>JAHQIW010003216.1:0-111346 GCA_019055375.1 Parelaphostrongylus tenuis
CCGCCTCGTAGAATATCTTCACGTTAGCGCGATGAAAGCCGAGAGTTCTGAAGTCACGGAGAGACGCTTGACCCGTAAACACTGAAGCTGATACGTCAACGTGGAATCGCACAAGCTACAGGCAAGCGAAACCTTATGCCCCAACTTGCGATATGCTGCAGAGAAGCGGTAAAAGATGACCTCAAAGAGAGATGAGCAGCAGTTATGTCGGAAGCTGCAGAAGCTGGGAAGAGCATTCCGCAAAGCCCAGCGAGGCTTCGCCAACTATAAGACAAGGATGATTGCACTCCGATACCCTGACGGACACTTACAGCTTCGAGAGCGGCTATGGAGAAAATCATCCACCAATACTACTCGGATCTCTTCGCTAGCCATGTCTTCTTACCGTCATAAAATTGATAAAGGATGATTCTGTCGTCCCATCGGTCCTCCTTTTCGAAATCCGACATGCTATATCGTCGGTGAAGAACAGAACAACACCCGGTCCAGACAGGATTAGACCAGAACACTGAAGAATCTGCCGCCAGTTCTCATCAACACCTTGCCTCGGCTCTTCACTCGCTACCTGTCAGAATGCAAGGTCTCCATTCAATTGAAAACCAGCAAGACCGTATTGTTATTCAAAAAGGAGACCTCCACGACATAGGCAATTATCGCCCGATCTGCTTGCTGTTCGTTGTCTGTAAACTCTTCACTCGAATCATCCTAAACAGGATTGACAGAACACTGGACGAAGGACAGCCATGCGAACAAGCAGGGTTCCGAAAAGGATTCAGTACCATAGACCACATCCACACGATTACAAGACTCGAGGTTTCACGAGAGTACAAACAACCACTCTGTCTCACTTTCATCGATCTGAAGAGAGGCTTTGATTCAATGGAAACAAAAGCGGTTATGGAGGTTCTGGATAACAAGGGCGTCCCTACGCGATACATAATAATCCGTCGTGAGCTTTATGAAATTTCACGACCAAAATGCCTCCATTCTACAACAATATCACCATCGACGTAAGAAGAGAGGCTCGACAAGGCGATACAGTTTTGCCAAAATTGTTCACTGTCACCCTCCAAAATGTCATGCGAACATTAGAATGAGACGATATGGGAATGGAAATTGACGGTCAACAATTAAACCATCTTCTCTCCTCTGATGATATCGCCCTCATACTCCTTCTCGTCTTTTGCTCAAAAATGATTATTAGGCTATTACTAGTAAATGTAGTCCTAAACAAAAAATTCGACAATCTCCCCTAAGCAAATCACAAAAAACAGCTTCCACAAGACATTAAAGTACCTTTCAAGAAAGTCCCAAAACTCGATCTGTGCCTGATAATGTGCCAGAAAAATCAAGGTTCACCGTATTGGGAGGCATGACTCTTCCTGAGGACGCGCGCTCACTATTAGAACTGAGTCCAAGCTTCTCACCATTGCAGCCCACTTCTAAAGAAACCCTGCGTAGGATCGCGTGCAGTCTGCACCAACTTCATGACAAACTTCTTTACAGAGCAAAGTTAGACTCATTGCACAAAGTGGGAAAAACAAGAAGAAGGAGCAATTTCAACACCTTTCCTCGGACGTTTTTAAGACAACAACAATTCAACGATAAAGTTGATTACAGTTTCGCAATTTTTCGACCGATACTCAAAAAATTCTCAATCACTATCGTCGTAAAAAACTATCCCAACCTCACAGCCACACAAAAATGTGGCTTACGTAAGGTTCTGAGAACTAATAGATCTAAGACTATCAGACCATCGATTAAGGATAAAGGCGGAAAGTTTGTTGTAATCCCTCGTCAGTTGGATGTCAGTATTACGGAAAAAACATCTAGAAGACCGTTCCTATACTGCCCATCGTCTGTTAAAGAATTTCGAAATCAGTACCGAGAATTAAATACGGAATGGGCCCAATTGGCAAGAGCAGCAAGTTTGAAGCCATCCATAATTACACAGCTCAAAATTGGCCAGCCATCATGTCCCGTCCTATATCTACTCACAAAGACTCAAAACTTAACTACCACTGATGATCTGTGTCTACCGATCCTTCAAAGTTCAAGACAAGACCCATCATTAGTTGCGTGGACGGGCCAACGGACAGGATACCTTGGTTTATAAACCTAATACTCGCCAAGTTATTAGACACATCCCGGCCCACCTCACCTGCACCCAAATGTTTCCTGAATCATCTACGTAATATCGCACCCCAACAACGCGTGCGTTATGGAATCGTTCGACGTAACATCTCTCTACACAAACGTTTTGAATGATTCCGCATTACAAGCCACCTACGAGCTCCTGACACAACATGAAGGAGCAATAAATATGTATGGCTCCTCAACTCAGCAGCTTATGATCCTCTTGAAGAACTGCCTCAAAGTGCTCAGTGTTCAGATGGTCCGGAACATATTACAAACAACTTAGAGGATTGGCCATGGGACAACGACTGGCGCCAAGCCTTGCCACTGCGTTTATGTCTAGAGTCGAAGCCCACATACCCAATCTCGGGCCACCACTCTACTGCAGATATACTGACGACTGCTTTGTCATATGTTCAACACAAGAGGACATGGGCAAATGCTCAGAATTACTTAGCGCACAATAACAGCACATAAAGTTCACCCGAGGAAAATCCCAAAAGATTGGCTTCCATTCCTCAACGTTTAAGTTAACCTTTCCAAAAATGGCTACAGCACAAAATGGTATCGAAAGCCATGTAATAAAAAGATCTTGTTTCATTACCTCTCCTCTCACCCTTCTCGCACCAAACGATCACTCATATGAAACATGTCCCGCACAGCCTCCGGCGTGTGCAAAGGAGGGCAAGAGGAAGAAGAATCTTTGAACTTGGCACGCAAAATAGCCATCTCCAATGGCTACGAAAGTGTAGCACATCAGGATTGGTTCAGAGGAGAAGTTAAACACTCCAACGACAGAAGCAATCAATAAGATTCCGTTCATCCTACCGCTCAATTCGACGAAATAAGTATAGCTATAAAGCGATGTTTGAAAAGGGCAGGTCTAGAAGAATCGGTAACAGTGATTGAAGTACCACCAATGACTCTAAACGCCAGTTAATCTGTATGCGCCTATACGATCTTCTCTACTTCACAAAAGATTGCATAATATGCCCAAACGGTAAAGACGGAGACTGCATGAGTTCAGGCACAGTTTACCTGATCTCTTCCACAACGTACGGATACGAATATGTCGGCGAAACGGGAAGATCCACTTTACATCCGCGTTAGAAGAACACCTAACTGGATAGCGTAATAATGACATGAAAACTCCGTTGGGGGCGCACAAAATACAGACGCGCAACAAGCGATGGTTTTGGGGTCAAAGTCACTATCCTCGCCCGGGAGCAAAAGACCTCAGCGCGAAAAACACTCGAAGCGTTTTGGACCAACGCTAAAAGCCCCAAGATGAACCGCAAAGACGAATGCCTCGTCATAACACGTGACTTCGGGCCATATCTCAGATCATTATTCTATCCTAGGTCGGAGCCCGCCTCTCACAGCACAGCCCTCGTCCATGCAAGACTCTAAGCGGTTGGTCCACGTAACTACTCACAGAATATAAAACAGAAAACTGTTCTGCTTTGGTTATGAAAGTGCTTGTCTGAGTGTTTTGCATATCAACTTGACTCTTCCAGGCTCTGAAGAGGATCAAAAAGCCGAAACGTCAGCCATGACAATCAAGTTCATTTGTACCGAATAAATCTTTATATCAACAACCTCGTACCTGCTGAATAAGAAAACCAAGGAGATATTTGAATTGAACTTTTATTCGTAAGCAAACGTTTTTTGCTTCAATTAGAGATACACTGTGAACATACATTCATAAAAGCAAGACATTAGCGCACTCCTTTCGTTGTCTTTGTCCTCACTAACTCTTTATGTGTTGGAAATATTTTACAGCTACTTTAGTCTGTAAGAATGTTAAAAGCCTTACCGACGCTGTTACGTCAGAGCCATGTTTGTGTTTCGGCCCACTGATGAAGAGAGGTGATATCTCCAAAGCACATGTATGACTCTGACCTAACAGCGTCGGTAAGGCTCTAAACATTCTTACAGACTATATTGAATATTCATAGCAGAGGTTAAAAACACTCAGTGAAGTGGATCAATTTATTATTGCATCTGTTGAGTGATGTTGGAATGAGTACTGCAAAACAAGAAGAATTCCAACTGGAGGTTCTCAAGTCTTTAGCATTAGTGAGTGTTTGTTTGTTATTCTTCATAATCTTCGGTAATAGATAGGGCACCCTTTGATAGTTTGTCCACGTGGTAGATACTTAGCCATGAGAATTTTTAAAGGTTTCTTTTGAACACTATAAAAGAGGCAAATGTTCATAAAGTATCTAAAATACAAATGCGTCATCATGAAAACAGCTTCAGTAGACGCTCAATGTCATCCTCATTCAACTCTAAAATCTTATGAGCTTTTTTTCACCTCCGTCCAAAATTCTTATCCTGAGAATGGTAAATCGAAAGGATAGACGGTGTTTTGCAATCATCATAAGTTGTATGAGTACCTTGGCAATTTTGTTTTGATGGATTTGTAAGCATCGGCCAGTTTTACTAGTAAATTCTTCCTTTACTACAAACGTTACCGCAATTAGGAGCTTCTAGTAGAGACTTCCACTGCTAACAACTTTCAGATTTCTCCAGTTGGTGAGGGATTCACGTTATTGCACTACCTGGAGATAAGTAATTGCGGAAGAGCAGCCACTGCGTGTCTCTATGACTTTTTCTGATCAGTGACGAAGATGACAGCCCTATCGTTTTCATTACTGCACTGGATTACGAACATTGTAAAGAAAACGTTCCATACTTCACTTCACAACGACATTTGCCACGATTTAGAGCCAGTGTTGCAAACTTTGCAGATCTTTTTTCTTTCTTTTTTGCTTTCGGCTAAACATTCCTTACATTATCAAGGCATTACATATTAATGTCTAATAAGAGAAAGATATCTATTTCGTGTCTCATTATACCAGACTTCTTTTATTTTTCTGGTGAGAGTACATGAGGTGGAAAAGGTGAATTGATCAATTGTGACACAATCTAAATTGTAGCATAGCAACTAAATGATATTCTTTATTATCGGTTTGATAGAACGTCCCTTGTGGCGTATGGATTGGCCACTATATTTGTGTGACCTGTCACCGTTCAGTTTTTAATCAAAGCTGTATATCCGTTACGACCTATAAAAGCGGTTAATCCTTTGCGAGAAGTCTACAGAATATGGCAAATGAATTAGAGTTTTGTGGTTCAAATTTCTGAATCTCCGCAGCATTAGGTATGCACTAGATTTTATAGTGAATTAGTGTTTTTCAGCGGACCGTATTCAAGTTCGGTATGAGTCGTGCTAGAAAATCAGCCGAATCGCATTTGTTAGAGGGAGACGAAGCTTCCGAATGGTACGTTTACAATGACCTCGTACTCGCTCCTCAGTGATTTCAAAAATATCGAGCGAGCACTTGCGTGCGAACTAATTTTTTACAGTTTCGGAGAAATGCTACGATATATTCGCAACGATCCATAAAATCTGTGACAGCATTTTTCTGCTGCAATCACGTGAACAGAAGATTTGTTAAGCGACTTCGTTTATTGAACACAATGAACCTTATGACGAAAAGCGGATGTACATGAGCTCTGTAAATGTCTAAAGCCATCGGTTGGCCCCTCCCTTCCTTGGTCACACTCGTTTTTCGTTCGAGTAGATTCACATTCCAAGTCCATATCGCCAAAATTGAGCCTATTACTCAGACTATCACTGCTTCGCCAGATGTCTTCTACTGCGCTTATTCATCACGCTTCTTCAAAGTGTCATTTTGCCTATGTGTGACAAAAATCTGCTGGGGACTAAATAAAGAATAAGTTTATTTCCATGCCCAAGTAAATCTGCACATTAGCCGCCCCGACTGCATCCTCATTTTAGAAAAAAATTTGAACTATTTGTGAAAAATTTCACTACTCCAATGTTATTGGGTTACTGAAGAATGAGTTTGAACTCAGTTCAATGTTAGGAAAAAAGTTCAAATAAGAAATCTTTTTCGAAGTTCTCTTCTTTCTACGGATAACAAATCGAAGACTATTCATTTGCATGAGATTGTCAACCATTCTATTGCAAGTTTACGATGGCTGCAAAGAAGATGAATAAGCAACATTTTCTTAAAAGGCCTTTTTATAGAGCAAGAATTTCGGTAATCATCCAAGAACCTAGGTAACGAAAAATATTCAATGCGTTTGCTTTGGAAAAAAGGCCTTCTTACAGCGATGTAGCAGTAGAAATGAAATATATTTTACACCCAACGCTCGCTAATGCGTACAAATTTTGCTGAAGAGGCTTTTCCTCTAGATCGTTAGTAGTTATACGATATCGTAAGTCTCGACTATTTCAAAACTGTGCTTATTTCTTGAGAGGGTTTTTGTGGCGCTGTAGCACGGAAAAATAAAATCCTTCTCTACACATGCGTGTTTTCCGTAGGACAAAGATTATCTTTCACTTAACGGCAGGTGTAAATGTACGTCGTCGCCTACTCTATATAAGAGAGTTGAATTGTCCCCAAGGGATTGGCTAGGACGTAGGTACTGCCCAACTGACGAGGCTGCCAAAGCCGAAAGACGTGTATTGGGCTCTATAAATGCTCATTACGGACTATATGCGTGGCTCGAAAGACAATTATTAGGCATATTGAAATTTGAGAGTGGCTTTCAAAAAAGCACTCGAAAATAACGGTATGATATCATCACTCAATCTTCAGCCTCATCTTCTAACCAAATAATTTAACGCTGCGATATGGTGAGAGATATAATTATGAGAGTGTTGAAATACGAGCAAAACTTGGACCTGTGATCGCTTCAATCTAGTGATCACCCTTTCCGAATGCTAACGACATTTTCACCTTTACATCGAAGTCCTTCTGCCTTGCCGGCGGTTGTGTTTCAATCTATTTAATGGATGTTAAGGATCACCGGTCAGCTGGATTGATTGAGAAGTGAAGATCAGGGAATTTATGCCAGTTTGCGTTATCTAGATTAATCCCGTTGACGGGTGTTTACTGCAACCGTGGAAAACGTGACAAGTTCCCGAAAACTCAATAGTTGTTTGAAACCACCTCAGGTTTCCAGTTTTACTCGCATCTCAGCCCTTTATGGTTATATCTCACACCGTCACTAAGCTTTAGAATTAATGAGGCAAAGGATAAATTTAGAACTGATTGTTCATTTCCGTGCTGTATTACTGCACTACTATGAGACAAGCAGTCCCAACACAGGATTATTCTCGTGCGCACTGTAAAGTTTGGTAGTCAGGAAATAATAATTAAGAGAGACATATCACAGTTACCAAGCTTTCTAGTGACTTATTTACACAAGTGCTAGAATGTCTCGAAAATCACCATGAAATTCAAATGGATATCCCAAAGAATGCTGAGAGGAGACAGCACTTCCTTGTTGGTTGAACATTATAAGTTTGACAATAATCTCCAAATCCTATAGCACAGCTCAGAGATTTTAGAAGTCTTCAAGGAAATCGGAGAGTCAACATTCCCAGACAAACTGGTTTGTTTACATAGCAAAAGCTGAGTAATTTTCATTCGATAAAGTGTGAGTGGCGCAAAATTCCTTGAAATACCAAATACTTTGTCGTCCTGGTGCCAAGGTCGAATTTTTGAGCAGATGGTCTATGATTTTTTTAAGAAGGTTTTGCAAACAGAAAGCGTCACTTTTTGAGAAAATTCTGTTAGAGCACCTTGTTATGAAGGAACGTTACATATGGTCTACCGTTTAGAACTTTGAGGGTATAACAAGAAAAGTAACGAAGCGAGATAATGTATATTCACTAATTTTTCATAGCTCTTTTGCTTTTCAACCTACCTCTCAAAATCAGTGCTGGCCGAAGTGTCGGAATAGTCAACTGCAAGATCCACTGATCCAATGAGGGTTCTTTTCCTATATAAACACTCATAGAACCTAGTGCAAGCAGGAACTTTCTAATAGGCACTCGAAATCTCTACTAAACCGTGGTGCAGCATCACGGCTAATTCATTAAATTTCATCACAAATTACCTTCTTACTTCCATCATTTATGATCAATTTCGACAACTTGTATGGATCTGTATGAAATTGTAGAAAATTTTATCACGAGAGAGCAGAATTAGTGTAAATTATTCAATTTACTCTATGCAATTACACATGTAAAGAATTATCATTGATCAGAACAGCGCTTTGCGTTGGATTATCGAAGTATTTCCAGAGCAAATCGATTTACATCATATAATCGGATTGTATGTTCCAAACTTTGCACACCTCATTGAAATTGTTCATTTTTTGGTGAGCAGCGTCAAATTTTTCACCTATAATCTATTAGTTTCCTTGCACAGATTTTCTCGTGCAATTTTCCTATTTGCCTGGTTACAGGACCAGTTGAAATTCCCACTATGCCCACTTATCTATAACTTTTTGCTTTACATGATTACGAAACATCTTTTTCGTTAGGCTTAGCTCATTGCTTCTACAAGGCAATGGCTTATAAATTATTACGTCAAAGTGCTGTCTAGTCCAAACACTCCATGACTGATTTTTATTTTATGACACAATGGCTACTGCTGAAACGAATTGCGATGCAAACGGACCCAAAGCTAAAGTTCGAAGCACTCTGTTCACGATGCTTTGCCACATGTCTCGTGACCAATTCGCCATGATGATATTTGTGGTCTGCAGACAACTATTTTTTGCTCAAATAAAGTTGTTGAGAAAAATTAAAATCAAACCGTGAGAGAGCCCGAAATTGACAAGGCTGTGGTAGGAACAGGCAATACCATCGATCCATCACTTAACATACAATCGCGTTGCATATTGCAGTCACTGTATTGTCAAAGATAATGCATTTTGGCATCATCATATCCATAACTGCAATCATATTTTTCGTTCTCAAAGATAGTTTCTTTATAGAAATCCAACAATGATGATAATTCAGCCGTATCGATTGTTTATGCTTTCACTGAGGTACATTCGATCTACAGTTGCCCCAAAAGATTCAATCATTTAAGGAACACTTTTTAAAGTGATTCGCAGTATTTTCCTCATGAACAAAACGAGAGGAAAGAGAGGAGAAGTTGTAACAATTGTTTTTGAACAGCTTACGTCCCAGCGGATTTTGATTTCTTGGCAGCCCGAAAGATCAAACTGTCTACAACTTAATTTCAAAAAAAGAATGTCTAAAGCCTAAACGAGTTTGGTACGCCAGGGCAATACATCAGTGTTTGGAGGTTTCGGCCTCATCGTCAGTGTCCCCCGCCCCACATTAAGCCCTGCATTGCAGCAATGCAGGGAGGCGTATGGTAGAGGCGTTTTTTTTTTGGAATTATTTTGAATGCTTGTTAACTGCGAGGGTTTTAGGAAGCAGTCGAATCTGATGGATCAATTTTTAATCTAACAAGCCGTAATGTCTACAACTTAGTCAACCAAATACGTTCAATTACCTAACAGTAAAAATCACCAAACCTAGATTTTAATTGCATCAAGAGCAAAACAATTTTTACATGCTGACTGTTTTTCTTTGTCTTCCCACTAAGTTGTCTAACTGTAGACCAGCGGTGCAGAGGCGACAGGAACTGTGAAAGCATCTCCCACATCGAAATAACAGTATGATATACCGTGTTAGATCACGAATGAGAGCGAGGCATTCTGCATGCGATTCATGTTTGAACTCATGAAATTTATCCAGAATAGGTTCTTTCCAGTTATCCGGGACAAATGAAGAATGAACATCTTTTGATGGACTAAGACTTCATATTACACTTTTAGAAGTCATTCGAAAGCTTAAATCTGTACCTACTGCGCTACGTAGCCTGCTTTTGGAAATGCCCTTCATGACGCTGCAACATTCAAAATAAAATTATGTTTTACAGGCCGCTTGTTTTTACCTTCTTCGCTGGAAGCACGAAAAGCCTATGAACATATAGAGGAATTCTTGTAGTATCAAAATTATACGTTTTGAGTGGGTATCTTTTTAAGCGGAGAAAGAAAAAGATCAAAAATAAGGTCAGAGCACATCTAGCCCATTCCCATCTTAGACACTGAGCGATAATCTAACGCTCCGAATACGTGAAACTCGATCTTATTTTCCCTGCTACACTACAGTGGAACGGTCTTCCCAGAAAATGAACCCAACGCTGGAATTGTGAAAGCTTACGCTATCGAAGTTATTCATAGTTTCACAAAGCAGTTCTGTCTTGCAAGAAATATATGCATGTAAGACACAAATGTTTTCTTTTTGTTACAGCGTCATAAAACGCTTTGGAAAAATAATAGCACGTAGCGCACTAGCCAGAGAATTATGATTTCGAAAATATACTGACAGTTTCATGAAAACCTCTTGTTCAACGAGAGGGGTCGTTTCTTCATTTCTCTACGATGAACAGGAATGAACCCAGAATGTTTCGAGAATCCTATACGTGTACTAATTGAATGATTATTGAGTCCTGATTAATCGTCGTTGAATCATGCGTGATTTGAACAGTTTGTAATTGCCTTTCGTTGTGGTATGTTCAATGGCAGTCCATGTAATCTCTGCTCGGTTGGTGTGTAGTTGAATAACCTGTTGGAATACTCATAAAAGTGTAGTAAGTGAGTTGTTTTGCTTATGATGCGATTGAAATCTAGGCTTAGCAAATTTTGTTGTTGAAGTAATGGAAGTGTTTGGCTGTCTAGCTTGTAAGCAACATGATCTTTCCAAGCTCTAAATATGGCGAAATGAGCTGAAATGTCAGCTGTTCAATAAAGTTTACTATTACAATCTCGTGTCTCAGTCTACCGAGAAAATGTAGATTTATTCGATCAATGCCGAAGTCATTAGAAAGTTGATTTGGAAAATCATTTGTTGAGTAGTTGAATAATCTCAGAATGTCCTTATAATAATTCAAAATCATTAGTCGCACGATTTGAAAGATTATTCGGGAATAACAGAAATTCGCAACTGCAGAGAACTCCTTCCTAAAATTAGTTTGCTCTCAGTAGAACAAGTGTCTCAGTTTATTTGTGCTCTTTGTCCAATTCGATTGTTTTCGTACATTCCCATCTCTGCATTATTTCGATATGTCTCAAATGTATTCAAGCAGAACTTGACAAAAAACCCACCATGTCTATAGTTGCTATGGGTTAAGGTTTCTAAAAAATACTTGCATAAAATGGTCTTGCACGATAAGCAAATTCACAGAATTCTCATCTTCAAAAGTGAAAACTAATTAGCCACTTAATTGATTGTGATCCATTATAGTTGGCCTTTCTTGCAATACTGAGAGAGTATACTGGAAAACTTATTAGTTTGCAAAAAATTCTTGGTAGTACAAGCATTTGCCCATTCTACTTTCTGAATCTGTCGAGTAGACTCCAAATGTTGATTACCCATAATTTGCGCGGCAGGATCAGCATGGTTAACTGCCACATCTTTGCATTCCAGTGGGTGATAGTTGATGGTGACATTGAGTTGATTCAAAATGGTTGTGATCATGAAATCCGGGAGGCCGGCGGCATGGCCCTGTTGTTCGAGAACATCAAAGACCTCAAGGAGAGTGTTTTCACTAACTGATAAAGTTTATGTCGAGATTTTTCATGCGATCAAGTAGATATACAAACCGTAACAAAATAAAAATGTCGGAAAATCCCTTCAAAACTGAAGTTCTTGTTCATTGCTTGAGAAGATGAAAACTCACTGCTTGCATTACAGTACGCATCACAAATGCTCTAGCTGCACCTGCACTCGTTGAAATACCAACGGCCTGGGCTGCTGCAGAAGGTGCAGTAGAATAAGTCATAGCCACCGGCAACGAGAAGCCGCTAACGTTGAAGGTCCTTGTGCTCATCGCGGCTAAATTTCACTTTACGGTTGAGTGAATGAAAACCAGATCCAATCTTGAAAACTTTGTTTGATCAAAAAATAATGAAAATTAATAAGCTTCTCAGATTAAAGCTGATATAAATGATAAGTAACTGAGTAAATAGTGATAGTTAAATGACGCCATTTGATGGTCATAGTGCTTGTCATATATGCACACATTTTATATTCGCTACTGTTTAGCATTTATTCAGACTATTTGTGTGAAATGTTACCTAAATACTAATGATAAACTGAAGTAAACAACATAGCTTATGTCTGCGAATCTATACTCAAAAAGGAAAATATCCACATTACAAAACAACTGCAGAAACAAAAAACGGTCTTCTGATTCATACTTGGTCCTCCTGGAAGAGTTCCACATCCTAACACTGCAGTGAAGGTGAGTACAGGAATCAGGAACAAAAGAGCCCCAACTTTAGCCATGGTTGACAAGTTGGTCGCCTCCTACAGTATCACCTTCTAAAAAATTTTTACAAAGACATCTCCTGTTGTCATCAACTAAGAATAAAGAGTTTTAATCTCGTTTAGGTTGTTAAGAAATTAGCAGTAACTTTTTCCAGGAACCAGTTTGCCTGTGACCTTAATGCCTTGAGGAGCTTGAAGGCTTCGACTTTCCAGAAGTTTTTAACACCCCTAATTCGTTTGAAGCAAAACAGAAATTCTTGAGATCATCATCATTTGATTACTGTAGATATTGGCGCTGAGGACTCCTCCACTGCGTGGCACACTTAAATGGTGATTAAGAACAGCGTAAGTGATGTCGGAAACTTATCAAATGCGTTGATTTTTCGCATGATACGATCAAATTCTGCTGCGCCCATCCCATTTCTATTGCTGATGTCTTCAACTGTAGCTTTCAGACAAATATGGAAATGGAGAACAGATTGTTGTCATAAAAATGCTTTTTGAGAAGAGCCAAAGTACCAATGACTGTATCCATTGACAAGATAGGAAGCAGGACTTTTGACATGCAATGTCTTAGCAGCATATTCCAATCCAGCGAAAATCACACACTTTAGTTTTTCTCAGTTTGTTTCAATACAATTCGGAGGCAGGACCTTCTTCTTCGGGAATTCAATGGTTTACTTCATTTTTAACTTTGCTTTTTATTTGCTGTAACAAGGAAGTGAAACTTTGTTCCACACTATAGCAATTTTTTGGGCAAAGGTTCTTTTTCAACCTATCAAAAGCCAATCGATAGCTTAAATTTCGACAATTCCTAAGATGTATTTAGTTTTTGAAAAGGACTTTACTATTCGTTTTAGCAATAAAAGAAGTAATTCGAAAGTCCAACTTTCAAACATCAAAAAATCAGAAAAAATCTGATGTCGCGGACATTAATATAATGATAATCCTCCTCTCATTATAACTTATATATGGTGCTGAAATAAAGCAAAAATTTATTGAGTCGAAGATAAGAAAAATAGAAAAAAGGATTCACGAAGTCCAACAATATTAGTCCTAAAGCGTGATCCAACGTCATTGTGTGGTAAGGTAGATACTTTTCTTTATGACCTATGGTCTAGTGCAGTATTCGAGACTATGATCAGCTGTTTTCTTTACGATACAGTAGAGGCTTTTTCGTAGAGGCGTAGTAGCTGCCTTTTCAAATTCTCGCATCTTCAGGTGAGTAGTAATGTAAGGCACTCAAACAACTGTCGAGGTGAAAAGTTTCAAGCAGCGGATTTCCTTAAAATTACTTTCTAATTGCAGTAGTAATTCGGAATAAAAAAATTCTGTGACAAAACTAGTGAGCGCCTGGGAATTTGCAGAAAAAATTTTGCAGTGCTCAATCAGCCTTGATTAATTTCCAGAAAATTCATCAAACGGATGCTAGTTTCAAAACTTCATCTATTTCTACGATATATCGTTTATGATAAAAATTTGGACGGGATTCCGTATCCAAAAATTTTGTTAGATATCAGAATTGATTGAAACATTATATTCATAGTCTATTATGTACCACTCTCATGATGAAAATGGCTTACAGGAAGTTCTTTAGCATCCCATTGATGTATGGGAAATTCACGCTTGGTAAAGAAGGCTGAATAAGCAGCTCCGCGATATTTTAATTGCACTACTAAGCGATAAGCAATTTCCATACAACGTTATTGTCGTTTCTATCATACTCTCCTGTAGTGAAGGAACGTAACAGCCACCGAATATTGGCATCACAATGTAATTATTCCCGTTGCTGGGTGCTTACGAAGCAAGCAAGGCAAAATGTTAGTGAAGAAACAGGCAACAAAGGGAACAAATCTGTGCCCAGTATTGGGAGGACTGCCTTAGTGGAGATTTGTAATTCACCAGACACAGATTTTAGCTGCATCAAGAGCAAAACAACTTTTCATATAATTATTTCTTTTCACTAGCCTTTTACTAAGTTGCTCAAATGGTAACCAACAGTGCGGAGCTCACATGAACTGCGAAAGAATCTCATATATCAGAATATTATTCTCTTACACTTCCAATTTTGTTCATTCGGGCTTTCTAGAATTTATCCAGAAAGCTTTGCAGGTTTTCGCGGCGATTTTCAATTCGTGCCTTAGGATTTCAACTACTACCTCGAAGTCGCTATCATTATGACTTCATATCGTGTGCGTTCCATGGATCTTCTTCTCTGAGGGATCTTGCCTGGCTAGTCGCGAGGACACATGCCGCGTCCCTAGATGGTGGAATGAGAACTCAATGTAAATCAAAAGCGACCATGTGCTTCCCAAAAGCGCAGGTGGATTCAGGTGATGAGCTCCATGCCTCTGCTGCGCCGATTTGACATGACTGTATCTCTACGAGTCATGTTGACCATAAGCGTGCAATCAAGAGGCTGGGAAGTACATGATAGGAGTTTAAGAGTCGCCTCGAACAAGTGAGCTCCTTCCGCTTCTCCGAGAGAGACTGGCAAGCTACTTGTGAGTACCCAGCCTCCACGTTTAGAGCCTAGTAAGCTATACGCTGGGTATCAAAATGCTAAAAAGCAGTAACAAATATGGGCCTCATTCCCGTGACCCTGAAGAGCCCCTGGTACGGCAGCGCAAGGTAGGATGAGTACGGAGAAGCTGTCAAAATCTTAGAGTCGAACTACGCCGCCAAGATTGAAACGGACTTGAATGACGATCTGTACATACAATGCAAGAACACTTGTTCACGAATCCGCTATAGGAGATCTATCGACTCAAGCAAAAAGGATAAACTACGACGTCATTTGCTTGGCTGAGACAAGAAGACGCCGTACTTTTCACGCTGTTTACGACACCGGAGAAGAACTGGTATTTGGAACATGCGATAGAGGAGGTGTCGGCGGCGTTGGCGTTCTCGTAAAATCGAATTTGACTGTGAACATTGGTTCATTTGAACAACTAACAACACGTATCGAACGAATACGGTTGAAACGATGCGGTGCAATGCCGCCTTTGACCATCTTCGTTGCCTACGCACCAACATCAAGCTATGACGAAGACGAAGTCGAAGCTCTCCATATGGACTTTGAAAAGTTCGTCAGAGAAGACAATGCTTTCTTCAAGGTCATTGTTGGAAATTCTGAGTCAGAAATTGGATCTAGAAGAACGTCTGAAGAACGTCACATTGGGACCCACGGACAAGAATGGAATGAACAGGGTGAGAGGCTACCGGAGTTTATCATGACGACCCAAACCATCCATGATAGCTCACAAGTCTAAAAACCCCTAAATTCTTGAAAGTATTTGTAGTTAATCGAAAGCTTAAATCTCTGCCTACAGCTATACATCGCTGGCTTTATGAACACCCTTTTATATCCGTGTAGCATCCACAAAAAAATTTATTTCCCACCCGCATTTCACATTCATTTTTACTACGAGTATAATTTGCAAGAGCACGAAAAGCATGTCACCGTATACAAAATTTCCCGTTTTGTCAAAATCGCGCGATTTTATTCAAAGCTTCTGTCTATGCGGTAAAAAAATCCTCAATAAAATAACAATAGTTGTTACCGTCTTAACGCATAATGCGGCAGATCACTGCCGAGTTACGCGGTAGATCAGGCATTGTCTTCCTAAGAGATTGTTGCTGTGACTTGCTATCACATTTTGCTTCGCTATGAATCTTATTTTACTTCACCTTTACTACATAATATAGAAACCACCTGAAAGGTCAAACACACCTCAGATTCTCGATATTTTAAGCTGCCGAATAAAACTAGAGCCTAGAAAAGGAATAAAAATATTTCATTTGAATATGGGTGCGGATGAAAGAGAAGCACCGAGAATACTTTTCTGGCGGCACATATTTCTGACCAATAGTTTGCATAATGCCGATGTTCCAAACCCTTTATTCAAACACGGGTGTCTCCCACTATCTAAAGGAATTCAACCTTTTCTCGCTTATCCCAACTATGAGTAATTGGAAATAGACGAATGATTGATATAACTTTAGTTGTAGTGAGAGTTATCGATAAACTAGTATCGAATACAGCATGCATAATAATTTTTATTGTAAATTACTTATTGTCTTCAATTTTTATTTACTGTGATGGCTCATGGGCCGTATATAAAACTATGGTAGATCAAAGCTAGACCTTTTTCTAGTGTTATACTCTCCATACAATCAGTTGAGTCGATTAATTGCTAAAATTCAGCATAATTCCGTAATAAACCAACGTTTTCTCTATAGAAGACGCATAAATCTAAACCGAAATCATATGAAAAAAAAGAAATATTTTTCATCAAAATAATACAAGATTCCCAAAAATTTTCGCAAAACGGCAAAAAAAACCTTAATCAAATAGAGAAAATCGCGCATTTTGCTCTGCGCGCATCGATTTTTATAGCCGTCCCATAGGCGTTAATTTTTATCTTCAACAGACGTGACTGAATGTAAATTGGGCCTTCACAATGACTCGCTGTGGTTTACCGCTGCATCGAGTCAGTGTTGCTTCTACTCTCAGACAAGACTGGTAGCATTTTGCCGATCACGGAGGAATGGATGGCTCGGTGAGCCACGAGCGCGTGATTGAACTATTGATCTTGACTGGAATGCAGAGCACCTCTAACCACTGCGCCAGGTGAGCTCTCACATACGGTTAATATAGACAAATAAAACGTGCAAAATGGGAGCGCCGCCCGGCCTAGCTGATTGTTGTGTAGTTTTTACATTCCCTATTTGCATAAAAATTCCGAGCCTGGCCTATTGGTCGCGCTTGAAACACTCAGTTGACCATAGCGATGGCGACATCGAAGAAATTATATCATACAGGATATGACTTTTCTGTTACCTGCACCCTGTTTCGACCTTTGAAAAAGTTTGTTTTGGGCTCGATTCTGGGGCTTAAGTAATTATTCGATAGCCATAACAGAAGTATCCGAATGGCGTATCTCTTCTTCAAAAAGGCCGCGTTATTGCACAGAAAGAGCAAGAATAATATTCTGTTTCTCATTCTCATTCGAGGATCTCTCGTTGACCTAAGCTTTTCCTCTGGAGTGTTATCAAACAACTATGGAACAAATCTCAAGAATTCCAATAATCTATGTAGTTTTCAAAATGAACCTTGTATTACGCTGTAACAGCAAAAAGAAGATTGAATTTTGCAGAAAAGATGCTTTCGCGCCAAGTGCGAATCCCAATTTTCTTTTGGTTCTTGTAAAGCACTAAGAATTTAGTTCAAAAAAACAAGCAACATTTTCGGAATTCTTGATATTTGGTCTATCGTTTGGTTGTTGAAACCCCAAATGTAAAGCTTTGTTCAGCAAAAATTTTTAGATTAGGGAACAGATAGTCATTTTTGCTCTTTCAGTGCAATAACAAGGCTTTTTGAAAATTATTATTCAAACATTGGAAACTATTAAGAAAGACGTCTTTCGCAAGAGATCGATCTAAGAAGCGGATAATAGAAGTGATCAGTTTTGCGAAACCCAATCTTTTTTGACCGTTACAGCGTAATACGAGGTTCATTTTGGGAAAAGAAACAGATTTCTGAATCCAAAATTTGATTTATTGACTGCTTATTGAAATTCCGTAGAGAAAGCTTTGGTCAGCGAGAAAATTTGAATGAAAAGCAAAATTTTTATTTTACTCTTTCAGCGCAATAAGAAGGCCTTCTTGAAGATAAAATACACTATCTAAATTTCATTGATTTGAGCAATCGAATGACTATTTAAACATTAAAAGCGGAAGAAAATACGTTTTGTACAAGAGGTCGAAACAGGGTGCAAATAACGGAAAAGTACCCAAAATATATACCTGTGACTCGTGCTATCACTGCACCACCGCGGCCACCGCTTTGTTAGCACTCTTTCCCAGTATCGAGAGAACATTGAGAGTGGAAAAGCAGCTAGTTGGAGAACTCTGACATAGCCAACTACTTCAACGATTTACAAGTACAAAGTGCGAAAAGTTCATTGCTGATCGGCAACAGTGCGAAAAGTTCATTACTGATCGGCAACAATTACATGAAAAATTTTTGAAATACTTGCTCATCAAGACAAAAATATTTTTAAATACTGAATAGTTCTTGAAAACACCATACGTATAAAATTGAATACCTACTCCAAAAAGAGTTGGAATATAACAAAAACATAAATCTACACCGACAGTATGCGACGGTTTACTTATCAAACCTAAATAGTACTTACAAGGATTATGGGTAGCATAGCGAGAAGTTGATGTCTTGAAAAACACATGCATCACCGCAGTGACAGTAAGCTACCGTATACTTAGATATTAATTAGTACATGTGAATAAATCTTGAGCGTTTAAACTACCTACAACCACTTTTCATACACCATTAAGTTGTAAGAAACATGTAAGGATGGTCGCCGACTCCCGCGGAAATCCCTAACCACCACTTAGATATATCACAAAGACAACTAATTAGCATAGAGTGAGATCAAACTCGCCGAAACTCAGCCATTGTATACCTCGCATCTCCTAATTGAGGAAAAAAACGAAGTATCAAGATTACTTTTTCTCTCACTCTCGGCATACTACTGATTTCGACAATGGATGCAGACGTTCTGACATTTTGTGAAAGTGAAAGGTGTATGACCGAAATGGCCGAATTCGTTGTGGATCATTTCTCAGTGGGAAAGACATTAATGTTTTGGACAGTTCGTTCAACACCATGCTATGGATGGGAAATGAAAGAAAACCTTCCGCAGTGTTAGTCTACAAATCCATCTCATGGCCTGCTTTTAAATCTTGCTTTGAAAATTCAAAATATTCTGTGAGAACGTTTAGAGCCTTTTCGTGGTTCGTACGTCAGAGCCATGCGTATATTCCAGCGGTGCCGGCCGCTTTATCGGTGGCTCACGCCTCACACTGAACGCCTTTACAAAAGAGGTGGCGAGACGTTATTGTGATGATTGCACGTATACATTGTCACTCTTTCTTTAGTTGATGGATTACGGCCGGAACTGAACATGTAGAAACATCTCATCGGCTGATGAAAAAGGCGGCAGGGCACAAACGCACGTATGGCTCTGACTTACCAACTTTGAAGGGGCTCTAGACATTTTCACAGACTACGTTGAATGCTTGAAGCAAGGTTAAACAATCACTCGATGAGGCGGATTTTCACCCATTCATTACCGGTCGTAATTCATCAACTAAAAAATGGTGCAATGCAGTATCACATGTTACGACCATAAATAACGTCCTCATCCGTGCTATAAAATAGGGCTCAATGAGGGGAGGGGGGAGGGGGGGGAGGCAGTGAAGAAGCGGGCGACGTCGCCGAAATATACTCATGATTTTGACGTACCAATCTTGAGAACGCTCTAAACACTTTCACAGACTACATCGTTCATTTTCATTCATGCCACTAAGAGTGAAAACTCTTCGTTGAGCAGAGCGCTACATTTCAGCTGTGCTTTTTATGATTTCTTCAGCAATATTGACTGAAAAACATATTTTGAATCGTTTGTCATTCCAGTCTTTATTTTCTTTGAGCAACCTCTCTGTAATGGATGTTTGCTCTCAACACTAAACGAAGAAATTTCCTTCCGCCTTTTTTTTTCGAGTGAAATTTTTTAATAAATCAGAGTAGCATCAAACGATCTCCACCTTGCACACTTGACTAGAATTTTTATACTTTGGTTGATTAGTGAACAAGAAGGAGACGAAGGCGTTGAAACGTTAGCTGAAATAACCTCTCTGTATCAATTTCATGATATTGGTTCAGTCAATAAAGAATGTAAAATCGACTAAGTGCCGGAGCACAAGGAAAGTTGTCTTGCACATGATCATATAACATATCTTTCATTAATCAGTCCATTGTTATCATAAGGCAGTAGATCAGAAAAATAAACATATGAGCTGCACGAACGAGATACTCCACGGCTGTTTTCGTTTTATGAAACAGTGGCTACCGCCGAGAAGTAGGGCGATCCAAGCGGACCCGATCCTGAAGCTTGAACCACTCTGTTCACCACGCTTTGCCACATGCCTCTCGACCAATTCGCCATGATGATGTTTGGGGTCTAAAAAATTTCTTCTTTGCTTTCATATAAATGTTTTCAAAAGAAATGAAACTCAAATCGAGAGAGTTCCCGAAATTGACTTGTGTTCGGGTGGAATGTCCGCGAGCATCATCTCTGGAGCGCCACCGCTTATCATACACGTAGCATCGTGGTTGCATAATGAAGTCACTGTGTTGCCAGAGATTGTGCAAGTTGGCTTCATATTCATAGCTGGAAACAACTTCATTATTCAAGTGTTTGTTTCTATTCAGAATTAGGACGAAGGAAAGGACTGATTTTTGCTGCAGTGCACAAGTAATGATATGTATTCGTTCTCAATAAGATGAAAGATTAATCAAAACATTACGTGAAATAGTGCAAAATAAAAGCTGTATGGCTTGAAAGACGATTTCTGCAGATAACTCAAATTTGGCGAACTCCAAAGATTTCTTCCTAGAGTAAGGTTTACTTTCAATAAATCATCAGCCGTTATTCTTCGATTAGTGTTTTGTGCTCCTTTTCATCTGTTTTTGTATGTTCCCACCTCTGCATTGTTTCGATGTAATTTATCACAGTCATAAATTCATATAAAACTCACAATGTTTCTAAGAAAAACTGTGGATTTGGAAAATTCAAAAAGAAAGACTTAACAATGTGATTTAAACATCAGAAAAAGTGTACGTCTTCTGAATCGCTGTAGGATAGCAATCCATAGATTTATTTTCAGAAAGTAAACAATTAACTTGTTCCCACATGTCAACGAAGCTGTATCCGCAAAAATCAGTTTAGCCTCTGTGCTAATGATGAATACCGAAAAATTTAAACCAATTGAGATCATGTCTTGGTGTGCGAATATTCACTGATTATGCATCTTGAGTCTGTCGAATGGACGTTACTTGTTGAAAACTTACTCATGACCTCGTTTCCTGAAATAACTACCACGCGCTTGCACTCCAGTGGTGCGTAAGTTATGCTGACTGTTAGTTGATTCAAAATGAATGTGATTACGAAATCTGATAGGCCGGCGGCACGGCCCTGCTGTTCGAGAACATCAGAAACCTAAAAAACAGTTTCTGTTAAAAAGCAGGATATACATGGAGTTTTTGAATAAAATCATTTGGGGCTGTGTTAGCCGTAATAAAGCCAAGTTGTCGGCGATTCTTTTCGAAATAGAGCTTAAGTTGATGCGTAAAAATGAACTCACTGCTTGCATTATACTACGCATGACTAATCCTCTCAGTGCACCTGCAGTCCGCGAATTTCCAGCGACTTGGGCTGCAGTACCTGAGTCTGAGTAAACCATAGCCACCGGCAAAGAGAAGCCAGTAACGTTCAATGTTCTTGAGGTCAATGTAGCTAAATTTAACGACTGTTCGACTGAATTAACGGCTAATTAGGAAATAATTAAATAATTTATATTGGCTAATGTTGTCTAATTTCGCAATTTAACCCTTTCAGGACCATCAATTGTAATTACCACGGACAGTGCAAATCATAGCTCCGGTGTGCTATTTTTGACACTTGATTAGGGCTTTTTCACGCTTCTGAGTGAATATATGGAAGTTTCTTGTAATTTTTCGAAAGTTTAAGATTTTATCTACACATTCGTATGCTTTCGGCGCAAATATCACGTTGTTCAAAATAGCGGAGCTTTCCAGTTATTGAGCGCCATTTCGACCCTTCAGGAAAAGCTTATTTTGCGCTTGTTTTGCGAATAAGTAGTCATTCGATAGCTCAAATCAAAAAAATTTAAACGATATATTCCATCTTCAAAAAGGTCTTGTTAATGCTCTGAAAGAGCAGATAGAACAAGGAAAAGTTCTTGTTCCTAATTCAAGGATGTCTCGTTGACCAAAGTTTTCTCTTTGGAGTTTTAGATGGTAATCGATAGATTAGATCTTGAGGATTTCAATGATCTAATTGCTCTTGAATGTCGACCTCAATAGAGTGCGAAACTCAATTTTCTTCCGTTTCTTCTGAAGAACTAAGAGATACATTCAAGAAACCAGAAACATTACTGGAATCCTTGATATTTGATCTATTGCTTAGTTCTTAAAACTATAAGAGAGGCTCTGGTCAGCGAGAAATCTTAAATTAGGAACAAATTATTACTTTTATCCTTTCAGAGCAATAGCAAAGCCTTTTTGGAAGTGAAAGAAACCGTTAAAATTCTTTTAATACAGCTATCGATTGATTATTTGAACTTTAGAAACGATCGAAAAATACTTTTTTTCAATGGATCGAAGTGAATAGAGGATAGCTAATGTGATCCATTTTTTGCGAAACCCATTCATCTCTTGAATGTCACAGGTAATACCAAGTCCAATATGAAAACCAAACAAATTATCGGAGTCCACAAGATCTGATCTATCAAATGGTTTATGAAAAACGAAGGAAGAGCTTTGCTCAGAGAGGCATCTTTCAATGTTCTTGCTCAAACAGCGCAAGAAGAAGGCTTTTTTGAAGATGAGATATACCATCCAAATTCTTTTGTTTTGCACTATCGAACGATTATTGTATATTAAAGAAGAGCAAGAAGCACGTTTTTCACAAGGGTCGAAATGGCCTTAGATAACGGAAAAGTACCAAAAAAGCTTGTTTTTATTACGAATCTCAGTGATGTTGGAATTCTGTCAATCATAATAAGTTATACAAAGAAAATAATAATATAGATCTATCAGTTTTGATATATATATATATATATATATATATACATAATTATAAACAATGCTTTAAAGTTATAACATTGAATAGTCTGTTAGGAAAACTGTTACACAGTGCAATGCCAGGTCATCAAAAATTTCTTACCATAAGTTTTCATAGTAGGGATTCGTTTATTCCTAATAATTTACAGTTGATCCACAGGAAGGAGTTGGAAACTTGTGAATTTCAGAGAGTTTTGTGCAAGAAGTGTCAGTCGTACGCAGGAGAACTAGTAAGTGAAGCAGGCTTTTAGTTCTATTTATAGTCTAGGTGTACATATCTATGGAGGGCCGAGGCAGAGTAGTTGTGATGCTCGTCGCTGCGCCGGGATTCACCCCAACTCTCTCCGGCAGTCAACAACAACGCCCTATGGAACGCCACGGCTAGGCTATCTTCGAGATTTCAAGGATGCTCCTTCAACCAGTATTCTACGTCGTTCAACAAAACGATGAACGAATCAAATGCTAGAAATTCGGGGATTCGCGTAGTGAAAAAGAACAGTTCGATGACGGATCAAAAAAATTGCTGAAATACACATCTATTCTTCCCTAACAATCGAAACCTGACACTTTGAGAGCGCCTTGGATTGACTGCTGTATAAAGTTCACAAAGTATGATGATTTCGCATTGGCTACAAGCTATACTAGCCATTGCATATTTTAGGCAATGTGATTGTATTGCGTATAACTTTGTCAATTTTCTTGTTACTGTAAGAAATTGAATCCTTATGTAAGAACATTTTTGCAGAGCTGCTATTTGTTGATGTTATCTTTTATGGAGGATATTGTAAAGCTGCTAGTTGTTGATAATGTGAGAAAAATCATGCCTAAATAAATATCTTGAGTAAGTTTTCTACACTAGTGAAACTTGAAATCTTACACATTTCCTTAAAAAACGTGATGCCAGCCTTTGCCAGATGTATAAATCAAGCTTATCAATCGGGGCCGCAGCTATGGCACTTCTGTGCAAAGGTTTCAATCTACAATTGCGTTGATTGCTCTGTAGCATTCCCGCTAGCTAGATGTTACATCGTTATGGTTTTCGGGTTTAGCTATTTACTTTTGCGACATTCGGTTCTTATCATCATCTTCCTGCCGTTGTGAGTTTATTACTCCATTCCAACCCAACTTGCTATGTTGCTTGCTAATATTCGAAAGATTACCTTTTGGAGTCGTCATGTCATGAGAAGAAGACTGGGAAGCCTTAAGAGGAGAAGAGTTTTTAAGATGAAGACTGGGAAAGCATGCTCCAAAACCTGGCTGTAAGCACTGATGAAGACGCTGGTAACGAGTCAGACTCTAGCACAGACAAAATCGTGCCGACTCCACAAGCTCTGAGGGTGACAATGACGGTTTTAGCCGGGCAAAAAGAGCTATTTTGAATGTTGACATTGTAATACGCGACTAGACCACCAATGTGCAACCACCCATAGTCCTGTCCCTTTATGAGCCAGAGGTAGGTGTCCAACACAGTATTGTTACTGGGTGCCGGCGCAGTCGTATCCTACGAAATGCTTATGACCCATCTTGCGAACAGACATAAATCTTGGCGGTCAAATGGACGTCGATTGGGAGAACAGCACTGTGGAAAAAACCAGAACATTCATACTTGGTGTCTACAAATGAGTGTTGTGAAGCTGCCACAGCTGAGATTATTAGAGCAGTCTTCTCTTATAGAAACTCTTTCTTACGAGCATATTTCATGCTTAAGCGTAGATTTTGAAAATTATGAAACATTAGGTTGGAAAGGAAATTTTCATCGTTCGGTTGGTAATGTCGTTTTTCCGCATAAATCTTGAGTGATTTTCATATCATTTATCATTCTTGCGCATCTATTGATATATAATTTGTCTATATCTGCTCCAGAATGTGACTGGTCCAGGGAACAAAAACGTATGTTGATGCTTTACGAGTACAAATTTGGTTTAAATGCTGCTGATGCTGCTCGCCGAATCACAAAACTTGGGGCAACCGTACGGTTGGAGAATCAACAGTCCGCGAGCGATTTCGTGAGTTCAAAGCTCAAGGTTTCCGATCAATGTAGCACTTTTTGAAGGGTCGCCGATTTGAATCTTTCGATGAATTTGAAGAAGCATGTCAAAAGTTCTTTGATTAAAAGCCGAACGAGTGGTATTTCGATCAGATCCGAAGCCTGGCGGACCGATGGAAAAAGTGGTGATAATGATGGCCTGTATTTTGATAAATAGTTGGTTGTTGTCAGAATATATCCATGAATTTTGAATGTTATATCAAAAGATGGAAAACTTGTCAAAAGGAACTGCCAAGTTTCACATAGACGTAGGAGGAATGTATGCATCGACGAATCAATGGTACCCTTCAAGAGTAATATCCCATTTCGACAATACCTCCCCAACAAAAAGCACAGTTAAGAAAGGAAACTATTCAATCTGTGCAGTGTACACGCATTCGATCCCATACACAGATGCGGCAGGAACAACTCTCATGCGCCACGGCCGAATCGCAGATAGTACTATGATGGACAAAATCAAAGGCTTACTAGATGAGGGCCGAAACTTTTGCACTGGCGATTGGTACACTAGTATTGATCTTGCCAAGGATGTTTTGCAGAGGAAAAGGCACTTGATCGGGACGTGAGAAAAGAATTGCGGAGATCACCTAAGGAATGCAGTACCCACTGAAGGAGAGGCAGGTATTGACCGCACAGAATAAGAAAGGTGTAATGGTGCTCAGCCGAAATGACAAGCGAGATATGATGATTTTACCTTGCACAATCCCATCATCAATCCAACAACGAGGAAATTTGAAATTGTGCAGTTTCAACAAACACAAGTTGCTCGTGGATTTCACCAACCAAATAGCTGTTTGTTGCTCATACACAAGTAAGACATGTATGTCGTAAGTGCATTTGCTGTGATATTGCTTTGCAATATCTAATTTCACAGTTGAAATACATCCGCCTGTGCTTCCACCTGGTGACGCATATGTGCCTACGATGGGAGTTTATCTCAAATACCTACAAGATCATATCGCTCCACATCCGACACACTGGCGTATTCTGGAAGTCACTCTGCCGCATTGTGGGTGTTATACTGGATATTATAGAAAAATGGTAATACGTGTAGTACTGCTTCTCAAAACAAGGCCAAAAGAGCAAGCACGATTGCAGTCGATGAAAGCACTCATTAGATAAGTGTTCTTAAACGTTTTGGCAATCGACAAGTCGTATAGTTGGTCGAAAAATTATATTTAGCAATATTGTAGACAATTTTTGAACCGAAGACCTGATCATTTTAGGATTCGATGTTTGCTGTTGTAGAACGCATAGTTTGAATGTAAAGCAAATGTTTTAAACAAAAGATTAACAACATGAGCGAATGACTTGATAAATTTGGATGAGGAATATGCAACTTATTCAAAGAAGTTATTCAACTTATTCAAAAAAGTTCTCTACAATTTGATGATTGTGGGTATTATCAAAGAGTGTTCCTAATGCACACTGAAAATCACACCACAAAAGCTTCTTGGAAAAACCGTCCGCTAAAGGAAATGTGCTTCTGTTCTATACTGTTACATATTGTCAGAAAATGAGAAGTAAGAATAGTAATGCGTTATTTTCTCATTGATGAGACCTTCGTAAAGAAAAATGGGAATTTTTAGAAGACATGGCGATTTTTTTGCTAAAAAAAGGCTAGAAGGCTTTGGCAACATATTTTTCGCTCTGATCAGGAAATGTCTCCAGGGTACAAATCTTACCAAACACTTACCAATACAGTGACTGCGTATTATAAGAGACAGGATGTTCACTCAGAGCGTGAAATGCAATCTCAGTTCCTTGCTGCAGCGCACTAAAAAATCAGTTGAAAAAACAACTTTGTTTACAGATCCCACTTTTTGAACTACTGAACATTTATTAAACTTTAATGTAAGGACAGGTGCAAACGATAGCGAAGTACTCAAAGTACTCTTATAGGGGACGCAGCTTTTGTTAACCGTTTTTACAGCGCATTACAACCTACATTTACAATGAGATTCAAAAACTCGTTTCTCTTTAGAATTTTCAATTTTCAAGCTATCGAGTTATTACTGAAACTTTGGCGAAAAACCTTTATTTTGTGAAAAGACCATTTAAACACGAATGCAAATCACACTGTGCACTTCAAAGAAAAGGCGCAATTTTCTATTTGCTGTTACAGATCACTGAAAAAGTGACTTCACAAGTCAGTTATACCATCAGAACCGCGATTTTTTCGGCTATCTAATGACTACTTAAAGTCCAATAAGAGGCCTATGGTCAACGAGAAAACCACTAAAATGAGCGCATATCATGGGTCGTAGACGTAGTCCTGAAAGGGTTAAATATATTGCTAGTTTTACATACAGAGTGCTAAAAGTTCTGAAAGTTTTGTATTTTGTTGATTTTAGAATTGGTGCAATATTTTGTAAGGTAATTTTGATAATTCTGCTCAACCTTTTGTCTAATTTCGATCTACAATGTACTTTATTTACTTGTTTATTCAACAATTTATTTGCTTTATTTATTCATTAAAAAATGAACGTCTCGCAGTAGTTGAGTTAAGCAAGAGGGGAATGAAAACGGCCGACAATGTTAGATTAGGCAGGTTTCAAACCAGCGAGTCCCTACAGAGCAGTAAAATGCTTCAAAGAGACTGGAGGCATGGAGGACTGTCCTCGAAAAAGTCGTAAAACCACCTCGTCTACTTCGATCGAAAAACACTGAGAAGATCTGTTGTCTTGTTCAACGAAATCCAGAGCGATCGATAAGCAAAATGGCTGGGGAAGTTCCTATTCATAGAGCAGAGCGTCCAAAACATTGCCAAAAATAGCTGAAGCTGCTCAGTTACAAGATGTCACGTGTTCACTCTCCGGACGAAAAGATGAAGGAAGAACGGCTTTCAAAGGCTGGCCGAATGATTCTCTTGATTGCTGATGATCGTTTATCGAAGGTGCTTCTCATGGATGAGGATGAGTTCACTGTCGAACCAATCCACAATCACCAGATTTGAAGCCAGCTTTTCAAGAAGGATCAGCAGAAGTTCGCAGTAGCAAAAACCATTTGGCCGTGGTCATTTTCCGGCCTCCGTGACGGCCTGGCCGCCGGCCACCGAAAAGACGCCACTGATTTTGATCAACAGAAACGACGAAGTTGACGCTGCCATCTATCAGCAGCAAGTTCCACGGTGGCGTTGTGAAGTCTTGTACTGCTCACACTTTGACGCTAATGGATTTACGCTTCGGCAGGACTGGGTTTCTGCGAATTCGTCCCGCTCATCCAATGCCATATGTCAAGAGCTCTTTTCAGGCTTTTGGACAAGAACAATTAATGGTTAGACTTGTCGGATTTCATCACAATGGATTGCTGCGTGTGCTCCATACCGCAGGGAAAAATTTCTGGTGCTCATTGTACTAGCGTAGACAAGCTCAAAACGGTTTCGACACGCGCTTGGGACGAAATTGCGATGGAAGCGAGAGCAAGCATCGCCGGAAATTTTCGCAAGCAACTTCGCAAATGTGTAAAGGCCCAAGGAGGCAATTTTGAGAACTTGTCATAAACCTTTTTGTTTATTCCTATCTGGTTTACGAGTAAGTAAATGTAATCATTTTTCTATTGAATGAGTTCATTTGTCCATGCAGTATTATTTTACTTTTGAAATATCTGAAAAATTAACAGAATTTCTCCTGCATCCCGTATATAGGAACTTGTTCTCGCCGCTTATATAGTAATGAGTACTAGTAAATTAACGTGGCTAAGCATCTTAAATGCTTGAAAGAGAGAGCTTTGCGTTGAAAGAACTCTAAGAAAAAAAAGGAACAATCTTCAAATGAATACATGACCCACCTGGAAGTGTTCGACATTCCGACACCGCATTGAAGATGAGCAGGGGAATAATTAAACAGGCATGTTGGGCTTTTGTCATGCTTACCAGACTGATGATCTTTGAAAAAAAACACTCTTACGGAAAGTTAGAAAACATCATTTATCAACTGAACCAGTTGAGGATGAAATTTCCTACTTTCTTCCGGGATTGGAAAATTAGAGAGTAGTGTAGATCCCGGCTGACGAAAATGTTTTTGCACAGCACTCTAAATTATTGAGTATTTTATAAGATCATACCACCGCAAGAGGCGGTCAAATAAATGAATTCCATCAAATTAGTGAATTTTTTTATGAGCATTAAATCATCTGTGGCCTTATATGATGGGCAGTTTAGAGGTCCTGACTTCACCAGGAGACTAACACACCCTTACACTTCTTAATTCAAAGCAAAATTTTTCAGATCGTTTTTATTAGGAGAACTATTTGTTCATAAATAAGCATATGAAGAGTATTGTATGGAAAATGTTGATTGAGACTGAAGTGAGTGATAGCAATAGACCATCTAACACGGTGATTTTTCTACTGGTACACCTGTCTTTTCCGCCCATATTATTTCTCATTGATGTGATGGGAAACTGCAGTTTTCAGACAAATATGGGCATTTAGAACAAAACGCTCTCACTGAAAATGCACTTTTGAGAAGAACACTACCAAATACTATATCGATTGACAGAAAGGAGGCAGAACTTTCAGCTTCCAATATTCTCGAGAAAAGATGCCTTTAAAAGAAGTGATCGCAGCGAGGATAAACAGTGGCTTTGGTTGCCACCTTTTCGAACATTCCAAGTTTTTAATAAAGGGAATGTTTGAAGAGAGCCGTGTGAGTCTTTCAATTTCCTGGTAGGAACAGATAACAAAATTTGCTATCAAACAATTTTATAAGCACGGTGGATTTCGTACTAGATCAACAGTTAGACTGATTTCTGCGTAAGATTGTGACTAGATATGAGGCATTCATGGACTTATTAGATATGTTGCGATTGATTTGCCAAAATCCGGTGTTGAAACAAATAGTGAAGTGAATGCTGCCAAAGCTCAAATGACATGCTATTAGAACGATTTTTGTCTGCCGTTGAAGAACTTTTTTTTTGCATTTTAATCTTACTGAGAACATTTCTTTTGTCGTCTTTGAAAACGTGTTTTATACCTGTTGAATAAACGCAAGCGCAGATGTAATAGAAAGAAGTGGAATAATGTGCGATGCGAAAATCATTGTGTCAACTAAGTGTCTTCCTCTCGGCTTAAGCTCTCTTATATATAATGGCTTTATCTAAAACAAACACTTCGCTCAACAGAGCCGAACTTCATTTTGCAACTGCAAAATTTATTTCCAAGGCTCATCGAATGTAGTGTGAGATCTAATTGAATCAATTTGGAAATTGGAAGAAAAAGTTGAAAAGGGGACCAGTGCAGAATAGTAGTAAGCGCAGCATCTTGACTGCTATCACACTTTACTCATCCTGTAAATGTAATTTAAGAGCTTGAGTTTATCACTGTGGCTCAGGACTTGTCAATAAAATTAAAATAACAGAGAAAATGTCAAGCTCAAAACGTTCATTCGTTGTTACTCTGAACCAGCTGTGATGGTTTGGTGAGAAAAAATCACTTCTCTACGAATCGCTAGGCATCTATTATGCACAACTTAGGTACCTATGTGAGTTGTCCACTCATACGTAGAGATCAAACGAACTTAAAAGCTACTTTTTACTTCTCAGATGGCTTTCTTTTTGCGTTGTCCTAGTATAAACAAAAACACTTGAAGATTTCTTGCCAGATAAAGTTTTCTCTTTAGACAGTTAATAACCATTCGATAGCGCAAATCTCAATGATTTGAAAGACATAACTGCTTTTTGGAAAAGACTTCTTGCAGCGCTGTAACAACCAAAAGAACATTGGGTTTCGCCCTCCAAAAGGTGGAATTTCTCAACATTGGCCCCTGGTCACCACGCTTCTTGCAACATACCAATTAATTGCAAAACGTAATCTTCTTTTAACTGCTATAGTACAGCAAGTAATTGTTTTCAAAAGTAAAGTTACTATGGAGATTATTTATTTTTATAAGATTAGAGGGGATTAGCCGAGTTTTGAGTCACCGAACAAATCTCAAAAGTCTGACGAAAAAGCTTTGTTCAGTGATAAATTCTTGAGTATGAAGGATATTTTTACTTTCACTGCTAAAGCGCATTAAAGAAGACATTCTGACAATGAAGTATACCTTCGAATTTGACGAGATTTCAGATATCAAGCAACTTCTGGAGCTCTCAAAAGAATCAGAAAAAAAGTTCTTGCCAAGAGGTCAAATCAGGATGCGGGTATTGAAAGTGATCCATGTTCCTAAAAACTAATATTCTTTCGGCTGATACAAGCTCTACAAGGAGACCTTTCTATAAACCAGTAGACTTTCGAAATTTCCCGGATATACGCTATTTATTAGAAATTGCTTACATGAAAACTTCACCTAGCGAGATATGCTTGAACATGAAACAAAATATTATTTCGACTAATTTAGCGCAAAGAAACAGGTTATTTGAGAAATAGAATGTGTCATTCAAATTTGGTTGATTTCAGTTATGGAATGGTTGCCAAACAGTTTTGTAAAAGTCAACCATAGGGCCCATGGAGGGTGGAGATAACGTAAAGGAACCGATATACCTCCGCCTCTTCTTCGTATACCTAGCTATGAGTGAAGAATTCGAACGAAATTGAGCAGTATTGAAGAAATGGGAATCTCGAGTGCACTAATAATCAAAACCTTTTGAGAATTATCGATGGAGTGGATTTCACGCATAAGTACCGCTATTTATGACGAACTATTCATTAATGTAGAGTGGTGTGCAAAAACCTTTGCGTCAGCCATCATTGGGTTTATTCAGACATCATAACACCGCAATTGGCGGTCAAATAAAGATGATTTCCGGTTGAACTATTTATTGTTTTTCAATTTTCAGCTAATATGGTGAAATTTATGTACTTTGTGCAATGAAGTATATGGAAGCTGGAACAAATAAAAGACAAATTTGATTGAACTGTGGGTAGATTTAAATGAAATATCACAGAATTGTTCGATAAATTTTCTAAATAAAGTCTTCTCGTGAATACTTGGTTTTTTCCCCCGTAAAGTATGGTCTAAAATGGAACAATTACGCTATTTTCAGAAGAAATAATCTTATGAAGGTCTGTTCGGTCATATCTGATTATTAGTGACACATAAATGTTATCTGTTGACGGAAAATTATAAATTTCATTAGAAAACTACCACATTACCCTTGGAGCAGGCACCGGCAGCTTCTCTTCGTAGCACTCCGAGCCGCCCGACAGCCGAAAATGGCGCCGTCTGCGAGCTGCCCGCAGAAGGCTTGCAGCGCATTTGTTTTCTCAAAGTTGGTTTTGAAATGAAACGTGGTGAGTTATTTCAATCATGCCGCTTTTGGTCACCAAGTCTCCAATTCATGCAGGTTAGACAAACTCATAGAAAACTCGTCTGAGAATATGCCAGAACAGACTTGATTCATGGAGAGCCCGATTCCTTTCAGACGCATAATATGTATTTGATCACCTCCAACGATACACTGAAGTCGAATGCATGGCACATTTTCTAAATTTACTGAAAAAATAATCAGCTCTTTCTTCAACTTTTTTCCTATCTTTCTCGAAAATCTTCTCATTGAATCAATATAGCTCCTGCTAAATGAGAGCCACTCGCGCTCTGGTACTGAGAACTACTCACTGGTTGAATAAGGCAGTTGTTAACAAGAGATGAGTTTAATAATGTTCAGATTTGTATTATGCGTGTTTTCATCACTGAATAAGAGTCCTTACCTTTCTTTATCATGACCCGAACGAGCATTGAGCATATCTCAGATAATGCGAAAGAACGCTTTCAGAATAAGGATATTACCTTGCCTTTCCGCTAGTTCACCTCGAAACTCCAACTTTCATTGAAGTGCATGAAACATCTCATATAGATGTCAGTTTATTGGTTATCCCATTATTGCATAGGGGTGCCTATCTGGTAGGACGAGTGTGGAGGCTAGCAAAATCGCCGGACCAAACTAGGCTGCCAAAATGGAAACGGACCAAAATAACGATCTGCCCCTATAATGCACGAACACTTGCTCACGAATCCGCTGTAGAACATTGTTTGATTCAAGCAAGAAGGATATGGTACGATGTCGATGGCCTGGCTGGGAAGAGAAGACGCCACGCTTTTCAGGTTGTCTATGTAGTTCCGCCTGTATTTCAGTCAGAATCAGTTTATACCCAGCTTCAAAGAAAAACTTCAGTCAGTCGATATTACACAAATTGGATAAACTCAGCTTTTGAAATACTCATATCTTTATTTACAGTAGCCAAGAAGCATTAGTATATTATCACACTGCAATTTTTCGCCACACCATTCTCATCGAGTGTTGAATAGTAGGTCAGCAAGATGAATCACCTTCTTTAACTAGTGATTACGATCCAAGCACTGAAAATTGCACTCAAAAACACTTTTCAAGTAGAGTCTCAAAAAGCTTACAAAACGGAACTTTCATACATGATTCTGATTGCTTCTGAGAAAAATCACTTGATATTAGTCAACTATGAATCCATATTTATTTTGCTGTTTAAATTCTATTTAAGCTGACGTTCATAGAGAATTTCCTTTTCACGATGTTCGCATCAATGACAGTTTCATCAGATTCAATTTAAAACTTTTAGAAGGTCACTAAGATACTAAACGATGTAAGATCTTACGTTTTCATTGATAGAATCATCGAGTTTAACAGAACTTTATTATCTCACAAAGCGAGAATCGGCAGTAACGGAGGCAGTGACCAAAGAGTTCTAAAAATGATTGACCATTTAGTCCAAAATACTTTTGAAAAATCATAACATCAAAGAAGTTCTTTACCAAAAACTTGACCTACGTTGCATCCGTGTTTGAGTTCAGGTGATTTGTCTTGTTAGTAGCAACGGAGAATTTTAAGTCATTTTCCAATGTTGTGCTGGTAGGCACGATAAGTAGTTTAGTGTGATGAGTATGAGTTAGCACTCAGGCAACGGGCTAAACGGAATTATGAAATTGCTATCCACTTTTATATGTTTCTTGATGTTTATCAGCAACAATCACACATGATTATTCGTGATCGACAAGATTTAGTTTGAGAATGGTTGGAAGCTCATATATTACGACATAATTCACGTTAAATTGCGACTCGTCATTTGACAAGAACACGGAACCATTCGCTACCTGTGTTCTATTTTTTATTTTATGCACTTTATTTGATCGGTCATTACAATAGTTCTTTCACTGTGAGGATCCCAGCACTTCTAGCATCCAATTCGTTTTTCGTCTTCTTCCTGAAAATCGTAGAATATTGGTTGAGCGAATTTCCTTGCAATCTCGAAGATAGCCTTGATGTGATGTTTCTAGATAATTGTTACTGACTGCCAGACAGAGTTGGCGGTGGAACCGGCTTCTTGTGCGCCGTGACAAGCATCACAACCACTCGGCCTCAGTGCCCCATCCATGTTCTATACGTGATTAGATACACCAATTTGTTCGTGCTTGCAATCAAAGCTAATTAGTTTGGTTTCTAAAGGCCACAAAGTATCTTTACGTACACGTACACCATAGCTGCTTAGGATTTCCATTTTGGTAGCAGTGCCGTATTCAACAGGCGCGTCTTTAGGTTCAAAAAATACTTCATCGAAGATTCTCGATGTTTCGACTAACTTGAAGAGAATCAAACAAAAAATAGTTATCTATGACTGCGACATCTTTCCACTGCGACACGTTTTCTTCGTGAATGTGTACGCATTACAGTATTCAATATAACTATTCCAGTATGGGTTGGGTTGTGGTAATGCTGATCAGGTCGAACGGTGGTTACGAAAGTCGCTTAGATCACTTTCCTTGAGTGAATTGTTTGTACGTAACGTCCTCCCTTAGCTTAACATTTTCTCTGCCTGAAGATATGATATTATATGTTTATATTCGACTGTATTTTGAGCCCTTGTTTGAAACTTGATACGTCCTCATAGCATAGATTACAAGTTTCATGAGATCTTGTCACAAATGAGTAATAATCGAGCAATCGATCATGATACTATTCGGTTATGAGGGGACAAATGGACCGAGCCTATTCGCTAAAGAGAAACTTTCGCAGAAGTTTTAGTGATCATTCGAAAGTTGAGACTTCAATCTGAAAGTCGACGTCGCCGGTTTTCGAAAAAGCCTTTTTTTGACGTTGCGACAGTTGGAGACTTCTTGCGTTGCGGAATATTCTCATACTTCGCATATTTCTTGCCGGACAATGCTGTTTCTTTGGATTACAAGTGATCATTCGATAGCAAAACCGTTTCTAATTCCAACTTTGTATGTATCCTAATAAGACCGTTTCTCCGCAACACAGCAGGTAGAATAAGTTGAAATTTCATATGCGAGCAAGCGAGTCTTTGGCCGATTTACGTACATGTGCCGGAAGCGGCCACGCGAATTACTGAGGCATACTTCTGGTTAATATGCCTGAAAAATTAATGATCATCCCGTCGTTGAACATTGCCACTTCACGCTCGAGAACGTGATTCGCCCAGAGTCCCCTTGCTCACACAAGCGAATTCAAGTTATTTTACCTGCTGCTGCACATAAGCGATCTTTCAAAGATATAAGTACAGTTCTGGGATCAGAAACGATTGCGCTATCGAATGATTACTAATAACCCGAAGAAAGAGCTTTTTCCTGCGAGCAATATGCGAATCCGCAACTCTGGAAATTTCCTACTGTAGCAACGTCAAAGAAGGCTTTTTCGAATATTGGAGACGTTTAGATGTAGCCTAAAGTACAAGCTTTTGAATGGTTACTTACACTTCTGTAAAATTCATTTCCAGCGAATGAGATCGGTTCTTCATTTGTCACCTCATAGCCACAAATAACCATTAACCATAATAATTTAATAAATAACTTTAGCTTTTAAAACCGTATATTGCGCTAGAAATCTATTAGGTTTCTTACCTTCTCCTTTCAAAAAATGTCAAAAGATCATCATTGTGACTGAAAATGAGAAAACGATAGATTGGCGGTCAGAAATGATGCTGCACACCATGTGATATATTTTTTCACCTTTCAATATTTCCCTCCTTATTAACGCACTTTCTTCAATCGAGTCTTCATAACAAACTCCTTTAAAACATTTATATATAGCATGAAAATGTTTTTTGCCTTCTTATTCAAAGTTTGGTTTGTCCATCCACAGCAGCATTTTAGCAGACACGCGTGTTTTGACGTTTTTGCCATCATTAATGGCATTTTCTCAGCCATTCGCTCCGTGTCACAGGGAACGAGCGCCGAAGAATGATGACTGTAAATCTCTCAGTATATCCCGCTGTGAAGCTTGAACGGCTAATTATACCACATATCAAACTTATTTTTCTCCTTGTTGATACAGCATACTAAAAATTGCCGTAACTAAGGCCACTAGTTACACTTTTTAGGCTAATCAAATAATAGGTTGGGGTATAACTTCTGAAAAAATGCTTGTAACTCCTTTAACTGTCAGCCATTTCTTGTGTTTTTGGGCTCATTAGAAAGCCCGTCTTTTGTTTATGCACCTATTACACCCGAACAAAGAAAAATTAGTATTCAAAGTACTCTCCTTCAACTTCAAGCACTTCCTGCCGCTTCTCCGGTAGAAGATCGGTTCCGCGAGCATAAATTTCCGATTTCTTTTATATTAAAGAAATGAATGACCGAATTGTGCAATTCAATATCGGAACCAAAGTTTTTGTCGCGCAACAACTGCTCCACTGAGCGAAACAAATGCAAAAGATTGATGCATTTACCTGCCACCGTTGCATTTGAGTTAAAAAAAAAACACCCATTCGTGCATCAAGAACACCTTCATTCGTTCGCTTGCTAACTCCATTCTGAGATAAGTAGATAAATTGTAAGCCAATCAACGAGGGAGAATGGGGTTATTGAATGAGCCTAACAATACAAAAAATGGTCGACACCTAAAAAAGTTATAAGCATTTTTTAGAAGTTTTTCCCCAACCTAATACTACAGGCGTCCAGTGAAAAAGGAAGAAAGAAGTATCTGATAATCGTCGGAAGTACAAACTCTACGCGAAAAGTGAAAATTGTTAGATAATGTTAGTATATGAGTAAGGTAAGTTGCTGATGGTCGTTGCTGGCTGTACAAAATGTTGATTATCAAACAATCTTAATCAAAAGAAATAATAGGTTACAGTCCGATGCATATTTCTGAAAGAACTAATCTTCAAATTGGCAAATGCGAACTATATCGAGACTTACTTGGATGAACACTGCCCCATCCATATATTTTCCTTCTCGAATAATTTATTGTACAAAGCGTGTCTTTGAGTTATTTTTTCAGATAGATCCTACTGTACAATAAGTGTTAGAAGTCTGTCGCTTTACTAGGGAAACAACTTTCAAACTAAATGTTAGATTTTCCGAGCGCACGGACATTTCTTTTGCTGAAAATACGTTTCTTCATTAGATAATTTATAATTTTGTGATTTTAAGGCTTATAAAACCAAAATTTTTCTGCGTGTAAAGTTCAAACAACTGGCTACTTGCACAAAATGGAGACGTGATTCTCCTTTCGCTTATTGCAGAGCACTGAGAATTTTTTTGTATAAGCCAAGCTCACTACTGAAATCTCCATTTCGCTTTTTATCGAGTGATTTGTGACAGCTTGTTGAAATGCTTTGTTAATTAGAATGTTAAGAAAGCACGAGTACACCTCACAGAATGAGACTGCAATCAACACAACGCGTATTTAGAGTGGATATCTTTAAAACAACTGAGAATTACTCATGAAAAAACTAAGTTCATGAAATTTTATTGAAATATGGAAATTATGAAAATATAACTTTATCTTTCTGTAGCTGCAAAGTTCTCTTGACATTGAAATTTCACTAGATAATCAAAAATCCCGAGCAAAGTTGAAAAAATGAACTACAATGGCGAAATGTTATATTTTTCCTTTGATAGAATAAACTTTGAAGGTCTTATTACAAACCAAACCGAGTGTGGAAATTGAGAGTGTTGAGCTTTGATTGAATGCAAAATTATAGACTGGAGAAAGAAACAAGTAGTATATAAAAGCTGAAAATATGTTCTATATCAAAAAATGCTTTCTCGTGCAAATATTTGGGATTTATTGACACATGGGCATTTTTGTTGAATAAACCCTTATGAAAATCTGAGTGGGATGCAAGACATTTGACATCAGGTGAGAGTTGAACGAGCTCTTCTCCCATATAGGGGGCACGTGTTGCCACTACACCACCGATATCACTGCTCTACTATCACTCCTTATTCGATATGAACCGTCGTAGCTTTCAGCAATCAACACGTTTTATCTGCTAAGTACATACCGGAATTAACCCAGTTAAGCTGGAAGCTTTCAAGAGGTGTAATCTCAAAGAATTGTATAATCACGTAGTTGGTTTTTTAGTTTTTTTTCTGACCTTTCTTCCTTTCTGTGGAGAGCAATAAAACGATGATATCAAAAGAGCCAGTAATTCTTGTCCATTTCGGACAATACGAAAAGTATTGATAGATTCTGCTGGACATATCGCGCTCTCCACACTGATGACTTGAGTTCGATTTCCGGCCACTGAACCAGTGGCTTTCTCCAACGGCGGCTGCGAAAGGTTAATAAGCCAACCACACTCGAAATGGTGGACATTACCAGTTTTGATTGATGACTATCCTTATGTGATTCAAATATAAACAGACTGATGAGTTGAAAGCATTTTTTAAGTGGAGAAAACGTATCACAACTTTCCCATTCATGTTCGAAGATGATTCCATCTTTTACGGGCTCTGTACTCTTATCACTAGCTGTTTGGAAATATGATATTAGCGGCAGCACTGTTTCAAAATATCTGAATTAGTCAGCACATAGCAGTGGATGATCATTTTTGGTTTTGGGCTGTCAATCGCATCAGATTGCGGAGTGAAAGAACAAAACAAACAGCTCTTTACGCTCTGATAACCACTTTATGATAAGACACTCTGAATATTCGCAAAACAGCTCAGTAAAGTAACAAGAAGGAGCGATAATGATCCATGTCTTGATATCCATATCTTAATTCTCGTCATAATTCGGTTTGAAACAACGTTGACTTTCACGATCATTTTATTGAGTGTTCTAGAGTTTCTGTTATTTTCATTAGTGATTTGATCATTTATGCGCTGGTCTCACTCATTGCCGTTCGTTATACACAAGAATATCATGTGTGGTCGTTTTTTTCGATGTTAAGAGTTTCATTTAATCTTTATGCTCTATGTAAACATAAGAGTCGTTTTCAAATAACCGATGCAGTAGGTATTCCAACAACGTCTGCTGATCGCGAAATTTTGATAGGATACGGCGAAAGGTGTTTGTGTAACGTACATGGTAGATAGACGTATTCAGAATCGAATTTATTAGAGAAAAGTTCTTCTAGAATCTCAGGCAACAATTAAAACAGTTTAACAAAAAGATATATTCTGTGTAAGATGCTTCAAATACGCTAGCGAATCAATACCTAAACCTCTTGAATTTAATCGCAATCTACAGTTTTCGTGGTTGAATTTAGGTAACTTGCGAGTTTTTGCTGAACCTTGTCATCAAATGACTCAGCTGGAGAACGTCCTCATCTTGTCCTTTCACTCTCTGTATCTAACATGAATATTTCATACACAACGATGACAATTACCTTCTTTTGCGTGGAGTAGACAGTTAATTCTGATTGGTGGTGTTCCTGATATCTATATTTAGAAACATCAACAAAAAGTTTTCAAACCTTGTGAAAGAATGGAGTTCATTTTGAGCGAACAAGAAAGCGTATCTTGTCTAATGACCAAAAAAACTGTCATTTAATTCACTAGTTGTCTTCAGCCTACGTAAGGATAGCCATCAAACAGATTTGATGATGTTTACAACTTTGCGTATTATTAGCTTGCTAACTCTTTGGCGACAGTCGACAGGAAAGTATCATTGGAGCGCACTATATACATGCACCGAAATCAGTCCGTATCTTCCGTGGGGCTAGAATTTGAGAGACCGTGCAGGGTTCCTTTGATTTATCGTATCATTGCATGATTCTTAAATTCAAATAGAAGAGATACTTTAATAAGCCAGCTTAAAGAGAGCCAACTAATTGGCGCGTTGTCGCAATGATGATTTGATAGGGTTAAAGCGAGGATCAATTTTCAAGTGATTTATAGTAGCTTATTATCTACTGAGGTGATTAAAGCAATTTTTAACAGTTAGAATCGACGACATGGTATTTGGAAAGCAGGCTCGTCGATAGTCATTGAATTATCAATGGAAAAGAACTATCGATGCCAACTTCGCCGATTATCTCCTTATTAAGGCTTTCAGATTGTGATTTTAGCCAAAAATGGAGCATTCAATCGAGTCCAACAAATGCTTGAGTTGAATAATATTTGATTAAATAAAACAGCAACATCTCACGATTTCGTGATTATTCTCCTACAGCTGGTAAATTTACTACGGCTTAAAGATATTCATTCATAACTACATTGTTAGCCACGATATAACATAACCGTTAAGAAATTTCGATTTTTGAAAAACGTGCAGGAGTCAGGGAAGCTTTGTGCAATGCAGATATTCAGCAGTGATTAGAACCTCATCAAGCACTCTGATCAACACGAATCACCATGAAAGTCTTAGCTGCATAGTCGCCTGAAATAAAGTTTGTCTTCATCCGACTATTTACTTAGAATTGCCGTCTTGGATTGATTCCTTCCAAGAAAGTTCAATTTCTCTAGTCGCGACAACAACTTCACTAACAATCATGCGACTAAGTTTCTCACTGTCAAAAAATCCAAGTTCGGGACTACAGATTATTCGCTACCGCGTCAGGTGATGCTCCTATTTTTTTAGCAAATTCAATTTATATAGCTATTAATTGAAACAGGAGCGCCAGAGCTAATCATTGGCAGCCGCACACTGCTATGACCTAGAACTAACCTTCTATAATGATTATACCAGAAAGTTAACCACCAACAAGGACTTATTTGGTTTTTTTGATATTTTCACTTTTTGTTGGATTTTAATGTAGCCAAATTCTGTTAAATTATTATTCTGTGGACCCTTTAGCAAATGCTTTAACGTAGGAGAAATAAACACCATTCTAATCAGGCAACTTGTATTTATCTCCGGTAAGGAAAGTTCATGTAAAAAGATCAGATCAGGTGGAGTGCTAACTCAATCAACGAGATGTTCTTCTCTCTTCGTTCTCGCCATTCCCTAGCGATTACATCAGGTATACACTCGATTTTCAGAGAATCTCAGGTCTATGATTCTAATGGCAAAACTTCCTGTAGTTAAGTATGGAGCGGTATTATCTCTGGTTTCTATCACTAACCAATAACGTGCTTAAAAGCATGCAAGGAGCACCACGCTTTTTCTTGACTCCTTCATCTCTCCTTGCTTTCTAAGCGGCTTTTAACTACACTGACGCATCACTAAGGGGAGATCTTTTAAAATAGGCTCTAAAGTGTTTTTTGTGATCCGTTTACCGTAGACTGCATAGAAGAAGTCTAGACGAAGAGAGACGAAAGCTATTGTCCACACATAGTACTTATCAACCCATAGATTAACTTACGGATGTATCTTCTCAGGCATTGTGTGAAAATGACTTACGGTATCAAGACTATGGGCATGTAATGGCATATGGACGCTTATTCGGAAGTTGATCAGAGTCTATTCCTGTATTAAGTTGGATATACCTATTTCGATACCAACATTTACTATTAAGGCAACCACAGGCTTCGTTCACTACAAATAAGTTGTGGATATTATCGTAAATCTGAAAATGAATTTTCTGATTGAGAGAACAGTGAGATATAATTTGTACTCTCTATTGCTACTTCCTTACTGCTAGATTTCCAAACTTTTGGAATGCCGGAAAGCTTATGCAATACGTGCAATGCGTTTCTCACTTGAATGAATAGAGCTCTGACCAGGGCTTCTGTCAACGAAGGTATTGGAAAATTTTTTTGTAAAGTGCGTTATATCACCACAAGTATGTCGATATTTTTAGTGATGTCATCGAGTGCACCTTTATCGAAGAACAGGATAAGCTAAACATCACTCTGTCAATCAGAGCAATTTCAGGTTTGGTGCTGGATAGTTTCGTTTTTCCTCGTACTATGTGAATGCCCGTGGTGCATATCTAAAGCCAGACATTCAATGCTTATGAAACCTGTCAATTTATTGGCATGTGTCCTTTGCTGAAGAAATTAATCCTATAAAAAATTCTTATCAACACACCAATGAATCATCGTTTACCCTGTCTACTGCACGTCCTTGAAAAGTTAGCGCCTCAAATGTAGATATAACTACCTATACAGACACTGCTACGTACAAATCCAGCAATGAAGTACATTTACAACACTATAAGGTGTACATGTGAACACGAAATCAGCAATAAGTATCTACAAGGCAAAATATGACTGAGTCTGGAGATTGAACTATTAAATGTAGAAACTGAACAGCAATTTTCGTTTTGAGTGTTTTCTTAAGACCACTGCTCAAATTCCAATATGCCTGATAATCATTATTTGAGCCACGCATGTCAGTGGTCTGTCGATGAGGGCTGACTTATAGAGCCCGATACACGTGTTTCGATCTTGCAATCTCGTCAGTCGGGCAATTACCCTTTCTCCGTCTTTTGCTAATCTTTGTGGGGGCTCCAGTCCCTACACTAAGAGTTAGCGACGACGAACGTTTTACACTCTCTCCCACAGAGATTAGCAAAAGACGAGAGATGGCAACTGCCCGACTGACGAGATCGCAAGACCGAAACACGTGTATCGGGCTCTATAAGTTAGCGCTCATTGACAGACCACTGACATGCTTTGCACAAATAATGATTATCAGGCATATTGAAATTTGAGCAGTGGTCTTAAGAAAACACCTGAAACGAAAGTTATGATCTATCGAATAGACCAGCCTAAGAGCAATCGAGTGTACAACACTCTATGTTCGCTGAGGTTTTCACTGGACATAGAGTGTAAAACGTTCTTCGTCGCTAACTCTTAGTGTGGGACTCGAGCTCCCACAAAGATTAGCAAACGACGAGAAAGGGTAATTGCCCAAATGACGAGGTCGCAAGATCGAAACACGTGTATTGGGCTCTATAAGTCAGCCCTCATTGACAGACCACTGACATGCGTGGCTCAAATAATGATTATTAGGCATAATGAACAAAATTACTGACCACTGAATGATCTAACTAGACAGTAAGAGTGTGACAGTGGAAGAGTTGGAAAAAAATTCTCCGCGTTCACGTTGAGTGATCAACGGCATCAAGAAAAATCACTATAAGAGATGGTAATTCAGAAAATTCGGGATCCGAAAGTTCACATAGTTTAGACTGAATAGACGTATTACAATGTTCGCATGCAAAGGGTGAAAAGGTAGGCCCGAAAAAATGATTACTGAAAGTGCAATCGAAATTTGATGGATTTTTGAACAAAGGAAAAAGTCTCGTGTAACATATTATGCCATATGTCACACTCAGCATTCTACTTATGTCAAAAAATTCGCAACAACGTCTAACTTTATTATAGCGGCATTATATGAGTGCATGGATTGCATTGCATTGCATTGCGTATTTTGTTCATATATAAATAAGAACATAAATGAGAAGTGGTGCTTTGCCGGAGTGTTTCAACGGTTTTTTTGGCTTACTTTTCAGCCTTTCCTCAAAAATTGCAATGACTATTTACACGCAAAAATTTTGACAAATCCAAAACTGTATTTGATTTTTCAAAAAAATTTATTGCGTTGCAACACTAGGATTAACATTGCGTTTCATAGCCTCGCGCATACTTGTGCACTGCTATGTGGATGAATATAGCAGCACTGACACTGAGCGATTTCGTTTTCTATAACCATTCTGCAGTCATGATACCGACGATTCTATCAATGTGCTTTATATCTAAAATTGCTCTCTCATTACGCTGTGAGAGCAAAAATAAAATTATGCTTCACACTCAAGCACTTTTGGCTCAGCAGATTTTTTCCCTTAGACTTTTACAAACTATTTGATGGTTCAAATCTCAACAATACATGAAATAGCAGGCTTTAAGAAAAGTTTTCATTGAGCTATAGCAGTCTAAAGAAAATTGGGTTTTCCAAATAGATGCTATTCTGCAAATAGCGCGCTGTGTTGCGAAATTCCATCCAGATAACGGAGCAAAGAGTGCGCGCCGAGTTCGAAATTCAATATTATTTGACTGCTGCAGCACATTCAGAAGTCTTTCTCGATAATCAAGTACATCGCTGAAATTTTCGAGATTTGAGCTGTCGAATGAATAGTCAATGTCTGAAAGAAAAGTGCTGTCCAGAGGAAAATACTTGAGATGTTTTTCACCTTACCACCTTGGTCATGTTATCACTGCACGTGCTTTTTTGTTCAGTCACTTCCACGGCGATCCATTCCTATAAAGCGGAATCGGCGACGACTTTTTACACGCGATGTAAGGTGGAAGCTCGAAATACATTGTGGAATTGAGTTGATCTTGGAAAAGTCTCAAATTTGTCGATCTAATTTTCCCTACATACGCTCAAGCAACAGCCATGCGCCATGCTATCGACAATCTATCACTCTAAAAGAACGCCACGGTGATTGATACACCGTACGTCGCGCGTAAAATGTTTGTCGATTCCTCTATATAGCTGTAGAGGAACTGACTCTACGATAAGGTATCTCACAACCGACTAAGCTGTAAGGCTGAAACACGTTTTTCAAATTGTATAGGTTCCCATAGCAGACCTCATCTATAAAATCAGAATACATTGTCAGATTATACTCTTCTTTAGCAGTGTCTCAATATAGTTCATTAGAATGGTTATTTCTAGTGTTACGCCGCAATATAAAGGCCGTTCTGAAAAATGAAGTACACCGCTCATATTCTTGAGATTTAAGTTATCGTATGTGACTACTAAACGTCGCAAATAAGTGAGAAATACGTTTACCTGAATATGGATGTGGGTAGAGGAAAAGTACTATAACCTTTGTTCCATCGTTTTATAGGTCAAAGCTTCCAATTTCATTCCATTATATATTGTCTAAGAAACCCGCCAATGAGACTAAAGCCTAATCCTACGCATAGGAGCGCAAATCATAGTTTTCTTTCCTGCTCTTCCACTTTTCATGAAAATCTAAAAACCAAAGTCAGCTTAAGAATTTCAAAAGTTCATGATATCAACTAGCTACTAAGAGTCCTTTGAAAGACCATCGTAGACCCGGACGACAACATATATACTGGACAAGCAAAAATGCCCTCTGAGTGCGAAACATGATCGTACTCTTGAACCTGCTACAGTGCTTCAAAAAGGTCATAAACAAGTACGGTCTCAAATTTGTTAAGATGTGAGCTGTAGAGAAGTAAGAACTGAAAGGACTTATCTGCGGATTTTCTGGCTTGAAATCCATTAGTTTTTAGTGAACTGACAAACTCTGTTTGATTACTGTTCAATAAGCCCTTCATCAGAAACTTTGACTCGAGGAACTAAAAACAATCCTAATCAGGCAGGTGGCACCTGCTTTTGATAAGAGAGGAGCACATAAAAAGACTTGTTCAGTAGAGTGCTAACGTAATCAACAATATGTTTCCCTTTATTCCTACTCTCTTCCTTCTCGCTATATCCTTAGCGATAGTGCATCAGGTACACACCAGCTCCTAAGAAATATAAAATTCATGTTTCTGATTAGCAGGACTTTACTGCAACTCAATATGAAACAGCACCCTCCATAGTCTTTAGGGATCGCAAGAATCGCTGTTAAAATTACGCGAGGGGGGCTACACTTTTTTGTGGTTCTTCCCTAAAGTGTTCTTTTGAGAGAGGTTCCAAATGTCAGTTCAGACCCTCGGTAGAGGGGCAAATCATTCAACGTATTTAGAAAATTCCTTTTCCGCCCACTTTAATCTGACTTTATTACAGTCTTTTCGGCGAAGAAAGACACACGGTTCACCCTTTGATGTGGATGCTTGCCTGCATAGTTCATTGAACTAATATACTTTGAAGAAGAAAATAACGATGTGGCTTGTGTTGGAAAAACATATATGACTTGACGCAGAAGTTTCTTGAAAATCTTTCGTTCTGACATGCTGAATGGATACCTATTATGTTTCTGAGAATAGCTACAAACGCAGCGATCTACTCAGTGTGCTAGCAACCAAATTTGATTGGCTCTATGATCAATCTACAGCTAAAATATTGTGAATTTTCGGGCAATGATGTAGTAAGGAGACCAAAGTGAAACGTTTTGGCACTGCTTTCAAATCGTAGCAGCATTCAGGCAATACGTTCCGCATTAAAATGGATAAAACTCTGAACACTGTGGAACAACGGTCCTGTATGGGACCTGTTATTGGAGTTGCTGTGCAGAGTACGTTGATTTTTATGATCATACTGAGTTCTGAGTGCTTTCATCGCATATGGTTTCATGAAAGCATATAGTGAAGCCAATTGAATTTCCTTTTTACAAGTCATGAAAATTCACCAAATAAATCGAACAATTCAGGTGTTTTGCAATATCTTCGGCTTTCTTGACTCTGGATGTGAAGAAGAATGCGTGAAGCACACCAACATAACCCAAAAGTGGTGGGAAAGCAAAAGATCAACAATCAATGTTTATAAGATCTGTAACCTCATCGGGATGTGCCCACCAACTACAATAATTCATGCATGTGTAGCTTCTTTTCATTACGTCAATAAATCACTTTCAAAATAGTCTTTTATAAAGTCCCAAAAGGAAGTGCTGCATTGTCAACAGGCTTGCACTGATGATTGTGATGAATTCTAATCTGTAGGACACTATTACTTGAATCTGGTGATTTTTTATCTATATCTATCTATATATCTATCTATCACAAAATCTATCTTATCTTGAATCTAGGTCTGGTGATTTTTTCTAAGAGAGTGTTGGAGGTGTTTGGCTTATTGGATTGCGGACAATTTGACCTTTCCAGGCTCTGAAGAAGGCGAACTGCCGAAACGTCAGCTGTGAATAAAAATTTTATTATAACACCTCGTGTTTTGCTTAAAGAAGAAAAACAGTAACTATTACTTGAATAAATTTGACGTTGTACAACATTCACAATACCACAGTGGTAACAGCGAACGTATGAGATGAGGTACTTTTCAGTAATGAGGAGACATTTGAAATTCGACCTCATTCGCTTGACAGGAACATTTCATAGCAGCGTTAGTAGCCATTCGAAAGCTCAAATCACTGGCTACAGCTCTACGTAGCCGGTTCTTGAAAACGCCTTTATTGTAATGGTGTAAAATTTGAAATAAAATCACGACTACGCGTTGTTTTTCTTATCCCGCTTATAAGTCGCTGGACAAAACTCCTTCCTTAGGGTGTCAGCACTCATTCGACACCACAAATTTCGGAAAACTTGAAAATATGCTTGCATTTGGAAAAGCTCTTGGATAGAGCTGTAGGAGCAAGAAAAGATTTGTGTTTAAACTTCGTCTGCTTATTTCCTGGAAATCCCGATAAGCAGGAAAAGTCGATCAAGTTTTACGTTTTTGGTTACGTTGTTTACAGGCTATTCGACAAGACGAAGAGCGTGACAGGAGGCAGGCAGCGGCGGGGAGGTCGATCGCGTTTGAAATATGGTAATTCAATTGGGGATTTTTTCGCCGCATCGGCAGAAACTGTATGATACTGATACTACGAAAAATTTCTTACACGCTGACATGCTTTTCGTGCTTTCAGCGATTTATGCGCCTATAGAAATGAAGGCACACGGCGGGTATTGAACATGAATTTTTCCGAGATGCTGCATCGTTATGAAGGATCTCATGAAAAACCAGGGCGTAGAACTGTAGCTTCAAGCCTCAGCTTTCGACGATCACTAACACTTCTATGAAAAGCTCATGTTGAGCTCATGAGGTCATTTTCACTTGTCCCTTTATGACTAAAAAGAGCAGAGATGAAAACTGACCATCGCTGATAAAAATTGAGATTGACTCTTGGAAAAATGTTGGGTTAGAGCAAGGCGTCTGTCCATACATAATGAATCATGAAGACCCAAGAAATTACGATATAATTAGAAGTAGAACCTTGAAACTAACCCTATGCAGACAAATGAAGTGACAATTCAAGAAATCTAAGGCCTAACACTTATGTAGAGCGTTGCCCGCTATGTTTGATCAAGACGTGGTCATGAAGGATAATCAAGTGCCTTGGCAGTGTACTAGGCAATGCATGGGCCCTCAGAATAGTAGTGTGTCTTACGTCTATCTAGATATCATCTAAAGCGCATGTGGCGCAGTAGTCACAGGTGCCGCGTCGCACACGAGGTCTGTGGTTTGATCACGTGCTCATAACTCACCAAGCATTATCCTCCGCGGTCGGTGAATCGGTAAGAGGACTAGTCTCTCTGACTTGTCTGGGATTATCAACAGCACTGACTTGATACACCGGCAGGCCACGGCGAGTCATTGTAAATGTCAGACATGTATTCAATCACCTGAAATGAAGTTAAAAATTGAAGACAAATGCATGACGCATCCCGCAGGATCGACCAATGCCGAGAGCTTTGATGTCGAGAAATTTGTTCATATCTGAGCAACATTATTGAGCGATTCTATATGTGCGCGCTAAATTTATGACTTGGTTGAAGTATGAGCCACGTCTCTGTTGGTCTCTCTGAGAGGGCTACTAAATAGAAAAAGTGAGACCGGAATTTTGTTTCTGTCAGCTGATTAGCGGCTTCTTCGGAACGCCCTAGAGCGGACCATACTTTTAGATTTCTACGCCTACGAAACAGCTACAAATAGTCTCAGCAATCTCAGCGATTGAAAAGCCTCTTTATGTCGCTGTTTCATGGATTCAATCTTCCAACGATTTATGCTTTCTTAGTTACGCTGCGCCCATCCGGCTACTGCAAGTGGACTGTGAGTGAAGGAGCAGATGGAGATGTTCAACGATTCTTCAAAGACATCCTGTCTCTTCGGAGATTTACCGAACGGTGCAAGTTCACTTCAGCGTGAATAGAGTCCTATATAAAACGGCAACATTGAAGACGCTGTTTTATCCGCGTGATGATCCACCCTGATTGATTCTCTCGAAGCGACGACCTCAAAACCGACATTAGGAAAACGAGTGCTGTTTGCAAGCGACTTCAAGTCACCTTTGCTCTGTGAAGGCGAAACTTCCAAAATGTCAACAATAATATGGATCGATAAAAATGTTGAATGAGCAGATCAGTAGAAAATGCCAACGCTGCGAATGACTCGAAGTCGAAATTCAAAGTAGATATGATGCAGGAATCATCTATCAACACGTGTACCTTTTTTATCTTAATCCATTGGCTTCATTATGTCCTCCATTTGGGTAAAATAAGTTTTGCCTATCGTGCAGGTCAACCTAATGGTCTGCAACCACTGATAGAGCTGCAGTCATTTCAGAGCTGTCAATCGCTTTCTCACACACGATAAAGTCAACACAAACGGGGAAATCATATGCCGACACACTTAGATTGCCTCTGACATGATTTAGGCTGGGTTCATGTGGCAGGACTTTCGCCGGAATCGTGCTTGATTGAGTCAAAGTTTACGGCATAATCAGCAAAATAATGTTCCTAAAGAGCTCGCAGTGTGCACTATTCAAACTCGTAACACGTCGTTTGTATGGCTCTCCTTGGTCACCGCTGGACGTAGCATTACCGTGAGAAGCATTTTACACCAATCTCCTGTTTCTATCTCAAATATAAGATCTTGCATAAATTACAAAAAATTTTTATATATACGACCTTTAGCTCGAAGGAAACTGATGACTAGATTATCGGATTTTAGAACTGCGCCTTCTTCACACATTCCATCGGAACTCGAGTATGGTGAGCGAAATCTCGTACAATTTATGTTTAGAGAAGACTTTAAGGCCTGCAAGATTTTGGTTGAACGATTAAAAATAAATATAGAACTGCCCTAATATTATTTCATATTAGTGCAAGATGCAGAGGTTGACTGGTTTTGATTTACTTTTTTTCCATAGTGATTTTTCTAAAAACCGATTTCCCTTCAATCCCGGCATCATCCACTAAATTTTGTTTTTATTTATGATTCGTCTCATATACCACCCGTAGCACCTGTCGTCCCGTTGATCGTCGAGTGACTCAAACTGCTACCAGCAGCACTTCTCTTGTTCCCTAACGCGTGCAAGAGTAGCCCAGTGGGTCTTCTTCGCTATAGGGATTCGCTGAGCATCATATCTTTCTTCTATAGCTTTCGTGAAGAAATCGGACTACAAGGTCGTTGGTCTTCCTGCAGAGCGCTTGATGTCCCGAGGAATCCAGCTAGTAACGGCTCTCGTCCATCGGTTGTCGTTGAAGCGCATCGCGTGTCCGGCCCACCTTATTTTCGATATCCTGGCGTGTAGAACGGCGTCTCTGATTTTGGATCGGTGACGCAGGTCGAAAGTTCAAATCCTTCCTCTCATTTACGAGATACGGGATACTCCTAGCATCGACCTTGAGACTGCGCGTTTGATAACTCCACGTGACCTTTCATCCTGCTTACGTAGCGACCAGGTTTCTGCTGCATACGTTAGGGCAGGGATAATCGTCGAGTCGAAAGGGTGGGCCCTGAGTCAGATGCGTTCTTTGTCCTCTTCACTTATCTGCGATGCTCTTAAACGTTCTCCAAGCCGACCGTTTCCTCCCGCTCAACTCTGGAGCTAGGTCGTTCATCATGTTGATTTCATGACCTAAATAGACACAACAGGAGGTTTTGGAGATTGTCGCTTCGTTGAGCGTGAATGGGGCAATGTAGCGTTCATATCTATGCATATATATTTCAGTCCATATTTTTATGGAGCTAGAGGAGCACGGGGCTCACACGATTTTTTATAATATCATCTCATTTTTAACTTCCCGAAAAGAAAAGCAGAAGAGGAAAAGAGCTTTCAGGCTAGAAAAAGTGGTCAATGAGTCAGCGCATTCAACGAAAAAAGCAATCAGGGAGCCTCAAAGTAAGACTAAAAAGTATGGTTTGGGCTGTCAGAGCAACAAAAATTGTGCTTCCTTTTCTGTATATCTTTCATAAATACCAAATAGAACTGAGTGGTGAGCAAGAAACGGCCCCAAGCGGTTATCGCACCCTCGTTCATCCTATCCGGGGACGCGTGCTCTACCACTACACCACCGACGCACATCTGCCGACCACTCATTCTTCAACATCTCTATGTTAGCTATCAGCCACCAACCTTTAACAGGTTTGGTCGGATATGCGATTTCGCTTTATGAACCCAATAGAGCTGACAGCCATTATGATAAGTAACACTCGAAATCTTTGGTGTTATTACTGCCTTTTCGCAGTATTATGATGATTCATTAATACTTAGGAGAATTGAGCGGTTAGCAAAAAACCGGCCTCAGGCGGGAATCGACAGCTCACCACTCAGTTCTCTTAGGTATATGTTAGACATCATAACACTGCGAAAAGGCAATTGAAATCCTAAAGATTTCGTGCATATTTTTTGTAATAATTTTTTTATGTAGGCTTTTACTGTGTCTAATTGAACTGTAATAAGTATTGTTTTGATTTTTGCTAATCGAAATTCGGTCGTATTGTGTCGTAAACGGCTCGAAATATTTACAAGGTTTATGATAGGAAGTGTTAATGAAGACATAGCGGACTGGATTGAGAAAAATAGATTTGATATAAACAGGCACACATACGTACATACATCCACGTGTCTCACTCTCATACACGCACACGCACACACATACACACTCATGCTTGTCAAACTAATCTTTTCATTCCGATATGAAGAGAAAGCGGTGAAACGTGAGAGGTTGTGAAAATGGAGTAACAAGAACTATATAGCAGCTATTAAGCGGAAGATCTACTACTTTTTCTCATCTCTTATGCTTGTGACTATCAATTGATTTAGTTGGAGATAATCACTATAGTTATTCGTTGCGCAGTGAATCACAACAGCCGGGCCGCGTTTCTCACGCAAGCTTGCCATGAATTTGCTCAACAATAGCCAGCTTCTGTTCCAAACACCAGCTGGCGGTGTGTCCGCGCAACACAAAGACACATGCCTTCCAACTGGCAACCAAGAAATGTTTTTCGTGAAATTCAGGTAGTCTTGTGCTTTACAGCTATTCACAGTGTAAACCGAAGCAGAATCTTGGGAAAGAGTCAGGCCCTCAGCAATTCCACTTGTCTACAGACGCTACTTGAAGCTTAGCTTAAACTTGCACCTTCCTTGCCTCTAGAATATCGTGGTCATATCGCATCGTAAAAGAGCGCATGTGGCGCAGTGGTTTCAGGTGCTATGCGTCGCACACACAAGTTAATGATTTGATTTCGCGCTCATGGCTCACCAAGCCATCCATCCCTCTGGGAGTCGGTAAGCTGGTACAAGACAGGTCTCGGATAGGTCTGGGAGGAGAAGCAGCACTGACTTGATACAGCGGTAGGCCACCGCGAGTCATTGTAAAGGCCAGATATGCATTTAATCACCTTCAAACGAAGTTAAAAATTGAGACGAATGCATGACACATCCGTAAGGGATTGATCGATGCCGAGAGCTTGATCCTTTGCCTTTCATCGCACTGTAGTTCATGTCGTTGTATATTGCCTATGTGTGAAGGCAACTGCTCCTTATAATATGTAGCTCCTCTCATTCATCTAGATAATTGGTCGGAACACACTAGGCTCACATCTATTGCATCATCATCACGAACTGTTAATATTGCGTTACATCTCGTAATTGTTGTATCTTCAACGGCGATTATCTTGTGATTGTTACTTGCTATAGGTTATTCGTCACGGTGATAATATGATTCGTTGGTCTCAGGATTGACACTGTTCGTCATCAAATAATTAGTTAAAGACCCGCGTGGAAGGAATATACATAAAATCGAGTGACTCATCCGGCACACAGCACACATTAACTCGCAGTAGGGACCAAAGCCTAACTACTTGTGCAATCGCCAAGAAAGCTAAACTAATCAAAGCACTCTTCATTATAAAACCAATGTAAGCAATATGTCTACTCATAGAGAAGACAGTGGAAAAGGGCGCAGATATATTAAAACATATCCAATGACATAAAGAGATATAACTACACACGCAAATCGATGCAAGCATACACACATAAACACACTGCATAAAATATGAAATAGCTTCATAATTGTAGTTCATGTGACTACCAGTCCTGGTGATCGCTGTTCGGTTGGTCTCCACTTGAACAGCTTAATGGAGCATGTTTAAAAGCGGTGTGTTGAAAGTTATTTTGTGGCGGCCGATGTGATTGGAATCTGGATTTGGTGATATTTTCTTATGAAGTAATGGAGATGTTTGACCGAGTGGCTTGTCGGCAGCTTAATCTTCCCACTCTTTAAGATCGAGAGCCGCAGAAACGTCAGCTGTTTCAATAAACTGCGTCATAAAAATCTCGTGTTTGTTTCAAAAAGAACGACAAGGAACTATCTGATAGAACACTCACAGTAGCATTCCGCATCACGCATTGTTATGTTGATTCTAAGAATTTTCGTACTTTTTTGCTTCGTCAATTGAGAATTCTTCCTCCTCAAATCCAGCGATGAACCTTATGCTCAACGCTGAAGGAATATCATTCTATGACAGGAAAATATCTGCAGAATTTTAGACACTGACGAGAATATGCCTGGTAATCATTATTTGAGCCACGCATGTCAGTGGTCTGTCAATGAGGGCTGACTTATAGAGCCCGATACACGTGTTTCGATCTTGCGATCTCGTCAGTCGGGCAGTTGCCATCTCTCGTCTTTTGCTAATTTCTGTGGGTGCTCCAGTCCCCACAATAAGAGTTAGCGACGACGTACGATTTACACTCTATGTCCAGTTAAAAACTCACCAAACACAGAGTGTTGTACACTCGAATGCTCGTGGCTAGTATATTCAATATATCATATCTTGTGGGGACTGGAGCACCCACAGAGATTAGCAAAAGACGAGAGATGGCAACTGCCCGACTGACGAGATCGCAAGATCGAAACACGTGTATCGGGCTCTATAAGTCAGGCCCTCATTGATAGACCACTGACATGCGTAGCTGAAATAATGATTACCAGGCATATTGAAATTTGAGCTGTGGTCTTAAGAAAACACTAGAAACAAAAGATATTGACGAGAATGTTCAATATTGAGAAAAAATTACCACATATTTAGCACGGGTAAAGAATTTTGCTTTCATAGTGTTACAGCGAACTCCTAATTTGATCAATTTAACTGTATTTAGTGACTTTTTTTCGTTATCTGCACAAAATAATGCTGTAATACAGTGAGCTCTCATAAAGAATTCACCGCACTCTTTGTTGAGAGAGCGCGGTTTGTCAAGCTTCCGAACAGCTGAAGCCAGCCTCATTACTAGATATCTTCAATTGTCATCACAGTCGTCTTTGGTTTTGTTGACTGTGAGTGGAAGTGGAGAAACTATTTTATGGGCCTTATCATTGAATACCGTTGAAAAAAAATTACGTTATACAAGAAATAATCTCAAATCCCTTCACAGATTGAAAAGAGAAGAAGACAGTGTTAGTTGATTAAGAAAATATAAATCAAATTCTATAATGGGTAAATAGCTCGATGAAAATTGTGAGCGTTGTTCGTTCATCTCAGGATTACTGTCATGCTTGTGACTCTATCAGGGCGACAAAAATGCATTTGTGCTTCCTATAATGACTTGTGGTCGTCTACCGTTCACCCTAAAGTGATTGGCAGTTCTTCACTCTATTGGGCTTCATTGAGAGAAATTTCTTATGAATGTAGTCAACGACAACCATAGAGCACAAGAGCATTCGTAAATTGTGCGAAACTCATGTACTGCCATTTGTGAATGGTGGCATAATGATCGACGTAAATAAGTAGCGTCTGATCAGCACATTGAGCGTGTGGTGTAATATTACCATGGAAGTTATTCTGAAACTCATTTCTGAAACTGGACAAAGCCGAACTTGCAAAAAAACGGACAAGTGAGTGCATGGATTACTTCCGATTACCTTCAATAATTGTAGAGGTTTCTAAGTAATATCATGTCAAAACCCATTCACAAAAGAAGCCTTGTGTAAGGGGAATGGACTGAACCGTATGGATCATCAACTGGGTAGACCATTACTAGCATGATTCTTGAACTTTCTCTGAGTGTGTATAATGACTTGGAATACAACTCGATGGAAGACAGCGAGCAGCGTGAGCCGAGCTTGAACCTTTGTCAGAGACCACTGGCCAATGTCATTATCCTAACACATCTACTTATTTGACGCTACAGTCCCAGTTTTGCAGTATGTGGCGGAACATGTGCCAGTATTTCTTATAAGAACTACACGCTTTGAGAACACTTTCAACACTGAGCCCAGGTTTTCCCAGTTCACATCTTGGAAGGATGCCCTGTTTTCGAAGCAAAGCAAAATACGCATCAACATCAAAAAACAAGTTCATGGGGGAGGGGAGGAGTGCGTAGGGAGGTCTTTATAACGAGATGGGAAGATGACTGGAGAATGAAAAGAACAATGGAGTGGATCTGGAAAAGACCTTAGCCTGGACACATAGTATGTTCTGTTGATAGCGGATGACGATAGACGTAAGCCGGGAGAATCCTTTGAAATGTCTAACACACAATAAGAAGGCCACCTGATACGGTTCAACTTCTTCACAAAAAGTCTTCAAGATGGATATGATGCCCAAGCAATCCCTTCAATAAGGAGGACTTACTGAGGCTGTTTGACGTATTAGGAGAATAGGGAAAGTCCGCTATAGTCACTCGACAACAGCGAGACAACAGATTATATAGGTGATGGCATTCCATGCAAAAAAAGCGTCTTGAAATCCGCGGATTTATAAATTTATGACAAAATCGTATTGAAAGTGCAGGCAGAATACTGTAGCGAAATTGTTCGTTGTTCGGCAGTTCAACCAGAACGACACGGAAGTCTCAAAACACGAAACGCTGTGCATAGCTATTCAGTTTAATACGGCTGTACACTATAACAGGTCTGTTACAGCCCGACCTCACAAATTCGAATAAATTCACTCAAGTCGGAGACTTTTCGCCAGCACTTTGGAAATCAATAAAACTTTCTGCTTCGAACACTATGTCGTTAGTCAATGGGATGAGATTCCCACAGCGAAAAGATGATTTACTCAAGACGATTTCTCAGCTCACGATTGCGAAAGAATATTCTGGTGCACTTCAATAAGCATGGGAAAACTTCCATGCATATCATGGAAACTATTGCACTTTCTCATGTGGGATTTTCCCAGCTATGAGTCTAGATATGATTCTTCTTCATTATCACTTTTTTACAAGCCTTCGCTCTGTCTAACGACATAATCGCAGTTCGTGTTTTATTGCGTCATCATTGGAGAATGGGTCTTTCACATCGAGCAACACGAAGTTGAAAGGAAAGCACAACAAACAAATCCGCTTATGGACGCTGGTTTTCAACGCTTCTCAATGTCACTCCGTAAAACTATAATTTATGAGCGTGCTAAATGTAAGAGGCTAACAAGAGCATCAAAGTTTCACAAACTCACTTTTTGCTAAGAAAGTTGTCACCGAAAAATTTTGCAATGAGAACTGCGCTTCGTTTTTATCAATCGATATCTTCTTCTGAAGACTTTTTCTCAGAATTGCAGTTGTGATTCAGGCGCTTTGTCGATTGTCGCAGCATCAGAAATAAGAAGGCGGGAACCGAATATAAGCCGAGCACTTGAGAAATTGGCGCATTCATTGAATTTTTCTTAACTTCTCGCTCCCACGCGGTCCATTTTCATTCAAGATTTGACAGAGATTTTTCCATGTCGATAACTGGTCTTTTGAGCATCGCCTTAGCACAATGTGTCACGAAATACGCTTCCAAAGATTTGTTCTGAATTAAGCGAGTTAAAGATCTTTGAAGCACTTGAAAAAACCAGAAAAAATCAAAGACCGGCCAAGGCGACGTCACCCTCATATAGGTGCCGAGTGTCGAATCTGTTGTTATCTCGTCGATGATCTCACGCAAGAGATCTAGACAGTAGTCTTAGTTGAGTCTATGATACTTATTCTATTTTAGGAAAATGATTATTCTTACGAACAAGACAGGGCCTTCAAGCGCTCCATTTATGATTTTGTTGCTAGTCTCAATCTCAACCGTGTTTGGATGTGGAGTGATTCCTGGAGGTCAAAGTAATAAATAGGAATTATTATGGATCTACAAATATTCCATTCTTAGATGGTTAAGAACTCTAATCAGAATGAGCATGCCTAGCACTCCATCATTGCTTATTGTTGTCGCAGTCTGCGCTACCTATAGGCAGAGTTTTTAATTCTATATAAGAAGAAAGATAAAGCTAAGAAGTTTTTCAGTGTAGCGACTTTTATGATTTAGCTAACACCAGGAGTTTATAAATGAACTTTAATGGGTTAACGTTTTGGAGTCTTCGTCATCTCGGAGCCCATGATTAGATTCGATTCTCCACTGTCGTTCGCCATCGTTGTGTGTCGTCTTCGTTGTTGTGCACGTCCAGTTTTCTTCAAAGGAACATCGCTCGAATGAAGAATTTCGCTTAGCGATGTTATCGTATACAGAATGACTGCCATACAAGTTGTCAGCGTTAGTTATAAGTTGATAGTGGTTTAGATGACAACATGCCAGGACTTGACATCGTGAAATGTTGTCTTAGCCTTTTCAAAGTTGATGGCATGCGGTTATATAGATATTCATCTTCAATCTGCTGTTTAAAAATGTCACTTGAGAGCATCGATATATTCTGAAAGATTTCCGAAATCTACATGAGCCAGTGACATGCTAAACCTTGAAGAGGCTTGAAACAGTTCTCAGAATAGATCGAAGCTCTCAAACGAGATTTTAAAATAGTCGATTGAGAAAAATTATTTATAAGAACAGTTCTATATCAATGAACATTGCCGAGTGAGGTTTTCCATTCGGGCGGTGCTCCACCGAGAAAGAGTCGACTTGAACGACAACGAAAACGAATAATTGTGGACGATCGACTCGAATTATCGGCTCTGAAGAAACGAAGACAACGAAGTATCGGCCGAATAAAGATTATTTTTCAACCACGTGATATTAGCTAAATTTTAAAGAAAGTGTTATTGAATGGTAATGACGAGGAGAGCCGTTTTCCGAAGTACTTAGTAATTTATTTTACAACCATTCACTACAAAAACTATGAAATTTCGTTGCAGCGAGCACTAGGACCTTCACTGCCAGCGGGCCCAGCAACTTACCTATTATCGCGGTTTACACAGAAAACACGTAGTCTCTGCCCTAGTCCCTGGTATTGCAACCAGCAAGGGTGCTGTTCAGGCACTTGCACAACGTTTTGCAATGCAAACAGTGAGTTTACAACTTAGGCATTCCATTCTTTTTCGTGAATTCTGAAAAGACGTATGAGATGAGCTGCATTTTTTCACAGATCTTCAGTCTCTAAAGCTAACCTAACTTGACAAATTTCACATATGTTCATTGAAAATACTTCCGAACCACTCTTCGAAATAGTGAAGAAGATTTACGTTTTAGGTCGTCGATGTTCTCGAAATCGAAGGTCGGAGAGCACTCTTGCCTGATTTTGTGATCTCCAACATTCTCGGTCAACTTCAAGTTAATACCACTTACGAACCACTGACATGTCAGCTCTTAAGGGACCAGGAGAAAGCGTAAGTCTCCAGTAGTGGACATTCATTTAGGAAATTCCAATCCGAACTATAAGGGGCATTCAAAAAGCAGAGCTGTACTTTTTTTTGCAAACAAAGATATTTTCTATAAACTTATTATAAAATATCTCAGAGTTTGAGGAAAACTATCATAGAGCCATAACATCAAAATCTTTCAAATTGAGAATATCTTTTCGAATGTTATACATATTTTATTTTCAGAATGATGTAGTATTCAGTGTGTTATAGTGAAGTTTTGTAGGTTTTGAGAAGTAAAAGGAAATTAGTGTCCAACATTGTTTTGATTTTTCAGTTGTCTAGTGCACAGAAGAAGAAGTGTTTCTGAGACTTATAGTTTCTAGAAGAGGCTGCGATGGAAAGCTGTATTTACGTCGGTAGCACGGTGACGGGAATTTGCCCAATGCATGGGGCGAGGGTGCGATGAACTGTCGATAGGTTGCAAAGCCTATCGACAGCAAACACTTGTCCCTCTCAGGAACTCTCACGGTTTGGACGGTTTTCTTATTTGCACAACTTCGTTTTATAAAGAAAAATTCTATGTAGACTACGAACATCATCATGGCTAATTGGTCGAGGTCGATGTGGCAAAATGTTGTGGACAGAGCGCTTCGAATGTTAAGATCGGGTCCGTTTGGTTCGCATTTGTACACGGTAACGGTCACTGTCAGCTGAAATTGAAAGTGAACTGTGATATTCATGAGACAAACATTTTTATCTAATCGATGTTCATTGTGGCAGTACACTATCAATAAACTAGCAACCATATGGGTGTTGAACAATCAGAGTGGAGAGCAGTAAATTATATTGAAATGAGTATTTTCTTCTGTTTAGCCGTTCCGAGGTGTTATTGATATTATTTATCGAATACTAGCGAAGCATGCAACAATACAGTTAGTAATGCAGCTTGAATATACAATATTCGAGTGGCTATCGTTTCGGCGGGTTGCCTTCTTCAGAGCCTGGAAAGATCATATTGATCCACAATCCACTGAGCCAAAACCTCCATAACCATAGCAGAAAACGTTGAAAAGGAATTTTGGATCGCATAGTAAAAACTTCATTCTAAACACTAACTATTTTCGATGTTTGGGTCTATCAATTATTGATTGAAGACCAGCCGCTTAGGGTCAGTGCATCAGTAGGCTGTGCCTAACTCAGGCCGGAAAGATCAGCCTCAGGTATGGTTCGAGGTCACGCGTAATTACGAGGCACTCCTCTTTTCGGTTCGTTTTTGAGCCTTCGCTATGTATCCAAAGGCTTTTATTTGAAATACACAATGTGATGAATTTGTGCTTACTACTTTACTTGAAAGGTAATTGAGAAGTTCACACATACATTCTTTACAGGCCGAATTTCTGCTGTGAAATAAATAATATTATAAGGCTTGGAATAGTAGCCGGAATTGATTTTACAGCAGCACCGCTCTGAAGTTCCAGCTAAAAATTCACTCATTCGCCTATCGAAAAGTGCCAAATTCCATCTTCCAGCATTCACATTTGGGTGCTCTGAAATCAATGCCAATGAATCTGCTTGCTTTTATAGATGTTACTTCATATCCACAATTGAAGTTGGTGAGTAGAAACAAAATGAAAGCATTTGATCTTGTAAAATGGCGATTTGCATGAAAAGCTGCCTCTTGTCTCATGAGAAATTTCCAAAATAATAGAATAAGAATGTAGTCGTTCAAAAGATTCTGAACGCTCCTTGTGAGAGATCCATTAGGTTCTATTACATCTGTTTTGAATGAAGTTTTTAAAGCTGCAAGAAAAACCACTGATAAAACTTGAGTGCTTGTTCTAGTGAATTTAGAGGGTAGTTGACAAGGGTAAGCTATTCTAACACTTTCGGGATAAGTGATCTTCAAAGTATTCACTCTGAAATTGCCGGAGAGGACGGAAATGACTTATGGTCAGTTTTACATTCCTCATTTCAACACATAATTCGTTTTCTTACAGTTTTCAAGACTAGTCAATTTCCTATCGAGCACAGATGATGTGGCGGGCGAAGAGCATAAAAGGGTGTCACATGAATACTCACTTCAAGTTCAGGAAAACCTGTTGAACGACTCCACTATACTGAAGTAGGTCATTATACCGTTGAAAAACACTACCATCGTTCTCGCTTTTCTGTGGTATACAATGGGCTGAATTCTGAATTTGCTTGCATTTTTCAAGATTCCACTTGATAGTTTGACGAATGCCCACATAGCATGAATGAAAATTCACCTGTGGACCATCGCATCGAATAATACGACACCAAAGACGGAGATGCCGAGATATTAGCCGAATAATACATGTTATAACCTCATTTCAGCCTAATAATGCAAGAAAATGATCAATTACGTATGCCGAGATCAGATCAAAGTCGACTTTTCTAGATATGTTGAATTGTGCCATGATTTCGTTCGCATTTCGACACTTTTGTTGATTCAGTTGTAGTTATTTAACGAAATCAATCAACTGACAGCATAATCACTACCATGGTCGATGATACGCAACTGTTTGCTGGGAAGAAATCAAATGCTCTCTATCCAGAAAGAATGAGGATAGCGTGCAAAGAAGTTGAAGAGTCACTTTTGAGCTTGCTGTGGTTTTTCAATTTTTGTCCCGCCGAAGCTGTCTCAGAGCTAGTAATGATGCTAATCTGATGGAGCAATATCAGGGATTTTACTGTGATTGTGGTACCGTGCTCCGCCAAGTTCTTCAAATGTTGTCTGACGACTTTGCAATGTGAGGTAGTCGGCCAATGCATGGTGTCTGTCGGGACATCTTTCCAAGTAACCTATTTCATTTCGATGGAGAACGACGATATGACGGCAGTGTTTCCTGTATTTGTCCTAGCTACTAAAACATTCTCCACATATCACAGTCCTTTGACAACAGCCAGATTTGTAGAGAAAGACTAAGTAGAACAATAAACGATACTAAGAATAAAGCTCTCGGCGCTAATCAAACCTTGAGTTTCAGTTCGTCTCGATTTTTAACTTCGTTTGAGGTGATCTCCTATATGCGACATCGATCACATCGTTATGAACAAGGTGGAATTAACTCAGTGTCAGTAGTTCCATACTTTTGAGTCTGACCACGACATTCTCCGTATGAATATTCCATTTAGATAGGAGATGATCAAGAAAGTGTCATCGAGTGAAATGAGCAATTCGCATGAACGAATCCGTTTTCAACAATGTCACATAATATTATGGCAGACACAAATTGAGGATCCGACGCAAAACTAGGGAAAGCTGCTAGAAGTTTTCTGATGCTGTTTTCCTGTAAAATCTTCTTAGTTCCAAGATAAATTCTGTACGTTGACCAAGCGTGATCAAACATCATGCAGAAATAAAGTCTTTGCTCCAGATTTCTAGTGTTTTACTGCTTTCATCGCAGTGTCAGATGTTTCACATACATCTAAGAGAATTGAGTGGTAAGCAATAACACGGCCTTTGGCGGGAATCAAACCCTCGTTTTATCCTTACCGGGGGACGCGTGGCTACCACTACAACCACCTAGGTGCCTTTCTCTTAGGTATATGTAAAGCCTTCGCGCTAAATTGCATCTGCTGCCTTCTGCCATACTCATAATAAAAATGGTTTTAACACCAGGTGTGGGAGGTAGAGGACTGCCTTTCTCGACATGGAGAGAAGCGTTTTAAAGTGACACATTGTGCTAATGCGATGCTCAAAAAACCAGTTGTCAAGGTGAGAAAATCTCTGACAAATCTTGAATGAAAATGGACTGCTTGAGAGAGACAAGTTAAGAAAAATTCCAGTGAATGCGCCAATTGTTCTAGTTGCTCGGCTTATATTCGGCTCCTGCCTTCTTATTTCTGATGCTACGACAATCGACAAAGCGCCTGAATCACAACTGCAAATCTGAGAAAAAAGAAGATATCGACTGATAAAAACCAAACGCAGTTCTCATTTGCAAAACTTTTTCGGTATGAATTTTTAAGCAAAAAATTGAGTTTGTGAAACTTCGATGTTCTTGTTAGCCTCTCACATATAGCACGCTCACAAATTATAGTTTTAACGGAGTGGTCAACTGATAACCAAAATGAGTAGATCTATAGAATTTCAATAGTATGGTGGACAAATAGGCGTGTAATTAGATGTTAGCAAAATCCACCATATGAAGTCGTTAACGGAAAATCGTGTCAGGATTGAGTCCTAGAATAAACACGCTACATGAAGACATCAAATGTTGCCGTGAGATAGGAAAATGTTTCCCATCGATGATAATCGCCAGTGTATTGAAACGGGAAAAGCACAGTAGACGATGTTTAAGAATGTAGTTGATGTGATGATAAGCAGACGCTACCCTGTTCATCTTTTCAAACGTTTCAAGGTGAATGTTTACAGAACGCCGTCCCTTTTCCGCAAAGCACTCTCACGGAAAGAATAAAATTTGTTATTGCACATTTTCAGATAGTGAAATCTCATTTCTTTGTGTAGTGGTTACAACCTTTCTAGTGGTCTCACATTTCTGTAATGTTTGTGCAAAATAGTTTAGAAAGTTTGGAGTTTTCTTCACTACACTAAGTGATCAATTCGACCTCGTCAGTTTTCGAGGTTTGAAGACCTGAAGATGTCTACCCACAATAACGCTTCAAGACAGATATTGCTGTGTTACAGAGAAAAAGACAACAAAATATGATGCCATTCTGACATTTTCCCAGTTGGACAATATTACTCGTCCTCATGTTCACTGAATTGTTGCGCAGCATGCGATAGGCCGAGATTTCGAGTTTTGAAAAGCTCTTTAGTGACCCTACATCTCCAACAAATTGTTAGGTTCGAAAGAAAAGTTCTGAAGTACTTGTAGAAAACTGAAAATTCATGCATGAATCTCAAACAAAAGCAATAATGACTTATCGTCAAAATAAAGGCCATCGTTTCCTGCGACTTTCTGCCATCGGCCGCCAAGTTCAAAGTGTTTTCTGCTGATTCTCTAGCGAAGATCGCTAAATACTTACTTGACTATCGACATCAAAGGTTTATCTCCAATCTTACACATGATAAAAATGAGTATACATTTAATCAGGAATTCACAGGATCAAAACCTAGCCGACTTTCATCAGTGATAATGCTAGAGACTTAGTTATCATTTCAGATATTGAATGTTGAAACATAAGAACATCTTCAGGATTCTGGTCTCCTACCGGCTACCTTTGAAAAGGTATATGAAAGTTAATACCAAAAATTTAATAAAGACTGGGTCAGCACGGCAAATGCCATGTGTTTTTCCGTCATTTTCCGTTTCAAAAATGATGCTCTAAATTATCTGGTCATATACCCAATCAATAAATTGCATAAGCTAACAACTATTAATGATCGTGCGTTAACCGATCAATCAACATTCAGATTAGACCTATCATCAGCTGTGTAGGCAAATCTACAAATAGTATAACACGGTTGTTGACTCCAATTATTGCTCAGGCGCTTCAAATCTTACCATTTCATTTGGCAAATACGAAAATACTTCTAAATTACTTGCTGTGGGCGCATCTAAATAATTCGCAAGTGCTAAGGTTATTTGATGTTGAAAGCTGAAAAGATAAAGCTCTCGGCGTTGATCAATCCCTGAGGGATGCCGCCATGCATTCGACTTCAATTTCTAATTTCGTATGAGGTGATTGAATGCACATCTGGCCTTTACAATGACTCGCGGTGGCCTCCCGCTGAACCGAGTCAGTGCTGCTTATCCTCCCAGACAAGTCTGAGGCCTGTCCTGGTACCAATTTGCCGACTCCGGAGGATGGATGACTTGGTGAGCCATGAGAGCGAGATCGAACCAGTACCTCGTGTGCGACGCAGGGCACCTCTAACCACTGGCACCACATGCGCTCCATTTGATGTTACCTCCCTTTATACCGGCGCGTCAGATTGCTTTGCATTGTCAGCCCATCTCGAACTTGATATAGAACATGAAGATGATATAAATATGCATTGCTTATCAGTCAAGCAAGTAATGCACTCTTGAAGCAAAGTATCATTGCTCAATCTTTCGGTGGTTAGAAAATATTTTCATGCAACTCAGAGAGTTAGGCATGGATCAACAGTTAACAACACAGAGGAGGGTCTGCCATCCGGAATCATCAGAATATGGAATAATTAGGTCTGGTGGTTTTTTCTTAAAGAAGTAATGGAGGTGTTTGATCGATTGGATTGCAGACAACTTGACTTTTGCAGGCTCTGAAGAAGGCGAACTGACAAAACATCAACTGTTGAATGAAGGTGTTATATAACACATCGTGTTTGGCTTGAAGAAGAAAATTAGGAATTATCAAGCGTTAGCTTCAAGTCTTGCCATTACCTTTATGTGTGAAGTGAAAGCTCCAACTCTTCGTTCAGTGCTGATTGCTCTACAGTCGACGCATAGACGACTAATTTATTGTCTGTACCATACAAAAGGAAGTGGACAGATGTTTCAATGTTTTACCTTCTTCAAAGCATATAAAGACTGCAGGAAGAAGTACAATCAAGAACTGGCTCCCGTGAACGAGAATTCTAGGGATTCAGAAAAAGCTTCTAGAAAGTGGCTACAATACAAAATGATACCATATCCAGTAACAAAAATGTATCACTCCAAATTTTCTCTCATCCTTGACACATGAACGCGACGATCAAAATTAGTACCGAACAATTGGAAATGTGTGTGCCCAGTCAAAGGAGTTTTAACGAACGGCTATGGTTCACTCAAAAATAACCATTTCTATTGGCAACGAATAATCAGCCATTGTGGTAAGTCCAAACAGTAAAATTAGTTTTCAAAAGAATATTTCACGACTGATTAACACTGCTTTCAAACTTCCATTCACATAACAAAATTAATAGCGCTATCACGAGATGCCCACAATGTTGTGGCCTTGAAAATTTTGTCAAACTCCACTTCCAACACTTCATGCCAACTAGTCCACGATCGCCTTTACGACTGATTATGCAACTCAAGAAACTGTATAGTTTCAAAGAGAGATTGTATTCTTCCGCATAAAATATATGTAAGAACAGGTAAGACATGAGGGGATGGATACATTGGCAAAGCGGTTAGATCATTCTGTGACGGCATAAAGGAGCATCTTTATGATAGATTTCAAATTCGAGAAGAGGCAAAACCATAACCGTGAAAATTTTAAAGTGACTACCAGGATGACTTAGGGATCAGAAACATCAACGGACACAGCCCTTGAAGCTTTTTGAATAAAGTCTAAAAATCCAAAAAAGCCAAAAGGACGAGTGCATCAATGGTCACTTGAAACACAGGACTTTTCTTCGTTTGATCTTTCTATCTAATTTAAGCTGTGTATGAAAAGTATTGATGAACCACGAAAATAATCAGACAGTTGATTTGAGGCACGTGGGAGATTCTGCAGAGGTTGAAAATTGTCAAAACTTTGGCCAGCTTCACCGAATTGCCACTCTTAGTCCAATCATCCTGTTTTTACAAAGGCCAACGTCACAGCTCCAAACACTCCATGGTGTTAGGCATCCGATCCGATCCGCAAATTCTCCTTTGATAATTAGCAATAAAGAGACGCGAATTACATAATTGTCTACTTGGACGGCAATTCTTGGACAGCTGTGCGGATCCGAACACATTCGGATCCATTTGGCCTTCTTGTCCTGCGATCCGCGTTTGTGATGATGGTCTGTTTTCAATAAAGTGGACGAATCTGACTCTCTTAGAGCGATATGTAAGTGTGGGCAACTGCGAGTGTGACTGATTGATTTTGATAACAAACACGTCGATTCTATTGAGGAAGAAAGTGGCCGCTCTCGGGAATGCATGTCCCCTTGTGTAGCCCATTCTACTACTATTCCCATCCACTTTTCACGTATCCTCTCATTATATGGCCAGCTCTTCCGCACTTCCGTGGCGCTGTGTAATCCTCAGTTTTTGAAGATGAGGCAGATTTTCAAGATCTAAAGTTCACATTGCTTCTAAACGCTTTTTGCGCCGGTTACATTTCAGAGGGCATCATGCAAGAATTGGTAGTGCAAAATTTCACTAACATAGTTGATTTCTCAGTTTATGACTTGGCTGCATAGCAGAACTTGAGGAAACGTTCATTCGAAAAAACTGAGCGCTGATTTTCAAAATTCTCAATATATCAGGGTTATCTTTGAGAGCTCTGCTCCCATGCTCTTTCTTCCTTCTGCTCAGTTCCCCCTTAATGTTGCTCTTCATATACTACAACCGCCTAAGGTAAACTGCCAAATAGTCTCTGTTGTCGTAAAACCATTTACTCCGATTTTGATCTATGGGCAAAAGGTTTCGTGAGCCAAATTTCCTTGTGATTCAAACGTTGTTTTCGTCCACTTCCTATGAGGTTTGGCTCATTTAGCCTTATCATTGATTATTCGCATTCACTTTTCACACATCAAGAGAGCTCTATTTCATTAGTGAAACGGCGATTCACAAGAATGCTACTGAAATTACACGTTCTCGCCACAACAGAGCAACTTCAATATTAGAGTATGGCAGAAAAAAGACTTTGGCAATCTAGTGTCCCTCTGTTTAACTTCTTTTCATATAGATCTTGATGTCCGGTTTCGGCTGGGAATGTTGGTGCGAACATTCGGGAAAACTGGAGTAAATTCTTCTTCAAATTTCACTACCAGTCCGGAGAAGATGGGTGGGGATTGGTAAGCCGACTATCAACAATGAGGCGGTGGTCCACTCTCGTCTTCATCACTCTTCCAAACCCCAAGTAAGGTAAACCTTTACTTAACACATCCAAAATAGCAAAGAAAATCGTTTACTTCGACCAGTAGTATACGCCATTCATAAAGAAGCGTAATTCACGAGCAGCAGCTGAAGTATTATGTGAAAATATTTGAGGATTTTTGCAATGAATGAATGCGAAGAAATCAGTCGATTACAATAACTGCTCAGATCCACAAGGTAAAGTGCGACTACAGGTCGTGTTAATTTGAAAATATATAATTTCGGACCATGCACTAAACAGTAATCGCATGAGTCCTGCGTCCTCTCCTTTGCTGGTCACTGAATTTTATAAAAATGAATTTTTGATGCGCATATGAATCGCGTTTTAGCGGTTAAACAAAAGACTGTTACGCTTGGATAAACAGTGATATGTATACTTCCTCTTCATTTCCAAAGATTCTGGCAGAATTATTGTGTTTTCAAAATAATGTAATATTTATAGCTTCACCTTTTTGCACGTGTTCAAGCGATGTTTTTATTCTAAATCTCAAAACCTATAAGTCATTGCTAATCTCATCTCACGCAACATAATGTGAAAACGACTATGTCAATTAACTGTGAAGCATCGATAACTTCTTTCTTTACTAATGTCGCTTAAGTGCTTATCATATTTTTTGAGCCTTATGCTTTTTGTTGAATGATGGAATTTTGGCTTCTCTAGTACAGCTTATAGATTTCATTTTGTTACGTTGTATACCTTCCAAGACAAAATTGGTCGCTGTGATCATAGTGATGCTAAAAGTTTTAACATACTACTTTATTTCAATCCACTGTTGACACAGCCTAATTTTGTAGATAGATAGAAGCCTAGGAGGGAAATTTTGAGAATGTGGTTGTAAACATTTTTGTACAGCGCTACAGTTCTTGCTCTTACTAAACGTGGTTATTTCTTCATTTGAATGTGTTCAGTTGTTTATGCAACATTTTTCTACTGTTAAAATATCTAAAAGAAAATCGTCAGAACTTTTTTCTCATCCTGTATCCATAAAAGTTTGTCGAAGATTGTAATATGTTTGTCCTCGAAGAGTTACTCGCTATTTACCATTGAGAGCAGTGCACGATAAAGGAAATTGTTTCGTTCTATGTAAATCGCTTTATACATGGGGTATCTTTTCAATTCCTATTAGTGCAACAGTGATCTGCACTTGATAATCTGTCAAATCAATACAGAAGTGCTGTAAAAGAAGCCTCAGTAAAGTAAAGGCATTGAAGTCAATGGATCTTCATCCACTCCATTCTTGAAGACTGCATTGCTGCCACTCCATCTTGCTCATTCTGTTGAAGAGATTCCTCTTCAGTCTTGACGTGAATGGTGTTTGCTTCCCATGATGCAGATTTTAATTGAAGAAGTGACATTGTCGTTTAGTACTGTATCAGTTTGTTATAAATCACTAAACTTGAAAAAGTGTGAGAGTGAGTATTTCAACAACGTTTCATTGACGTGATGAAAAAGAATTTGGTCATGGAAAGATTACTGCAGCACCTGGGCATTACTGCAGCACTTGGGCACATTCCGAGTAGCTGACAGCGTTTGCGAGCATTAAGGGATTGAAATTCACTACTTCTGCACCATCCCTTGATCTTTCTCCGAAGATAATCTACAGCCGTTTCACACAGTGGTTCCACGTACAAAGCTGTCGCGTATATACATCCCACCTAAAAGTTTTAAGATTCAGGTGAGGAAGTTCTACAAATATTTAAGTTTTAACTGAGCGCGTTCGATGACTTTATGAAAGTATCAGAATTCCTGTAAAAAAAACACCTTACCCTGACAACTATCTTTTTCATACTAATGCCATTTTCCACATCTGTGCTATTAAACAATCTATTCCACTCCACTGAAAAATTTGTTGCACTCATCGCATTCACCTTTAGACGTTTCAAGGGTCTGAACGTTAGAACTTATGGAAAGTGAACATAAAGGGAAGCATTTAAAACACATTTATGCTTTTCCCAGCTCTCATAAACGTGTGAATCCACAAATAAAGATGATAGATTGACTATAGTACATTTCCAAGCGGATTCAGCAGATCATTACATTGGCAGAGAGTCTCGAACCAATATAGATGCTTTCCAAACGTCTTGTCGCGACAGAAGTAAGATCTCTCGGCCTCCAGGATCTACATATTTCTCCAAGGATCGAAGCCGATTCCGCTGATCCCTTTCATACAACTGGCCGTGGTATAAAAAAATCATATTTTTCATATCCATCTAATCACAGAACTATGACGAAATGTAAATGGAACACGATTAGTAGTGATGTGCAACAGTTGTATTTCCAATATAAATTTCTTGAGCTACCTCGATAGCCTTTCAGAGTAAAACATTGAATAATACTTATAGGAAAAATGTGAAGCTCTTCCACACGCAATCCATTGCTTCCATTTCATTATAGGAACCATGAGTTCAGCTGAGTAATCCATCATGACAGTTTTTTTGATTGTGAAAAAGCATAACTATGCAGTTTGCTTATCCACGCATACCTGTTGGATTAGAGCAGAACTGACGAGGAACATGATAAAGGGAGAATTGAAAAAGGAAAGCATACTGACTGAATTACTTTTTCATCAGTCATGCGATTCCTTATATACACTTCTCTTATCTAAAACGACTTCTGATCACATGACTAGGTAATTTTGCCATTCTGATATCATCCTCACCAACTTCTTGAGCAATAATTGAATTGCAACGTTAAGTAGATTTTTCCTAAACGAAACGTAATAAATCACTGAAAGCACTCGTATAATTAGTGCAGTATTGAAACGCTTAAGACAGCCTTTACTACGATTCACATGAGTTCCGCTGTCATGTGTGTATGATTTGAAATACTATTAGTAAATTGGAATAACGAAGGGAAAATGTAAAGATCATTTTCCATCTGAGGGTGATCACTCAGATGAATGGTTATGTGTGCATCATAATGTGGAACTAAGAGTAAGTTCAAAATGGCTCTCAAAGGATCCGCGCTTTGTTTCCGTAGATTCCATGCATTGAGTTACGTCAGACTTTTAAGAAAAACTCATAGAGTTTGGTGTTGATTAATTTGTAGTGACGATAGATATAAATTTAGCTAACGGTAGCTGAGCTTCACTTTCAACGATACGCTGATGAAGACCACCCGGGAACATTTTTTTACCGCACTGGGGTCGACAGATTGTTAAAGCATTATACCACATAAACTACGTTCATTGTACAGCTTCCGAATCACCATACTAAAATTCATCAAAAGGATCAAAGATAGCCGAGCTTAAGTGGTATCATATCATAATATTGCTTATCCTCCTGCATAGCCGACAAAAGTCAGTTATTGAGAGAGCTCGTGATTAACAATTTACATATATCTAAAAAAGTCAAAATTACTACTTAGAGAAGACAGAACAACATACATCCATTGCAGAAGCAAAAAAGTATACCAATTATTTAAACACTGATTTTCACTAAATCTCGACAAAGTAGTTAATACTGTAAAAAAGACATCGGAACATCATGTGCCAGCCAATGAAACATCGACGGTCAAATACCTAATTTCTGTAGCAACTTTGTGTCGACTCAGTAATCTTTAGGATATTGTCTACATGTTGTTTCTATGATATCTGCTCACTAATAGGTTTCAAGAATGTTTTTAGAGCATTGCCATTCCACAAAATGCTCACGAAATGTGGATAAATAGTGATTTTTGCTTTTCTTCTTCTAATGAAGCACGAAAAACCACAAAAGATATGGCTCTTTCTCCGCTCGGGAGATCATGGCTCTCCTAAAGAAGTGCCTAGGCTGCTTATTTATTCAGATGATCCGGGAATGATTTTGAGCAGATCAGAAGGCTAGCAATTATACAGCGACTAGCTACAACCCTTGCTATAGCCTTTATGTCTGAAGTGGAGGCCCCAATAATCGATCTCCTGCCGTAGCTCTACTGTGGCTATAAAGATCACTGTTTTGTCGTCTGCTCAAAGCAAGAGGAGATGGACACATAATTTGATTTGCTAGTCGGAGCACATGAAATTTACCCATGAGAAACCGAATGCAAATTGGTTTCCATTTTTGAACGTTCATTTTAGCTTATACGAAAACTTTTGCAACACAATGGTACTGCAAACCAGGCAACAAAAGGATTTTGGTTTAACACCTGCTTTCGCATCCTCCACACACATATGCGCACTCGTGAAAAAATAAGTTTCGAAAAGCTGTTGATGTGTGCAGAGGAAAACATGGGGGCCGAGTTCCTTAGCTTGGAGCGAAAAACAGCCATCTGTACTGGCTACGATACGGTAGGTGCTCCTCGAGTTAGATTTAAAATAAATTTGACGCTCTAAAGGGAAAGTCTGACGACAACAAGGTTCCCTTCATCCTGTACTTTTAATTATAACAAAGTAAGTGCAGCTATTGAACGCTGTCTAAATAGAGCAGGTTTGGATAATTTGGTAGCAATAATTGAGATACCCTCGAATATTCTAAATCTCCAATTAGTCCGCAATCAACTGTGAGACCGCCTCTGTGGAACGAAAGACTGCAAAGTTTGCCAAACGGTAGAGAAGACGACTGCATGAGATCTGGTACTATTACATAATCTTTTGGGAGGCATGCGGGGATGAAAACGTTGGTGGAACGGATAGACCACTCTACATCTGTTTACAAGAACATCTAGCTCGATTACGGAACTTTGACGAAAAAGCTCCACTAGTCACGCACGGGAAACAAAAACAGCGAAGTTCGATGTGAATTTCACAGTTCTCGCACAGGAGTCAAAAACATGCGAGTAAAACTTTGGATGTCTTTTGGATACATAGTATTGGCCCAAAAATGGATCACAAAGAGGAGCGTCTCGTAATAACGCTTGACCTTGCACCATGCTTCAGGTCGATCTTCCCTACTTGTGCAGGCAGTCTCACCTGCGCACTGACTCTAAAGGGCTGGTCCTCATTTAGTATTGATCTGGAGCATCTTAACGGTGAGAGTTTGAGAAGAAGCTTTTTACTTTGCGATGCAAAATATTTGTTTCTTAGATTTTCCGTCAAGATTATGGAGCCCTTCGATTGATATATCTGCAAATTATTATTCGCGCCAACATGTCATGGATCTGTTATAGGCACTTGTTAAATCCGATACACGTATTTTAGCCTTGGCAGCCTTGTCAGTCGGGCTAGCTCTTGTCCTTTAGCCAACCCTCTTAGGGGTCCTCCATCCCTCTACATAGAGTAGGCGACGACGTACGATTTACACGTGCCGTTATGCGAAATAAATCACTAGGTCGGCAGTGTAGTGCGCTCGATTGCTCTTGGCTAGCATTTATGAATATTAAACCATTCGTTTCGAGTGTTTTCTTAAGACCATGCCCAAATAATAATTATTAGCTATACTAAAATTTTTGCGCTCTTGAGAAAACACTCCAATCTACCGGTTTCTGAATGGGTAGACTGCAAGGTGATTTGATCTTTCCACATTCTGAACAAGGTGAGACGCCCGAAACGATGGCCACTGTGTTATGATAAATTGTGTTACTGTACTGTTGTACTCGCTACAGTACTGTGTACTGTACTGCATCGCTACGCTCAGTAAACACTATTGCTACCACCTCGGAACAGCTTGTCAGAATAAAACTACCGATTTTACTTTCCCAATCGCTCTCCCTTGTGATTACTAAGTGCAAACAAAAACGACTAACTTGACTGATAACTACTGCTGTGGAGCAGTGTGACGTGATCTTGCCACTAGTTTAGACTGAGTGCATCGCCGTTGAAATGGCAAGAAGTTCAGTGACCTAGTCTAGATGAGAACCAACTTCACGCTACCTCAAATACCAAAAAATTTCGCTATCATGCGAAAAAGTTGCTGTTTCAAATACCGGTAACATGTTTGAGCTTTAGGAACTTTGCAGAGCTGGGATAACTCATTGGTTTCAAATGAGTCTGAATAAAATTCTTTTTATCTGACCGCTCCTTGCGGTGGTATGATGTTACAATATACCCAATACAGTGGAGTGCTGTGCAAAAACATTTGCGTCAGCCGGGAATCGAACCCAGAACTCACTCTCTTCGGGAGCGTATGCTGACCGTTGCGTCACCGATGCTGAATAGAGTTGGGTATTCTGATTCGACTCATATTTGATTCACAGCCACCAAAAATTCTCGTCAATCCGAGAACGTTGTTGAATTTTTGCGTGGCTGGTGGCAGAACCACGCGGCGAGAGCGGCGTGCTCTAATGACAATAAGATAGTATTTAGTGAGATTTAGGTTTTTATCACCATCAAAGAGGGCTTTGTCATTCGCAAATTTCTCTTGAAGGAGTTCAAGACAATAATAAATCAAGGAATTGCGGGTCAAAAATAAGAATGTGCGCTGTGATACTATGCCAGTTCATTCGGAGAGCCTTTTCACATTTATTGGACTGTGAAATTTGGAACTGTTATGAAGCTGTGGAGGAGACTTTGTTCTCTCTGTCTTATATGTAATAACTTTTCATATTATCTACTTAAACTCTACCATGATCATTATTTATCACCGCAACTTTTTACGCCTTTTTTCTAGAAATTTTCAAATGATAAACCATATGCCTACGAAAAGGACATTCGAGCTTTTATTTTCCAATTTTATACCTTCTATTTATGCTATCCAAATTCACTCATATTTATGATTCATTTCCTCCTATAAAGGATAAAGGATAAAGCTCTCGGCGCTGATCAATCCTTGAAGGATGCGCCCTGCATTTGTCTTCAATTTTCAACTTCGCTCAAGGTGATTTAATGCAAATCCGGCCTTTATAATGACTCGCGGTGGCATCCCACCTGCTTATCAGTGCTGCTTATCCTTCTAGGCGAGTCTGGGGACAGTTTAGTACCAATTTATCGACGCTAAAGGGATGGATGGCCTAGTGAGCCTTGAGCACGAGATCGAACCATTGACTCGTGTAGCGACGCAGCGCACCTTTAACCGCTTGCGCCACGCACATTCTTCGTCCTACACACTACTGCAAATAAATACACAATCAAATAGTGAGTTTTGCTTTATTTTGTACCTCTGGAATCAAATATTGCGATGCAATTTTACATCTCCTCATAAGAAATACTGAGCACACCTTTCTACCCTTTCAAGGCCAATAATCATTTCTACTATCTCGTATACTGCGCATTGCACATCATCTATAAACGAGCCTTTTCCACTGGGAATGGGCCTTAGTTAGGTAGTCTGTGCATTTCCGCTCCACTCTATCGTTTTGTTTGTAGCAATGACAAGGAGAACGTCGGTGACAAAGCCAGTAACATCAACGAAACAACACGTCGCCTCTCGAGTAGTGACCGGGTATCCCGTTTGTAATTGAGTTCTGCTTAGAAAGTATTTTTGAGTGAGATCTTCACTGCCTGATTCGCAATCTACTGACGGAGGATCACATCTTTATCGATTCCGGAATGAAAAGCTCACCTAGCCCAGCAGAACAATTTGTAAAGGCGGCAATGCCAACACGTCCGATTAAATGGAATAAGAAGAAGCGTAAGGTTCGTTCGCAATGATGTATGTGCAAAAACTTTTGTGTATACACTGTTATTACAAAAGTATCACTGACAGCTTCGGCCACGGAAGCGCAAGCCTTTGAATAACGACGGCACTTTGGTCGTCACTACCAAAGCGGTATGCTTTATCATTAGCGAAATACCTCTGCAAGAGAAGCCATAAAGCTTGCTATCATGTGATGAAAATCATCCTTCTGGATTATTGGTCTATTTTCATTCAGCTTCCACGTCAATCGACTTGTCTTATGAACAAACAGCTTGAGAAGGTCAATCATTCATGTTGTTAATCTACTATTAACACCGATTAGCATGGCATGGCGAAGAAAGCGTGTGATAATTTACTTACGCCCCTTATCTATTGTCAAATTAAGATATGGACTTTGAAAGCTGAGTTTCATCACTTTGGTTAATATCGACTAGTGAAGTTTCTTCTTTAAAGTGGAGTATAAACCGATTTTGATTGAAATACAGGCCGAACTATCAAGCTCGTTTACGTAGTCTAGCACATACTCTACAAGATTAGTGCATGAAGTCTGACTAAAAGGAGGTCTGAGACAGTGATTTTGAGATTTTGGCCTAGTTCCCAAGTGCTGATGCGCTATTGAAGTGCATCACAACCTCGGTCTACCCCTTCGAACGATAGCTGGCCGTTTAGGAGAACGAAAAAACAAATTGGGGCAACTTTCAACCATTTTTGAGAACATCTTCATCTAAGCATGTGCGCTAGAATACGACTTTGTTACTTGGAACATTCTACAAGTAATTTAGAACTTATCCGCCTTTAGAGTGTTGATAGACTCCGTTCGCTCGTAGGACATAAACAGTATTACCCGTATCACGTGCTGCTCCGCTGATCGTCGAGCGTCCCAAGCAAGCATCAGCAATGCCTCGATTTTTCCGCATCGAGTGCAAAAGTGCCCAGTGGGTCCTCCTGGCTCTGGGAATTCGTTGAGAGTCGTGTCTTTACTCTAGGCTTGTCGTAAATAAATAGTACCATCGGGTCGGTGGCTTTCTTGTAAAGCGCTTGACATTCCGAGGAATCCAGTAGGTAACGCCTCTCGTCCAGCAGTTGTTGTTAGAGTGCATTACGTGTCCGGCCCACCTTATATTCGATAGCCCAGCGTGTAGGACAAAATCTCTAATCTTCGAATCATTGACGTGATCTGAACTTCGGATCCTTTCTCTTATTTGCGAGATTTGGGATACTCCTGCAATGACCTCTCGATTACGCAGTAATGTTAAGTGATTTTTCATCCTGCTTACTTAGCCACTAGGATTCTGCTGCATAGTTGAGCAGGGATAACCGCTGAGTTGAAATTGTGGACATCATAAAAACCATTCGGACGTTCTTATGGAGCTAATACAAATATGTCAACTTCGACGGAAAAACCACGCGCAAAGCTTTTGTTATAGAGATTGTTATAATAGGAAAGTGTTAAGAGTAACTAAACCTTTTAAAATACCCAAATAAAAATGAACAAAGTTCATTTTACGACTGTGTGAGTTTCACCTGTATCACCTGTCGTCCCGTTGATCATCGAGTGACTCGAGCGGGTACCAGCAACACTTCCATATTCCCCTATCGCGTGCAAGAGTAGCCCAGTGGGTTCTCCTCGCTCTAGGGATTCACTGAGCATCATATTTTTCTTCTATACCTTGTAAGAAATCGGGCCAACGGGTCGGTGGTCTTCCTGTTAGATCGCTTGATGTCCCGAGTAATCCAGTCGGTAACGACTCTCGTCCATCGGTTGTTGTTGAAGCTCATCACGTGTCCGGCCCACCTTATTTTCGATATCTTGGCGTGTAGAACGGCGTCTCTGATCTTCGATCGTTGACGTAGGTCGGAACTTCGAATCCTTTCTCTCATTTGCGAGATACGGGATACTTCTAGCATCGACCTTTCGACTGCGCGTTCAATAACGCCAAGTGATCTTTCATTCTGCTTACGTAGCGACCAGGTTTCTGCTGCATACGTTATGGCAGAGATAATCGTCTAGTCAAAAGGTGGGCACGGAGTCGGATGTTCTTTGTCCTTTTACTACATTCTCGATGCTCTTAAACGTTCCATAGCCGCTCGTTTCCTCCTGCTCAACTCTGGAGCTAGGTCGTTCATCATGTTGATTTCACGACCTAGATAGACGTAACTGGAGCATTCGGAGATTGTCGTTCCGTTGAGCGTGAATGGGGCATTCGAAACCCATCCGTTCCTCATGAACATCGTTTTCGTTAGATTAGTTGAAGACCAATCTTTCCACAGGCGTTATCGAAATCGGTCAACATTCGTTCCGCTTGGCTGATGTTTGGTGTTATGAGAACGATATCGTCAGCAAAGCGAAGATGGTTTAATTGTCGACCGTCAATTTTCACTCCCATATCGTCTCATTCTAATGTTCCCATGACGTTTTGTAGGGTGGCAGTGAATAGTTTTGGCGAAATTGTATCGGCTTGGCGAACCCCTCTTCTTACGTCAATGGTGATATTGTTGTAGAATGGAGATATTTTGGTCGTGAAATCTTTATATAGCTCACGAAGGATCATTATGTACCGAGTAGGGACGCCCTGGTTATCCAGAGCCTCTATAACCGCTTCTGTTTCCAGTGAATCAAAGGCTTTCTTCAGATCGACGAAAGTGAGACAGAGTGGTTGTTTGTACTCTCGTGAAACTTCTATGAGTCTTGTAATCGTGTGGATGTGGTCTATGGTACTAAATCCTTTTCGGAGCCCTGCTTGTTCGCATGGCTGTCCTTCGTCCAGTGTTCTGTCAATCCTGTTTAGGATGACTCGAGTAAAGAGTTTATAGACAACTGACAGCAAGCAGATTGGGCGATAATTGCCTATGTCGTGAAGGTCTCCCTTTTTGAACAACAATACGGTCTTGCTGGTTTTCCATTGAATGGAGACCTTGCATTCTGACAGGTAGAGAGTGAAGAACCGAGCCAGGGTGTTGATGAGAACTGGCGGTAGCTTCTTCAGGTGTCCTGGTCTAACCCTGTCTGGACGAGGTGTTGTTCTGTTCTTCACCGACGATATAGCATGTCGGATTTCGGAAGGGATGACCGGTGGAACGACATATTCATCCTCTTTCATTTATATGACGGTAAGAGGACATGGCTAGCAAGGAGATCCAGTAGTGCTGGTGGATGATTTTCTCCATAGCCCTTCTGGAAGCTGTAAGTGTACCGTCAGGGCATCGGAGTGCAATCATCTTGGTCTTATAATTGGCAAAGCCTCGCTGGACTTTGCGAATGCTCTTCCAGCTTCTAGCAGCTTCAGCCATAACTGCTACTCGTCTCTCTTTGAGGTCTTCCCTTATCGCTTCTCTGCAGCGCTTCGCAAGATCGGACGTAAGGTTTGGTTCCCTGTAGCTCGTGCGATTCCACGTTGACGTATCAGCTCGAGTGTCTGCGGAGACAAGCGTCTCTTTGTGACTTTAGGACTCTCGGCTTTCACAGCGCTAACTTGACAATATTCAACGAGCCGATCGTATTCTTCGTCGATGTTGTCGACAAACGGTATCTTCCTAGGAACCGACTAATGATTTGAATACATCCTAGTTTATGGTAGTTCTGGGACTTCGTTGTTTGAACTTAGCGGCTTTCTCTCCTTTTCGAGAAAAACGGAATGTTGCGCGAAGGAGGCGATGGTCTGATCCCGTGCAGAACTTAGGAGCAACAGCGACATCGGTCAGGTAAAACCTTCGATTTACTATGATGTGGTCTATTTTGTAGTGGTACTCTCCACTGGGACTCCCACGTCCACCGCTGAGAGTGAGGCTTTTGGAATTGTGAGTTACCATGGATGGTTTGGGTAGTCATAATAAGCTCACATAGCCTCTCACCCTGTTCATTCCATTCTAGTCCGTGGGTCCCAATGTGGCGTTTCTTAGACGTTCTTGTAGGGCCAATTTTCGCGTTAAAATCTCCAGCAATGACTTTGAAGAGGGTATGGTCTTATTTGAAGAATTTTTCGAGGTCCATATAGAACGCTTCAACCTCCTCTTCGTCATAGCTTGATGTTGGTGCGTAAGGAACGAAGATGGTCAAAGCCGGCTTTGATCCACATCGTTTCAACCGTAATCGTCCGATACAGGTTGTTAGTTGTTCAAATGAATCGATGTTCACGGTCCAAATTCGATTTGACGAGGACGCCAACGCCGCCGACACCTCTGCTAACGCATGATCCAAGGAACAGTTCTTCTCCGATGTCATGAACAGCGTGAAGAGGATGGCGTCTTCTCGTCTCAGCCAGGCCAACGACGCCGTACCTTATCCTTCTTGCTTGAATCAATAGATCTTCTACAACGGATTCGTGAGCAAGGGTTCTTGCATTGTAAGTACAGATCGTCATTTTAGCTTGTTTCGATCTTGGCAGCCTAGTTTGTTCCTGAGAATTTAGCAACCTTCTCCGTACTCGTCCTGCCTGGTGCTGCCGTACCAGGGACTCTTTCGGGTCAGGGAAATGAGGCCCATATTGTACTGTTTCGCATTTTGATACCCAACGTATAGCTTGCTAGTCTCGAACTGGGGCTGGGTACTCACGAGTAGCTTGCAGTCTCTTCGAGGAGCGGGAGGAGCTATCTGTAAGAAGCGACTTTAATCGCCTCCCATTATTCACAGCCGATTTTGCAGGCTTTTGCCGATATGATCCAGAATAGAGTTCCGTCAATTAGCGTTGCAGAAGCAGGGAGTTCATTCCCTGAATCCACCTGCGTCTCTAGAAAGCACACGGTCGCTTTTGGTTCGCGTTTTTTCCCCTATCCACCACCTGGGGACGTGTGAGTTTATGTTGATTGATTTTCAAGATTCTTACATACGCTCTCTATGTGGATATTACTTACGCTGTCATCTAGGAAAACTATTGAAATTCAGACAAAGCTTTGGGACAAAGTATCAAACCAAAGTGAGACGGAATATATTCGTTTTCAATAAATATTTCTGAATTGCTGGAAGAGCCTTGAATCATGATCTCATCTACAGTCTCTTATTCGTTCATATAAAGTTTCATCAAGTATTTTTTATCTCATCGTTTCGCTTACGCCCGCGCAGCATAATCCACTTTCAAAATTAGACTAAATAGGTAGCGCTTCCTTTCAAATGAGGATAGGTTGTGTTTCTCGATGAAATAAAATGATCAGGAGATGACCATATTTTCTTACGACGAGCTCGCTTCTCCAATTTCCATAGTGCTCGAGTTTAGCACTGAAATAGCTCTCGTGAATTTCCTCCCATTTTCATGACCGCATATTTTTCTTTTCGAATCTGAATATGGAGAGGACTTTGTATTGCTAAGCATGAGTTAAAGAACAAGACACGAAGCAAAACCAATATTTGAGCTTTCTATTTCATGGTCTTTACACTTTTTAAATAATTAGTTTATAATCTTCATAGGCAAGATAGTCTCACTATTTTAGCATTTGTTGCAATACGGTGAAACATGAGATTTGAACTTTGAAGTTTTTGACGTGCATGCGCCATCATTTATGGCGAGTCTCGTAATATGTAAACCGAGATAAGACTGATCGACAGTTTTATTTCTGCGACGAATCTGTTGCTTCGCTTCCTACTATAAATCTTACTGATCTTCCTGTTTGCAGATTAACAATGAATGCGGTTCCCATTGTAAGCAACTTTTTCTTCAAATCCAGGATCTATTTCAAATCTACAACAGAAGTTGTGCGTTCCAGAAAACCGTCTTGCTATTTTAGTGATTCTTTATACGAAAGAAAGGATTGTTTATAGTAGGATTCGCTGAATACAATTTAATACAGAATATGATTCGATACATTAGCATAATGGCTGACGTTTCGGCGTTATCGCCTTTTCGGAGCCTGGAATAATCAATTTGATTTTCTGAATACTCGGTCAATACCTTTGCATCCTTAGAAGACTAGACATGTTGAACAAATTTTGGGGCAGTATGCAATGATGATTTGACATCTACCAACAATTCAAAGCCTAAGGCTAGATTAGCGGTAGGAAAAAAGTGGTTTATAAACTTGACAGCAGTTAAGTTGCCAAAACACATCCCAACTCATCTCATAAACACCTTTCTCCTCATCCATCGCTCACAAAACGGAGACTTATGTAAAATGTTTGAAACAGCCATCATTGTGTGCGCAGAAAGAGAGTATAAGAGGAATCACAAACTTGGCGGAAGAGTGGAAGATAACGGAGATGATGTTGATGCACAAGTCAGCATATTTCAACAAGAATTCCAAATCATCTGCGCAAAAAGAGCTCCTGAAGCCTTTTATCAAATGCGAAAAATTTAAAAGTGAACCGTATGGATGATTGTCGTGTAATCGCGCATGACGTCGCGCCATGTCTCAAGATAATTTTTTCTCACCTAAGCCAAGAGCATTTATATCTTATACAAGATCCTGTACGGCTAGTGTCTAACGAAAGGCTGGAGGACTTAGGAGCAACTAAATGGTAAGTGTTTCCCATAAACACTTTATTGTCCGAACAATAATTGGCTTACTTGAATCAGCCATGATTTTAGTGTATTGAATGGCAATCTGTACTGAACTGTTCTCAATAAATCCTACTATGTCAAACGCTCGCGCCAATCAAAAATAACACAGTTAGTTCTTCAATGCGGACGTCAATAGATAGTCCGCCTTTGGAAGAACGACAATACTCCCAAGAAATTTTTTACGCTGTCTTATCTATTGCTAAGTGGCATTTTTGCTATTTGAGCAGTGGTTTCAGTTGCACTCCGGTATGTTCGCAATTGAGCAGTTTATTTCACTTGTTTGAAAAATAACTTTTATATACAGCGTAGAAAGAGCTATGTGCAAAATGGGCGTCAGTAGTGTAACGAATAGAGCACCCGCCACCGGAAAGAGTGCGGTGCGGGTTCTAGTCACGCCTGACGCGAAGGTTTTGCACATCACTCTACATCAGTGGGTATCTACTTTTATTTATGTTACAACACAATCCGAAATGATGCTTCAAACGCAATGAATAGAAGGCATTCATGCTTTCTAGATCCAGAAGGGTAAAAATGAAGCCAATCCATACGAACTGTGCTGCTTATTGAATTACAGAAGGATGTTTGCGTTGACTGTAGTCAACTTTCACCAAAACTGGAAGAAAGCCTGATCTTATTGAACTTACAGTGGCACTTTGGTCAAATAATGGACCAATAATGATTATCAGTACTCGTATTCATCTTTCTATTATTGGCATCTCTATGAAGATAGCTCATGAGCAAAATCAAAGTTCACATAATTCATTTTGGATTCGGAATTCAGTTACAATATTGTCCTTGGGTGATTGGTCAACTTAATTTCCGCAAATTTTGAGCGCGATTGAAACATCGCTCTAAAATCAACTAGTAGGATGATTAATCGAAGAAGGGTATTGAACAAAGAGATCTATAATTTCAAAAAGAATGTTTAGAGCCTAAGCGAGGTTGATACGCCAGGGCCACACCACGCGTGTTTCGGAGGTCTTGCCCTCCTCGTCAGTGATCAACGCCCTACATTAAGCCCTGCACTGTAGCATGGATGGAGGCGTATGTGGTGATGGCATAGTGTACAATTGGCACTGGTCCATCACCACTATTCAGTAGATGGATTTCGGCTGTTGGATCAAAACTGATCCACGACATCGACTGTTTCTAAAACCTAGGTTTTTTATAGGTTTGAAAACAGTCAATGCCATGGATCAATTTTAATTCACCAAAGAGATCCATGCTACGACGAAGGCCAAAAACGTCTTAACAAAGTCAAGACAGAAGAAAAAGCAGGAAGAAAAGAAGGCAACACGCCAGCCTTTTCAGTTCGCAAATTGGTTCCTCAATCTATGACGTCTGAAGGTGTGCTGACCGATGAGAGGCTACAGAATCTCTGTGTCACGCACAACTAGCAGAACACTCGCATGAGGCATCGGTTTTCGTGTTTCTTTTTGGATCTTCAGACCGCAACAGATGTCATGTGCCCGCATTGCAAGAAAAAAGATTATGAATATTGACATACGTTAATCAAACTCTGGAACCCCTGTTATTACCAGGGAAAAGATAATTCCTCAAAACGTCGGGATGTACCATGTCGTTCACCTTTACATGACCCATCATTTCGATTGACATAAAATCCTCTCTATTCGTAGTGGCATTTCCTGTCTTCAACTAACGAGTATAAAGATATACGCAGATTTTATGTTAACTGCTTCTTAGTAGTGTTACAATGTTATATCATCTAGTCAGGTCCAAGTTTATAGGTGCTAATAGTTGAGACATGAGCAGCGGGAGCAAAGCGATGGCCTTGGTGTGCGTAGTGCTAGCATGCGAACCGGCATGAGTGGAATGTCAGTTCAACTTCTGCAGGGTCGAATGTTTTGCACACCACTTAATACTCTTGAGATGTAGTTTGTGAGAAGGCTTAGAACCTTCTCAAAGTTGGTACGTATGGGCTGACGTACATTTCGGTGATATCACCCGCTTCATTAGAGCCACACGCCCCACAGTGGACTCTCCTTTATATCTGGGATCGGGAGACGCATTGGTGATAGCATGTGATATTGTGCTCTCACCTTTTTTCAATCGATGGCTTACGGCTGGTGATGAATATGCAGACATTACCTTCCAATGACTGTTTTTAGACCTTGCTATAAACATTCATTATGGTTAGGAATTGTTTAAAGCTATTTCGACCCCTTAAGGTCGAAGTGTACCAGTTGAGGCGCACGATTTCTTGGAAGCCTTGCTCGCTGCATAAAAGCTTTCTCCTAGACGTTTTGTAATTATTCCAAAGCTCAAATCTCTCGTGATATCAACGACATGTTTAATTTTCTAAAAAAGTCTCTAGAAAGAAAGAAAAAAAGGAAAAAGTAGAAAGTCTAAAAAAAGAAAAATGAAAAAAGGAGCGGTGTGCAAAATGGGCGTCAGTAGCAGCGGGTTAGTGCACGTGCTCTCGGATAGAATGAGATGTGGGTTCGATTCCCGCCTGACGCGGAAGTTTTGCACATCATTGGGTACATCTATGAAGAGTCTTTTTATTACGCTGCAGATAAAATAAAATGACGTTTCACACTCAATCTTCTTCATTTGCTAAGTTGGGGCTTTGATATGGCTCTCACTAAAGCTCCATTAGTTATTACATAACCGAAATCTCGAGAATTTTGATAATATAAGATAATATAACCACGATTTCAAAAAGTTATCACATGACGCTGTAAGAGCAAAAGGAAGATCACATTCCACACCTAAAATGCTACCCCGTCGCTTGGATGTCATAGGTGGTTCATTGGTAATTATAGGTGAAGTTTCTAAGTCCGAGGTATCTCTTATCGTTGTTACATAAAAAATGGAATATCACAATGACCCTTTCACAAAAGTTTTTTCCATATAACGAGTGATTACTTCTCTTGAAATCCTTCATTTTTCAGCGGTAATACCACGTTCTTGTAAAAATAAACAAACTTTCAACCGCTATTGTGCATTTGCATCTCCTGTCTTACAACAACGTAGCTTGAAAGCACATCTTCTACAACTAAATATTTCCAACAGAGGTCTAGTGTGAGGCATTTCCAATATGTTGCTCGAGTAAGTGTAGGAAGAGTGCGCGTTCATCTTGCGTATGGTACGATACTTTCTCTATCAGCACCCATATTCAGAATAAAAGTATTTTTCGCAATTTCTAGACGTTTTAGTGGCTATTCGATAGCTTAACTCTCGAAAATTCGAAAATGTATTTTATTTTTGAAAGGTCCTTATATTACGCTATAACAGTAATAAGAAAATGTTATTAAACACCCAAGCATCTATAGATGAGCAAAGCTAATTCTCAAAAAATTCATTAATTCAATGATAACACATATCTCGCCAAATTTAGTAGTGTCTTGGTTTCCCAAGAAATCCCTTCATTGCGCCGATGCGGTGAAATTAAGATTGCATTTTACGTACGGCGCTTATGCGTTCTATGTGCATGTAAATGACAGCATTGGCACCAAACCGTCGCCATTCAATTTGCAAGTCGATAGCTCAAATCTCGAGGTTTCAATGGCGTGCTTGCGTTTTCAAAAAATCCTCTTTGCAAGCTGTAGCAACAAGAATAGAACTGTGCTGCCCATTTGAGCACTTTGAGCTAAACACGGCTTATCTCTCAAGCTTTCACACCTATTCGATAGCGCCAATCTTTAGAATTTTGAGGATATTCTTGGTTTTTGAGAAAGACTTCTTAGTGCGTCGTTGCAGCTAAAAGAATATTAAGTTTTACACTCGACGCGCCACATGTAAATTGTGCTGCGCAATCGACACGGCGTCGAGTGTGAAACTCAATACTCTTCTAGCTGTAACAACGCACTAGAACGTCATTCGCGAAAACCAAGTTTATCATGAAAGATCGTTGAGATTTGTGCTATCGAATGGCTCTTGAAAATTTGAATGAAAACCTCTGCCCAGCGAAAGATGCTTGATTGTGAAAGAAAATTTGATACCTATGTTAGCGTCGACAAATTTTTAGGCCAATTTACAGCCTCGTGATAGCTCCTCAGTGATCTTTGAAAATTTTAGCAGCAGTTGCGTGGGAGAAAAATCAATTCATTTCTACCACATCTGGACAAGTGCAACGCTGTATTTGCAGGGAATCATCAATTTTGTGATGGCATTTGGCATATTTCCACTGTGGCTTGAAGAGAATAAAATCTTAGGATGACTTTGACCACCGAAAACGGATGATCTTTTGGCGAATAGCGGACGTACATGGGGATTGTAGAAAACCGAAGGCTATCGACTGGCCCCTCCTTTGTTGCATAACCTTCGCTTGTTGTCGCTTTGATTTATATTCAAAGTCGATGTCGTCAAAAATGCGCCTTTATGCTCCGATGATTGGCACGCTGGACAGACTGCCATTGCTTTCAAACTATCACTGCTTTGCCAGATGTCTCATACTGCACTTATTCATCGCGTTTTCCAAAGGCCATTTTGCTTAACGAACAAAAATCTACTGCTGGTGATTGACAAATAATAAGTTCTTTTTCTATGCCCAAGTAGTTACTGCATAATTCGTCGCTCCGACTAGACCCTCTATCTTGAGAAAGGAGTTTGAACTGGTACTAATCAATTTTACTAATCTAATGCTAATGTGCTACTGAAGTATCGAAGAACGAGCTTTACTCAGTTCCAATATATAAGAAAATTTTCAAAAACCACTTATTTTCGACGAGTTCTGTTTCTATGGATAACAAATGAAGGGACATATTCATTTGGATGAAAATGTCCGCCATTTACTGGGAATTCACGATGCTACAGAGAAGTTGAATAACCAGTCGGTGTTGTTTTAATTGCACTGCTAATCGGTAAGCATTTCCAACACCGGATTGTTCTCGTTTCTACCATGCGCTTCTGTAATCAGGGAACGATGGCAAGTGAAAATACTATAGCCATAAGTTAAATAAATATCATAAGTGTATCCGACTAACATCGAGTACAGCCACTAATATACAATACGAAATGCGAGTACTCCGCCCTGCCTACGAAACAAACTCGAAAAATAGCTGTTTTGCTCGTTACTCGGCTCTCTTGTATGCTCGTGGGTATGATTTGAAGGAAAAATCGTTTCCACAAGTAGCTGAAATTGAGCATTACTATGTCTTCAAGAGATGAAAACGCCATCAAGCTTCGATTTGGGTCAATCTAGCTGCAAGCAAAGGAAGAAAGCACTCTCCGTTATAATTTCTTCTGCACAATCGGAATGTAAAATTCCTCAGTAATGTGAAACGTGTCAAGGAGATTTTATTATATAAATCACACTGCTGAGCGCATATGGCGCAGTAGTTAGAGGTGCTCTGCGCAGCAAACAAGGTCGATGGTTCGATCTCACGCTCATGACCCACCAAGTCATCCATCTTTCCGGGGTCAGTGAACTGGTGCCGAACTAGTCTCAGATTTGCCTGGGAAAATAAGCAGCATTTACTCGATTCAGAGGGAAGCCTGCGCGAGTCATTTTGAAAGCTAGATATGCATTAGCAGGTTGACAACGCCGTTGAAATCCTGCGCAGCACACGACACCGTCGTTCGGCGAGCGTGGCGGCTACAATGACATTGTGGTAGGTTTCTGAAGAAATGTGGAATTTTATTGTCACTAGAGGAAGATAAGTCTCCAATAAATGGTAAAATATGATAGAAAAGACATCGATAAAGTTGTTGTGTGGTAACAATGGCGATGCTTCTCCAAAAACCCCGCATTTCCAGGAAAAAGCTACAGAGTTACAAAAATGTGATGTTTCAAAATTCTATTGAACATTTCTATGCTGTCTTAAGTATATTCATTCATATTTTAATCATAGTTATTTTTTATTTTCATGTTGACAACTTCTTGTTTTTACTCCCTGTCGCAAATGAATAATAATCAATTAATCCTTTCATTTATTTGAAAGGGCTATTGTACACCCCGATACACGTGTTTTGTCCCTTACAGACTCGTCAGTCGGGCAGAAGCCGTCGTCTTTCGGTCTTTCTATTAGTCAGTTCTCTCGGAAGCCTGCTCTCCCTGCAGAGAGATATCGAAGACGAACGTTTTACACTCTATATCAAGTGAAATTTTCACCTAACACAGAGTGTTGTGCACTCGATTGCTCTTTGGCTGGTATTTTCATCATATTAACCCTTGTTTCAAGTGTTTCAATAAGACCACGCTCAATAGGTCTTTTATTATTACTTGAGCTTACATGTCATGGGTTTATGATATTGTATTTTTGTTACGAGGGTTTCATTAAGACCACGCTCAAATTTCAATAGATTCTTTCATTATTATTCGAGCCAACATGTCATGAGGTATCTCTCTGCAGGGAGAGCAGGCTCCCGAGAGAACTGACTAAAAAAAGATCGAAAGACGACAGGTTCTGCCCGACTGACGAGTCTGTAAGGACGCAAACACGTGTATCGGGCTGCACAAGAGCCCTTACCAGACCACATGACATTTTGGCTCGAAAAATAATGAAAGAATTCTAGAAAACATCATCAACAAAACTCGGATTATCGCTTCATTGGAAATAAGCACTCTAACAAAAAAGGTAATGAAAAGTTTGAGTTATTCTAGCATTTTCGCCACAAGTGATCTCTGAGAATTGAAGTCGAAATTGCCGGAGAGGCCGTTAAGGATTCTATTGGAGCTAATTCTTGCGTTGCCTCAGTTCAATACACAAATTATTTTTTCACAGCTTTTATAATCAGCTGATAACTTTTCGAACACAGAAGCTGTAGCGTATGTGAAGAATGAGGAAGGTATCACATTCAAATTTCCTCATTTCAGATCTTGAAAAACCTGTTTTGCAGTGGTTCATTTTGCAGCAGGAATAGATATTCCAGCCGTCAAAAAACAGTAGCCAGTCGTTCTTCGGCTTTTCCCGATAAATTCGATGCGCCTCATTCCGAATTTCTCACACTTCACTGATTTCGACTCGATACGTAAGCGACAACCCACATAACAAAATCTACAACCAGTGGACCTAGATGTGAATCACTTGAACCTTGAAGAAGGCAAAGATGCCGAAAATTAATTGATCAAGACTTGTTACTAACCTCGCATTAGCCTAATAAAGCAGGAAAGATAAATGATTGCTCATCCAGTCAAATTTAGGCTTTCCAAATGATAGTAAGCTGTTCCATAATTTATTTCGTATTTCGACTATTTTTGTTATTTTATCTTGTTAATTATTGTTTGAATCAATTGATCAACAATATAATGACCTCATGATCTATGCAAAAGTGATATGCAACGACTTGCTGGGGACGATTAGATGCCCCTTTGAAAGAGTGAGGCTGACGACCAGAGAAGTCGTTAGATCACTTTTAAGTCCATTCGATTCTTCGAAATTTTTCACGCGCAAATGCTGATTTAGGATATGAAAGAAATGATCTGATCATTCCACGCTCTGAAGAAGGCGACCCGCCGAAACGATAACCACCTCGAATAATGTTTATTCAAGCTTCATTACTAACAATATTGTTGAATGCTTCGCTAGTATTCAATAAATAATATCAATAACACCTCGGAACGGCTAAGCAGAAGAAAATACTCATTTCAATACAATTTACTGCTCACGCACTCTGATTGTTCAAACACCATATGGTTGCTAGTTTATTGATAGTGTACTGCCACAATGAACATCGATTAGATAAAAATGTTTGTCTTATGAATATATCACAGTTCACTTTCGATTTCAGCTGACAGTGACAGTTACGGTGTACAAATGCGAACCAAACGGACCCGATCACATCGAAGCGCTGTCCACAACATTTTGCCACATCGACCTCGACCAATTAGCCATGATGATGTTCGTAGTCTACATAGGAATTTTTTCTTTACAGAACGAAAGTTGTGCAAGTAAGAAAACCGTTCAAACCGTGAGAGTTCCTGAGAGGGACAAGTGTTCGCTTGTTGATAGGCCTTGCAACCTCCTGACACATCTTATTCCCTAACGCAGCCTCGCACTGCGGGGCAAATTCCCGTCACCGTGCTACCGACGTAAATACAGCTGTCCATCGCTATCCTTTGCTAAAAACTATAGGTGTCAGAAACAGTTCGTTCGTTCTGTGCACTAGACAACTGGAAAATTCAAAACAATGTTGGACACTAATTCCTTTTACTTTTCAAAACCTACAAAACTCACCTATTAACACACTGAATACTATATCATTCTGAAAATAAAGTATGGCATCAACCATTCAAAAAGATCACCTTTCACTTCGAGTGCTTTATTAAGACCACGCTCACGAGTCTGTGAAGGACGAAACACGTGTCTCGGGCCTGTACAAGAGCCCTTACCAGACCCACATGGACATGTTGGCTCAAATCAATAATGAAAGGATTCAAAAAGATATTCACAGTTGGAAAGATTTTGAGTTATGGCTCTATGATAGCTTCCTCAAACTCTGAGATATTTTATAATAAGTTTATAGAAAATGTCTTTGTTTGCCAAAAAAAGTACACCTCTGCTTTTGAATGCCCCTATAGTTCGGATTGAATTTCCTGAATGAATGTCCACTACTGAAAACTTACGCTGTTCGTTTGGTTTCTTAAAGTTCTGGCACTGTAGTGGTTCGTAAGTGGTATTAACTTGAAGTTGACCCAGAATGTTGGAGATCACAAAATCAGGCAAGAGTGCTCTCCGACCTTCGATTTCGAGAACATCGACAACCTAAACCGCAAATCGTCTTCACTATTTTGAAGATTGGCTCGCAAGTATTTTCAGCGAACATATGTGAAATGAGTCAAGTTAGGTTAGCTTTAGAGACTGAAGATCTGTAGAAAAAATGCAGCTCATCTTCATGCCTCTCTTCAGAATTCACGAAAAAGAATGAAATGCTCCAGTTGTAAACTCACTATTTGCATTGCAAAACGTTGTACCAAATGCCTGAACAGCATCCTTGCTGGTTGCAATGCCAGCGAATAGGGTAGAGAATTACTTTGTTTTCTGTGTAAATCGCGATAATAGGTAAGTTGTTGGGCCCGCTGGCAGTGAAGGTCCTAGTGCTCGCTGCAACGAAATTACATAGTTTTTGTAGTGAATGGTTGTAAATTAAATTATTAAGTACTTCGAAAACCTGCTCTCTTCGTCATTACCATTCAATAGCACCTTCTTTTATAATTTAGATAATATCACGTGGTTAGGAAATAAACTTTAGTCGGCCGATATTACGATTCTTCTTCGCTTCTTCGGGGCTCATAATTAGAGTCGATAGTCCACAGTTATTCGTCTTCGCTGTCGTTCAAGTCGGCTCCTTTCTCGGTGGAGCACCGCCCGAGTGAAAACCTCACTCGGCAATGTCCACTGATATGGAATTGTTTTATAAATAATGTTTTCCTTTTCGAATGTTTTAGCAATCTCGTTTTATAACATCGATCAATTCTGTGAACTGTTTCAAGCCTTCTTCAAGGTTTAACATGTCACTGGCCTTTGTACATTTCGGCAATCTTTCAGAATATATCTATGCTCTCTAGTGACATTTTCAAAAAGCAGATTGGAGATGAATATCCATATAACCGATGATAACCGCATGCCATCGACTTTGAAAAGCTCGTGGACAACATTCCACGCTGTGAAGTCCTGGATGTTGTCATTTAAAACACTATCAACCTATAACTAACGCGGCAACCTATATGGCACCTTGTATACTATAACATAGCAAAGTAAAATTCTTCATTCGAGCGATGTTCCTTTGCAGAAAATTAGGTGTGCACAACAACGAAGACGAAGACCACAACGAGGGAAAACGACAGTGGACATTCAAAACTAATCATGGGCTACGAGAAGATGAAGACTCGAAAACGTTAGCCCATTAGAGCTTAATCATAAACTCCTAGTGTTAGCCAAATCATAAAAGTCGTTGCATTGAAGAACATCTTAGTTTTATCTTTCTTCCTATATAGAACTACTTATATAGAATCAGAAGCCGTGCCTATAGGTAGCGCAGCCTGTGACAACATTTAAGCAATGATGGAGAGCTAGGCATGCTTATCCTGATTTGAGCTCTTAATCATCTGAGAATGGAATAACTGTAGCTTCATACAATTCCTATTCATTACTTTCCTCCAGGAATCACTCCACATCCAAGCACGGTTGAGTTTGAGACTAGCAACAGCATCATAAATGGACCTCTCGAAAGTCCAGCCTTGCTTGTGAGAATAATCATTTTCCTAAAATATAAAAGTATTATAGAATCAACTATGACTAATGTCCACATCTTTTATGTCAGATCATCCACGACATAACAACAATTCGTCACTCGGCACCTATACGAGGGTGACGCCGCCTTGGTTAATCTTTGATATTTTCTGGTTTTATCAAGTGCTTCAAAGGATCTTTAAAATGCTTAATTCAGAGCAAAATCTTTGAAAGCGTATTTTGTGACACACTGTGCCAATGTGATGCTCAAAAGACCAATTATCGAGGTGAGAAAATCTCTGTCAAATTCTGAATGGAAATGAACTGCGTGAGAGCGACAAGTTAAAAAAAATTCCAGTGAATGCGCCAATTTCTCAATTTGCTAGACTTATATTCGACTCCCGCCTTCCTTTTTTGTGATGTTGCGACAATCAACAAAGCGGCTGAATCACAGTTGCAGTTCTGAGAAAAGTCTTTTAAAAGTAGATATTGATTATTAAAAGCGAAGCTTTTATTTTTTGCATTTTTTCACTTGCATTTTTTCTAATTGCAAAACTTAATCTTTAGCAAATTTCTAAGCAATGTTGCGTTTATTAAATGGTAATGTTCTCATTAGTCCTCACATTTAGCACGCCCAAGAATTATAGTTTCAACAGAGAGGTAAACTGAGAAGCAAATTGAGTACATCTATAGAAATGCAACTGCGTGGTTAAGAGGCATTCATGCAATAAGATGTTACCAAAAATCCAGTAATATGAGGAAGCTGACGGAAAATAGTGTCAAGATTGGGTCTTAGATTAAACAGCTGCATGAGGCATCAAATGCTGCAGTGAGATAGCAAAATAATTTACTTTGTTGAATTCGACAATGTATCGACATGGGAAAGCACAATGGACGATGTTTGAAAACGCAGCTCATGTAATGCTAAGCAGACTCAGCCCTAATAAATTTTGTTATGGTACATATCACATAGTGGTATCTGATTTCTTGGTGTAGAGGTTATAAACTCTTTAGTCGTCTCTCCATTTCTGTAATGTTTCTGAAAGATCGTTTCGAGTTTGAAATTTTCTTCATACTAATTGATCAATACAACTCAGTCAGTATCCGAGTTTTTAAGATCTGAAAATGTCTACGCACAATATCGCCTCAAAGGGATATTGTTGCACTACAGAGAAAAAAAAGCAACAGAATTTGATGCTAATTCGACATTTTACCAGATGTATTATAGTATTACTCGTCCTCTTGTTCGCTAAATTGCTGCGGAGCACACGATGGTCTAGAATTCGTTCTTTGAATAGCTCTTTTCTGGCCGTTCATCTCCAACAAATCAGTAGGTTCGAAGGAAAGTTCTGGAGTATACGTAGAAAACTGGAAATTCATGCATGAATACCAAACAAAAGCAATAATGACTATTCCTCAAAACAAAGGAGATAGTTTTCTACACTTTCTGCCATCGGTGCGTCAGGTTTTGAATCTGGTCGAAGTACCATTCCTTCGACATCGATTCAAAGAACTCTTAAGATGCATCTTCAGCTTCATTGAACGAATCAAACTTTGTTGGACGTCCTGAATGAATCTTGTCTTCGAGGTCAAAATCTCCAGCATTGAGAAAACGTCAAAACCACCGTTCAGCAGCAGATTTGCTTGTTGTGCCTTCCTTTCAACTTCGTTAATTTCGTCAACTGTAGCTCGATGTGAAAGACCCTTTCCCAATGATGACGCAAGATTACACGAACTGCGATTATGTGGTTAGACAGGGTGGAGGCTTGTAACAAAGTGTACATAAAGAACAATAGTATTCAGGCCCAAAGCAGGAAAATCCCACATGAGAGAGTGTAATTGGTTCCGTGATATACATGGGAGCTATACCATTCTTATTGAAGTGCCCCGAAACTTTCTTTCCAGCCGTAATAAGAAATATTTTGAGATACCATCCTTTCGCTGTGGAACTCTTATCCGAATAGTAAACGACACAACAGAGTTCGAAGCAGAAAGTTGTACTCATTTCCAAACTGTTTTGGAAAATATATTCAATATATCATATCTTTTGTTTCGAATGTTTTCTTAAGACCACAGCTCAAATTTCAATGCCTGGTAATCATTATTTGAGCCACGCATGTCAGTGGTCTGTTAATGAGGGCTGACTTATAGAGCCCGATACACGTGTGCGATCTCGTCAGTCGCAAGATCGGGCTCTATAAGTCAGCCCTCATTAACAGACCACTGACATGCGTGGCTCAAATAATGATTACCAGGCATATTGAAATTTGAGCTGTGGTCTTAAGAAAACACTCGAAACAAAAGATATGATATATTGAACATACTAGCCACGAGCATTCGAGTGTACAACACTCTGTGTTTGGTGAGTTTTTTACCGGACATAGAGTGTAAATCGTACGTCGTCGCTAACTCTTATTGTGGGGACTGGAGCACCCACAGAGATTAGCAAAAGACGAGAGAGGGCAGCTGCCCGAGTGACGAGATCGCAAGATCGAAACACGTGTATCGGACTCTATAAGTCAGCCCTCAGTAACAGACCACTGACATGCGTGGCTTAAATAATGATTACCAGGCGTGTTTTGGAAAGGTCTCCGACTTGGAACTTAATGAATTTTCTTTCAGCTATTTCGCGAATAAGAATCGAAAGCACCGTCAGCGCTGTATTGTTATAGACCCTGTTTATGAGCTTTACAAGCCGTGATTGAAGCTGAATAAGCTATTGCGCTTACAACTGTTCCATGTTTTAAGACTTCCGTGTCGTTTTGGTTGAATTGCTGAACAACGAACAATTTTGCTTTACTATTCTCCCTACACTTTCTATACGATTTTGTCATAAATCTGCAATTTCAGGACATTTTTTTTGTGTGGATAATCATCACCTATATAATCTGTTGTCTCGCTGATTGTCGACTGACTAGAGCAGAGCTTTCCTTATTCCTAATACGTCGAACAGCCTCATTGAGTCCTCCTCATTGGAGGGATTCTCGGGCATCATGCCCTTCTTTTAGGTTTTTTGTGAAGTTAGACCGTATCAGATGGCTTTCTTATTGTGTGTTAGACATTTCAAAGGATTCTCCCAATTTACGTCTAGCTTCCATCGGCTATCACCAGAAAGTGTTATGTGCCCCGACTAAGGATCTCTGACATCCTGGGGTGCAGAAAGGCTCACTCAATTTCCGATCGTTGCCACAGATGAGATTTTCGGATCCCTTCTCTCATTTGAGAAGATCGGAACACTCCTTTGCATCGATCTTTCGTTTCTGCGTCTCATAACTTCAAATGATCTTACATCTTGCGCAGGTAGCGACTAGTTTTTTGAAACAATTGTAAAGGCAACGGTAATCGCTGGGCGAAGTTGGGTATGAAGATGGATGTTGTCTGTGTTTTCCTACATCGTCAGTGTTCTCAAACGCTCTTCAAGTGGCTTGCTTACTCTTGCTCAGCTCTGAATCTTAGTTGTTCATCATATTGACTTTGCAAACTGGACTCTCGCATTAAACCTTCCGGCGATATTGGTTTTGTTTAAGGTGAGTAAGCATTCAAAAACAATCCATTTCCTTATAAACATAGTTTTTTTGAAAATTTGATCGGAAACCTATCCCTCCAGAAATGTTCTCGAAATCGGTCAAGGTTGGTTCGGCTTGGTTAACATGAGGTCGGTGGAAAAGTAACTGTAGTTCTGGACCAAAAATTATACATTATTATAACTAGGCTCAGACATCTTTATCAGTGAAAATAGGAACTATTGCAGTCAACCACATCAGTCACAGAGAAGTGAGTGTGTTGATTCTGTTGCATTTCGATTGATGCTTCAAGATTCGATGGACTCTTAGAAAAAGCTTTTAGAATTTTATTGGTTGGGTGAGCGCTTTCTCTGCAAGAAGATGGCGAGGACGTTTGAAGAAATAGTAGTTCTTGGGCGACGAAGTTCCCTCATCCTTTGTAGTCGCCGGGCCTCGCCTCCACCAACCACCACAGCTCCAAAACGCTTCCACAACCTGTTGGTTGCAGAAACATGCAAAAACATGCATGCAAGATGCAAAAATTAATTTTGAAAATTTATCAAATTCCAAGGCATCGATTTGAATGCTACGAATGTAGAAATTTGCTTTTTGTTGGTGGATATGTTGATTTTAGTGGTGTTTATTCTGTCCAAGCCATTCAGAGTAGCATGTATCCTCTCTTCGAAAGCCTCTCTTATTGGACAGAAACTTTTACATAACGCTCCACTAATCAGTGGAATGCTCAAATCCTAACACCTTAACTAATGTGCTACTTGTTTGCTCAGCTTGGGTCTGCAGACAGCTATTTGCCATATTTTTGGCAAAATTTTCAGAACGGTATAAGAGCGAAAAGAAGATTATGTTTTGAATTCAAAGTAGTTCGGTATTGTTCTATTATGGCGGCGCGACTTGAAGCCTTTGGTAAAAGCGCATTCTTTGCTGTTATTTGACACATGTATGATTATCTGAATGCTTAGATTAAGTGCATTTTAGAGATGTATTTTGTTTCTCATATTGCTTGCTTTTGACGCCGCACCAGTCAAAATGTGATTTTGTTTCACATTTGAAATCTTGCCTGATAAAAGTTTTTTTATAACAAAATTTCAACCATTAGATAGAGGAAATCTTTCTGATTAAAAAACTCTGCGGTGGATTGATATTACACCTGTTCACACACCCTGGCCGACTGGATGTGCCCAGGGAGTGTGAAACTCAGTATTCTTTTTATCGTTACAAAGCTCGAGAAAGACCTTTCCAAAAGCCAAATTTGCCATTATAATCGGAAAGATGTTCTCTATCTAATCATAGAAATTTCATTAGTACAAAACGTTTATCCAGTGAGAACCCTTTGATGAGAAACAAAATCTTATTTTGACTGGTACGGCGCCAAAAATAAGATATTTGAAAAATTAAACATGCCATTGAATTTCACTTGATTTGACCTATCGATAAATTATAGAAACGTTGAGCAAAAGCAAAAAATGCATTTTTATCGAACGCCTAAAGTGACGCCGCCATAACAGAACAGTACCAGTAGATCTTCAGTCACTTGAACATCACATGAGGATTATCGGTCCTTATATGTAAATTTCGTATGTTAGAGGAGCCAAATAATTGCAAAGAGATAGAATATCACAGAGGGGACTTTTATACAGGTACTTTCAATGAATAAGGTAAGCTGGACACTTGATGCGCTTCAACGCCAACAAATAGACGAGAACCGTTACCGACTGGATTCCTCGGGATGTTCAAGCGTCCTGCATGAAGACCACCAACCCATTGATGCGATCTCATCACGAAAAACCTAAAAGAAAGATATGATGCTCAGCGAATTCGTAGAAAGAAGAAGACCCATTGAGCTACTCATGCACGTGATAGGGAAAATGGAAGTGTTGCTGCTGCTCGCTTGAGTCACTCGCATCAACGGTACGACAAGTGATGTTTTTGGTGAAAAGAACGATCACGTGTAGGAACTCGATATTTTTTTCTGAAAAAACAGATTCTTGTAAGAGCTCATTTTCGACTATTGTTAAATACTTTTTTCCTAGTTTGCTTACCTATCTATAACCATTTGATGGCTCGAGAAATATTGATTCCAATAGGATGTTTGTATTGGGAAAAGATTTCAACTAGTGACAAGAACAAAACGTTTGCCATCGGTGTGATCAACCCCGCATTTAAACTTCCCAGAGGGCTTTGCTGGCAGTTACATAGTGAAATCTGTGAAAAAAAACTTTACTGCTACGAAAAAGTAAATTGCTATTTAAGGAGCTTCTATAAACGTATTACTAGTAGAAAGAGCGTCCAGTCATGTTAGAGGATTTTACGTATCAACACGTAGGCTATGTGTCTGGGATGTTATACATTCCAGCTCCTTTTCACATTTCTTTTGACGATACTGTAGCTAGAACTTGCGTAATTCAACTATAAACTTTCTATAATGTTTGATTTAGGCATGAAAGCTTTGCGGATGATTTTTGAGTATCTAACCGGAGTAAACCTTGATAGTTTATCAAGTACAGCTTCTTAGTGAGTAACATCAGCAAAGAGAAAAATGAGAGTAACTTGCGGAGTTTTGAGCAAGTTTTTGGACTTCACAGCGGGTTCTCTTGACAACTGTAAGGCAAAACTTAGAAAATCAGAACACTTCATTGTCACGAAGAATAGGTTAGTGTGAATAAAGTTCCAATAGGTCTTCTCAGTAAAAGGATTTCCCATGAGTCCCAGAAACCCTAATTTTCTAACAAAACGGATACAACCTTTGAAAATAAACATATTTTCAACCCTTTGCACGCTTTTGACACGGATTCAGATGTTGATTGCTTTGTATATCACTCAATACTGTTATCTATGCTGACAAGATAGAGCAAAATTCATTAGATTCTTAATCGAAGAATTCTCAAAAACACTTTGAAAATAAGTGAATCTTTCCACACTAAATATTCGTCGTTCACAGCTGAAGTGAAAGTTCCATAGCGAAAAGAAGGTTTTCTCAAACATTTCTAGAATTGATAGAGGTACAGTGGTCAGTAAAGGGCTCTTCGAAATCTAAAATGTAATCAGCCGCATTATACAAGCAGATTCAGAATGGAATGCAGTCGCATTAGAAAATGTGTTCGTACTTTCTCTCCTTTTCCACTCAGTTTTTTGAATTAGACTATTAGTAATTAAAATGAACAGAATGGGAAAAAATAGAATGGAATGAACAGGTTGGAAGGTTATCTGAAACTATCATGACGACCCATACCATCCATGGTAACTCAGGTTTCCATTAGTCTCATTCTCAGAGATAGCCGTGGGAGTGTCCAATGGAGAGTACCATAACGAAGGAGACCACATCTTATTGAATCGAGAAACTGCCTAACCGATATCGCTGTTGTTCCTAAGTTCTACACAAAATGCCTCCTTCTCAAAACGTTCCGTTTTTTTCGCGAAAAGGAGAGAGAGCCGCTAAATTCAATCAATGAAGTCCCAGAACTACCATAAAGTGGGATGCTTTAAAATCATTGGTCGTCTTCTGGGACGATGCCGTTGTCGACAACATCGAGAAAGAATACGATCGGCTTGTTGAATATCTTCACGCTAGCGCTGTGAATTCCGAAAGGCCTGAGGTCACGAAGAGACGCTTGTCTTGGCGAACACTAGTGCTGATACGTCAACGTGGAATCGCACGAGCTACAGGCAACCGAAATCTTAAGCCCGATCTTGTGAAGCACTGCAGAGAAGTAATGAGAGAGGACCTTGAAGAGAGACGAGCAGCAGCTATGGGAGAAGCTGTAGAAGCTAGGAAGAACACTTGCAAAGCCCAGCGAGGCTTCGCCAATTATAAGGCTAAGATGATTGCACTCCGATGCCCTGACGGTACACTTACAGCTTCCAGAAAGGCTATGGAGATAATCGTCCACCAGTGCTACTCAGATCTCTTCGCTAGCCATGTTCTCTTACCGTCATATGAATTGAAAAAGGATGAATATGCCGTTCCAGCAGTAATCCTTTCCGAAACATGACATGTTATACCGTTGAGAACAGATCATCAGAGGTCCAGACAGGATTGGACCAGAACACCTGAAGAACCTACCGCCAGTTTTCGTCGACACCCTGGCTCGGCTCTTTACCGCTACATGTCAGAACGCAAGGTTCCCATTCAATGGAAAACAGCAAGACGATATTGCTGTTCGAGAAAGGACACCTTCACGGCATGAGCAATTCTCGCGCAATCTGCTTGTTGCCAATTGTCTATAAGCTCTTTACTCGAGTCATCCTAAACAGGATTGATAGAACATTATACGAAGGACTGCCATGCGAATAAGCAGGGATTGAAGAGACCACATTTACAAAATTACAAGATTAAAGAAATTCGCAAGAGTACAAGAGACCGCTCTGTATCACTTCCATTGATTTGAAGAAAGTCTTTGATTCAATGAAATCAGAAGCAGTCGCAGAAGCTCTTTACAGTCACGGTGCCTCCACTTGATACGTAACGATCCTTCGTATGGCATAGAAAAATTCCACAGCCAGAACATAGCTATACTATGACGTACTACTATTGACGCACGAAGAGGGGTCCAACAAGATAATGCAGTCTTGGCAGAATCAATCACTGCCACCCTTCAAGACGTCATGCAAACACTGAAATGGAACAAGATGGAAATGAAAAATTGAGGTCCACAACTGAACCATCTTCGCTTCACTGATGATATCCTTCATATGATACTCATTAGCTAGAACAACCGATATTGGCCGATTTTGGCAACGTCTGTGGAAACATTGGCCTTCAACTGAATCTAACGAAAACGATGTTCATGAGGAACGGATGGGTTTTTAATGCATCATTTGAACTCAACGAAACAAGGTCTCCGAGTGCTCCAGTTGCGTCTATGTAGGTCGTGAAATTAACATGATAAAAAACTAGCTCCAGAGTTAAACAGGGAAAACAAGAGCCTTGGGGAACGTTCAAGAGCATCGAGGAGTTGTGAAGAGGACAAAGAACATCCTCCTTCGTGCACACCTTTTGACTCGACGAATATCCGTGCCCTAACGTATGCAGCAGAAACTGGTCGCTACGTAAGCAGGATGATAGATCACTTGGCGTTATTGAACGCACAGTCGAAAGGTCGATGCTAGGAGTATCCCGTATTTTGCAAATGGGTGAAAGCAGGCGAAGTTCTGACCAGCTTCAACGACCAAAGATGAGGAATGATGTTTGAGAAGCTACACAGAACAAACTGCTATGTTGATGCCATACTGTCAAAAAATTCATTCAGTACAAAAGTAATAGGCATTTCAGCGCCTACGCTTTCTTCAGAACCGTTTTGCGCTCTGTAAGCTCGAGCTGTTGTTAAAGAGTACCCCGTAAAGTCTTACATGGGCGTGGATTTTGTCAAGGAACAAAGCAGTTCTGAAGAATGCGACTGCCAGAGCATGGCCATGGTGTGCTTCGCAAGGCTCGTCGGTACTGGTATTGGCAATACTGCACGAAAAACTATTATTACTAAAGAGAGTATTGGCAATACTGAGCTAAAAACTATATTCACTAAAGAGAGTAAACAATATATAAGAGAATTGTCCCCATTATTGAAACCTTCAATAGTGGAGTGCGCTGTATAACGAAGAAACATTCCAGGATGCTTCTCTCCATCAACCTTCTTCTGAAGAGGAGTATAAATTGCAATACCGAAATTGGATAAAGAGTGGGTCCAAACGGCAAAACCTGTGGGCTTTCAACAATCGCTTGCTCGTCAACTCATAACTGAATTACCAGCCTGCCTCTTCTCTACACACTCATTAAACACATAAAATTTCCACTAATGAATTTTGGTCTACCGATTCCTCTTTCAAAGTTAGACCAATCATTAGCTGTACAAGCAGGCCGAAGGATAGGATAACGTGGTTTTCTCGCCTCATATTATTGGTATTATTGAAGTTCACATTAACTCACCTCCCAAACACCAATATAATACCAGAGCACCTTAAAAATGCGCGTCAAAATCAGACGTCTGTAATGGAGTTGCTTGATTCCTTCCAGCGCTCTATACAAACGTTTTAACTGATGCCGCAATACAAGCCACTCATGAATTACCGATAGAAAATATAGAAAGATTTGGTACATTTGACTTGTTTGTCCAACTGCTTATCACACTCCTCAAGTCATGCCTAAGCTGTTCGATATTTATGTGGTCGGGAAAATGGTTCGCACAAATTAGAGGGTTGGCAATGGGGCAAAGACTAGCTCCCAGCTTACCCATTGCTTTCATGTCAAAAGTGAGGGATCCAGTTCTCCATTGGCGCCCAATACTCTACTGTCGACTAATAGACGATTGTTTTGCCGTCTGCTCTACACAAGCGGAGATGGATAAATGCTTCAAACTTCTGAACAAACAGTCAGAGTTTATTAAGTCGACGCGAGAACAACATTCGGAGAACTAGCTTCCCTACTTGAACGTGCGAGTGCAACCCAGTAAAATTGTCTACAAGACAAAATGGTGTCGCAAGCCTAGCGGCAAAAACATCTTAGTGCATTACCTCTCCTTTCATTTTTCATATCCTAAAAAAGCGCTTATCCGGATTATGTATTAAACAGCTACAAGTGTTTGTACGGGTGACGATAAAGAAGAGATTCTCTTAACTTCGCGCGACAAATAGCCATTTATAATGGGTATGAAGAAAAACATCCGCTAACGTTAAAGCTGTAAAGAGCAAAAGGCCTCGCAATGAGAACAACAGGGTGCCATAAGTAAATAGTAAGGTACCCCTTAATCCCTGTGGTTATTAGTGGAGAAAAAGGCCTCGGCTACTCCTACGTTAGAGCAGACGCACTTAGAACGGCTTTGACACGCGCTTGGAACGAAATTAGGATAAAGACATGTGCGAGCATTGTTGGAAAACTTCACAGGAGATTTCGTGGATGTATAGAGGTCGAAGGAGGCAACACTGAGAATTTATTGAGGATTTTTTGCTTATTGTTGTAACTGTTAATCTGACAAGCGTAATTATTCTTCTAAACATGAATTCATTTATTTAAACATTTTTTTACTGTTGAATTATCTGAGACAATTGGCAGAGCTTCTTACGCGCACTGTTTAACACTTTTAGGACAGCGTGCATCACTCATCGTGCACTCGCATTTTCGTGGTTTTCTCGTCGAACACAAGTTTTCATAAGACTTCAAGAAGTCATTCGATAGCTGGAAAAATTGTAATTCTGGTGGTATACTTTCTTTTGAAAACGCCTCCCTAGTGAGCTGTAGCACCAGGCAGACAACTACTTTCTTCCTTCGTAATGTATAGCGTATTTTGCAGTTGTGATTGCTTGGATTTCTAGCCGGATAAAGTAGTTCTTACTAGATTTTTGCTGCCACTCGAGAGTCTAAAATGACAATTCTAAATACATGCTTAATTTCCCAACTGAACTCAATTGTAGGTTTTTTGAGCTCTGTAGTAACGACGAACATGAATTACTTTTCACGATCGGGTGTTTTGCATGTTTCATCATCTCTTATGCTTGGCTTTCCGATAAAGCATTGATAGTCATTCGATATCTCAAAAATATAGATTTTGAAAAGTTACTGGTTTTTTTTACTGATTTCCCCAAGCGATTCAGCAAAAGAATCAGAATCACGCTATACTCTGAGTAGTTGGCCTGGCGAGAACATCTCTGGGTGTATTGGTAATTGTATATTGAACTAGTACAATGGAGGCAACTTATGATCAGAAAAAATGATAAATTTCTGGAGGAGAAAAGACTTTTTTCATGTGGGAGCCCTATTCAGAGCAACACTGTGTGTAGACCAAAAAATGTCATTCAGAAACTGTCCGAAAATTTTCGATTTGAAATGTAGTATATCTCGATTTATTTATTTCTCCGATGACAGATTAAAAACACCGCCAGCACTGTATGATTACAGACCCTGCTAAGAATTTTTTGCGAATGATTGGTGGAGTTGAATAAGAAGTTTCCTGTTGCGTTAGTTCCGCGTTGAAATAGTTCCTTAGATAAGCACTTCATTGTCGTTTTAGTTTGTTTTTCTTGCACTCTTAATACGAGACTGCACTGAATGAGCGATTGTCAACCACCGCTTTTACAAGACTGAATCACAGGGCAACAAATGAACATGATTATTTCATCGCGCTAATTTGTGTAGATTGCCCACCTGTCTCATTTTTCAGTCATCAAATTGTCAGTGATTTAAGTGGTTGCTAGTTTGTAATTGTTTCATTGGACGAATGAGTAACTCAGTGGATTCTCCTAGTTGTAGTGACTTTGGATACTTATTCTTTCCTTTAGAAATTCTATGAAGAAATCACAACAAATCGAGTCTCCTATGTGCCCTTGAAATTCCGACGACTTGATTGATAACGGCTTCTATCAATCGGCTGTCACAAAGAGGCTTTAGCTCTAGGCTCACTCGATTTTCGACGACAAGTTATGCAAAGCAGAGCTCTGATTTTTGATGCTTGACGCAGTTGAGGACTTTGGATTATAGCTCAAGTTTGCAAGACACGCGAAACGCCTATCGCCGTTCTTCCGATTGCGCGTTAGGTGATTAGATATTAGCTGATTCTTCGCGCCGCTTACTTATAGACCAGCGGCCAGGAGCATCTGTTAAGACAGAAATAATCTGCGAGTTGAAAAACTGCACAAAATTAAATGTGCCTCATTTCCTTCACCATACTCTCGCTTTTCGTATACGCTCCCCATGCCGCTCTCTTCTTCCTGCTGAGATTTGGGCTGGGCCTTTCATTACATTGACTTTCCGACGTAAGCAGATACAAATGGAACATTCGAAGAGTTCATTCCATTGTATAGGGTGTTCAAAACCAATGCATTTCTCATAAGTATCGTTTTCGTGGAATTTCGTCGGAAAGTCATCATTCAAACGTTCTCGAAGTCGGTCAACATTCGTTCTGCTTGGCTCATACTCTGCGTTATAAGAGCAATGTCATCAGCACAGCAAAGTTGACGTTATTCTTTTTCGTCAAATTTCATTGTCTAGTTGCCCAGATTGTGTAACTAAGTGACCTATAGTTTACCTGGAAGCGATTAGGAGCCGTCTGTATAGAATTAACACTTCTGTGTTCCTCCGAGACCGACAAGCATGCTATTCCTGAGTATCCATTTCTCAAGTTCAAAGTTAGGCAAGCGATGCGCCGACTATGAAAGGCTTACAGCAGAGGATTGGACATCAGTCCCGTGATCCGAAAGAGCCAGCGATACAGAGTCATTATGTAGGACGAGTGCGGAGAGGGTGTTAAAATTTTAGAGCAAATGTGGGCCGCCTGGATCGCATATTCGCCATGCGCAGTGCAAATGGCATCCCGTGAGCGATTTTAATTCATCTGTCAGGTTTTTTCTACCGTTTTCGAGATTAAATCTAAAGTTTCTCATGATATTTCGGTACTTCGCGGTTTTCTCCACACAGTCGTATGCTTTAGGTGCAAAGAAAACGGGTATGTTGGAATAAAAAGCTCCCTTTTAGTATGCAAACACAGCAATGTTGGCATTCTGTCAATTGTAACAACTTTCACAAGGAATATAATCATATAAGTTTATCAGCTCTGATACATTTCACTATAAGTTGTACTAGTGACAGAAAATCGGAGAAGAATGAATAACTATGAGAACTGAGTGGTGAGCAAAAACACCGCCTCAGGCGGGAATCGAACTCACGTTTTATCCTATCCGGGGACGCGTGCTCTACCACTACGCCACTGAGGCACATTTGCCTGACCACTCATTCTTCAACATCTCAATGTTAGCTATTACTTTCAAGATGAGGAGAAAAGCGATGAATGCCAGAATGCTGGGAATCGCACAATGAAAAAAGACACGGGGGAATCGGTCAGTAAAGTGTCCATGAAAAAGTACTTTTAACATGTGACTTATGAGTGGCTTGGAAAGCTCCTATGACACCATGATAAAAATGAAAATCGTTAAATGAACCTTCCGCAATGTTGCGCAGTTGACTTCGTACCATCACAGTCGAGATATTCTCGTTGTGCAAGTCGAATCGTCAGACCACATATTTCAAGCTATTTATCATTCTCCTTACATTTCCCATCCAACCTGCCAATATTAGGAGATAATTTCACAACTATCAGTAGAGGTTTCGTTTCTCTAATTTTTTCGTGTGAAACTTCAGAAAAATGGGAAACATCAAAAATTCGCCATCCTGCACATCTTAGTAATTTTTTACTCTGGTGATTACTTTTAATAATTTCAGAAGACAACGATTTGAGTATATAACATAAGTGTGTTGTCCAATCGAAGCCCTCCACAGAATTTTCGGTACCATTAGACAGTGGCTACTGCCGAGAAGATGTGCGATCCCAGCGGACCCGTTGCCAAGGCTCGAGCCGCTCTGTTCACCACGCCTTACCACATCTTTCTCCACCAATTTGCCATTATGTTTGAGGTCTACAGAAATTTTTTCCTTCAAATAAAGTTGTTCAAAAAGAAATGAAATACAAACCGTGAAAGTTCCTGAATTTGACAATGCTGCAGTCGGTACACCTTCGATCATTATTTGACCACCTGGCATGTACATCATCATTCGGTTGCATATTGCAGTCACCGTATTGCCAAAAATTATGCATTTCGGTGGCATCATGTTCATAACTGCAAACAGCTTCTTCTTCAACCCTTCAATCAGTCGCTTACTTCTTTGCAAAAATCGAACAGCGATAAGATCATGTTTAGTGATTGTTTTAGCTTTCATTGAGTAAACGTTCGATATACAACCTTCTTTGATAAGGTGGAGCAATCATAAACACTTCATTGAACAGTTACATAGTGTTAAAGAGTTTCTCCTCGAAGCAGTTCAAAAATAATTGGTAAATGATTTGGAAGACTCTTCTTCGAAATAGTTTCGCCTTGGTGAAATTCAAGAATTCCTTTTTGAAGGAAATCTTCTCTGAAAAACAAAGGTCCTTCCTTCTTTCATCAGTAGTTAAGTGCTCGTTGTTTCCATTTTTTGTTTATGTATGCCAATACCTCTGTGTTGTTTTAAAGCAGTTCAATATACTCATAAAAAGGATAAAGCTCTCGACGTTGATCAATCCCCAAGAAATGCACCATGTATTCGTCTTCAATTTCTAACTTCGTTTAAGGTGATTGAATGCATATCTGGCCCTTTACAATGACTCGCGGTGGCCTCCCGCTGAACCGAGTCAGCGCTGCTTATCCTCCCAGAAAAGTCGGACCAGTCTGTAACCAATTTACCGATCCGGAGAGATGGTTGGCTAGGGGGGCCATGAGCGCGAGATCGAACCACTGCCCTTGTGTGCGACGCAGAACACTTCTATCTAACCACTGCACCCACATACGCTCTGTACATACTCATAGTAAACTTGAAGTCAAACTCACAATGTTTTTGAGATTACTATAGGTTTATACCATGACTACAAATAATTTCAGAGTGTAGCCTAAGCTAAAGAAGAAATGCGTTCGATGAATCGATTTACGGATGGAAAACCCACAGATTTCTTTTTGTAAATCAAAACACATATTGCCCGCCCAATTCGATAGTACATCAGCTTTGCTCAAATCGCTGGATAATATCTTATGAATCTAAGCGATTAACAACGTGTTTTAGGTAGTGTGAGCATTTTTTGATTCTAGGCCCTGATGTCTAATGAATGCTACGTTGAATTCAGAAGGCATCATCTGTTGAACCAACCAACTGAGAATAAATTTCTCCGTTCTTTTGGGTTTCTTATGAGTCAGTTTGCCATGATTCTATGCCGTGAACAATTTGAAGAATCTATCGTCTTCAAGAACTCTACATACTTTCAAAGCGCTCATCTGAAGCAAAAATCTTTAAAGCGGTTTTTTTCATTGGGACAAATATTGGTGCCAAGGCTTCTCTACTACGATGCACGTGGATATCAAGAAATGAGAATGGATGTAAGCCAATGTTAATTGAGAATAACGTACGTGATGAAAATACATCATAAAATGTATTTTTTCGGTTCGGTTAGAATTCTGCTTCGCCCATTCTATCTTTATTAATATTTCAAATAGCACTTATCAAACAAATATGAGAAATTAGAGTAAACAGTGTCGTTTAAAAAGCGTGCACTTTTGAGAAGAAAAGTCAACAGCCACTGTGCTGATTGAGATAAAGAAATTGGAACTTTCGACACATGGCATTCATGACAGCAAATTCAATCCCAGCAAAAGTCACAGTCTTTTAGCTACTTCATTTCTCATCTGATAGACTCAGATAGCTCTTTCGTCTGACAACGAATCGTTTTTTTTTGTCGAAGAAGCTCACCATGCGAAATCTCAGTATAAGATTCAACAATTGCGTCATGAAAAACAACTTTGTCAAAGAATGAAGTGTTATCATGTCCTTTAATATCCTGAGATTTCATGGTACTAACAGTCCAGTGAAAAGAAGAGGAAGGTGCTTCTTAAGAAGGCGGTTCTAGTAACAATGAGCTTCAGCATTATTTGCCACCTTTTTGAACGTTCCATGATTGTAATGCAGAAAATGTTCATAAAGCACCGTCCTAGTCTCTCAATTTCTCCTTAGCTCCAAGAGAAACAAATCTGTCAGAAAGAATTTCTGAATAGTGGAGCAGTCATTCGACCAGACTAACAAATGTTCATCTTGTCGCATCTTCTCATAGAGAATCTTACTTTCTTGGATACTTAGATGGTCCGTCTTCACTAATTGTGCCGACTCCAGCGCATATTCCAAATGGTATATTGATGGTAGTGCATATAATATTCCATGGTTTCCTGACGTAACCTTGCAAGGAAATTTTCAAATCTTCATGATGTCGTTACCAAGGAAGGGGCTTCGGTGACGGATCCTCGGTCGAGCTTCATATTAGTTGATTCGGAGAAAGTGTTAGATCGAAATCAAAAGAGAATCATGGAGAAAAATCACCATTGAGATGTTCCAGAACATCGTCCATTCTGTGATATTTTTGCGAATACGGTTTGAAGTTGATTATTTTTTTGACACTTTCCAAACATTTCTGAATAAAGGCCAGTTTTACCACATAATCTTGCCTACCCTTTTAAAATGCTACCGTAATCAGGGCGCAACTTGTGCAGAATTTTACTCAACTTTCTAACCCACCAGTTGTGTGAATGCTTCAAAGTTTCACATCCTGGATATGTGGAATTTCGAAAACTAACCGCCGCGTTTCTCCGAAAATCCTTTCATAAGTTAAAGAACGATGCTCTTTCATCGTCTTCAATAGGGTACTGAATTTGGAATGTTAATAAATGATGTGCTGTGCTTCACTCTACAACGACTTTTTTCACGCGTTTAGAGCCAGTCTTGTATAATTCTCGAGAACATTTCTTCTCTCCTTTTTTTCTCCGTCCTACATATTTTTGAGTATAGATGTCAAAATCCATCGCATCGACTGTTATTAAGCCTCGTTATAAACAATTAATATGTTATGAGAATGTTTAAAACCTTACCAAGGTTGTTACGTCAGAGACGTACGTACATCCTGGAAGTTATCGCCCTTCTCAACAGTGACTCACGCCCCACACCGAGCCCTACTATAAAGAAGGGATGGGGAGACGCTGTTTATGTTGACAGCACATGATATTGTGTTATCACTACCTTTTCGGTTCAGTATGGCGCGTGGCCCACTGATGAAGAGTCCGACAGCTCCGAAACGTGCGCACGGCTCTGACGTAACAATCTTGGAAGGACTTTAAATATTCTCACAGACCATACTGAATGCTTATAGCGAGGTGTAAAAACAGCCGATGAGATGGGTTTATACATATTCACTACCTGCCGTATTGCATTGACTGAAAAAAACGATGATGACAAAATATCGTGTATTGTTATCACCATGAACAATGAATGTCTCCCCATCCCTGCTATAAGCTCCGAAACGTATATATGGATCCGACGTGAGATCATCGCAATGGCTTTGATCATTCTCACAGAAAGAACTTTCTTTTAATTTTAATGAGTATAATAATAGGCTAGAGCAAGAATTAACTGAATGTAATACAAATGATAATGGTTGAGAACTTTATGAATTCCCATATATTCCGTTCAGAGTGCAGCACTCCGAAATCGTAACTTCGTGAAGTCCATGACACTCTTGACAATACTTGTATACTTAGATACTTGGACGGCTTCCTTCATTGGTAAAGCGGTCACCACCAGAGTATCCATTCGTTTCTCTCTCTCGCATTGTCGTCTGTGGTGGCGGTCTGCTGCGAGAACTGTAACGTACGGGGGGCCCATTGTATAATCTAGACGTGTGGTCATCGGCGGATGCAGATGGTTGACGATAGCCACAAACATGTCCGCCCATCGTCTGTGGAGTATTCCAAAAGGGCGTTTGCATTTTCTTGGAGTACACTACACTATATTTTACGTTCATCTGTTATCTTTCTTCTTATTATATGACCGGCCCCTCAGTGTTTCGTTATCGACGTGTATCTTGCTCGATCATGAACACGAGAATATTTTGGAAGGTCGCAGCTGCGCAATCCAGCTAGACGTGGTGAGTGCCGGTTGACTTCAAGAAGACTTTGTTCAAGGGCTCTACGAGTAATACGTAGATTTTTTTAACGTGTTGTAGCATCAGTTCACGTCTCTCCTGCATGATAGAGCAATAGGACGGCTGTCGTGTCAAGGTGAGCATGATTGGAGTTCGTTATCTGGTAGGTGGCTTCTTGGAGAGGCCAGAATGAGCTCGTGCTTCTCTATTTCTTCTATCTAGCTCCTCTTTCATGTTGTTCTCTATGTTCACTGAACGTCCAAGGTACACGCACGAGGTGGTCTCACTCAGTCATAGAACCATCGAATTCGATCTGTTCACCTTCGCACCATGGATTCTTTATGAATTGTGTCTTCGTGCTCTTAATGCGTAGCCTAATGTGTTGAGCTTCTTGAGCATCGTCTCTGCTTTACTGATAGTTTTCGCAAAAAAGGCTATGCCGCCCGTGAAAGGGTATTTGATGGGAATCTTCATCAAATCCGATGCCTTTCTCGTCCCGTTGGAGCAATTTCGTCGTCCACTGCGATGCTATAGTAAATAGCTTTGACGACATAGTGTCGCCTTGTCGAACTTCTTTTTTGCTGGGTATGGTGAGACGTCGACGAAACAACCGTATTTTCGTACGGAGTATCGATAGCAGTCTGCTCATGTACGTATATAAGACGGATTTATACCTTGGTAGACGAGTCCTGATAAAATTAAATTGTTTTGACGTTGTCAAACCTTTCCCTTGATCTGTAAAAGTTAGGACAAGCGACATGCTATGCTCTTTATAAAATTTCATATAATCCGCCTCGCGCATTATAATATTTCGGCCAACAGCAAAATCTGTCTGGTAGAACATTAGAAATGCAGGATATTCTTTTCGACACCTAGGGACCAATATAACTGTGAGCAGTGTACACTTCGGTATCGCACTGAAATCACTTTCACACTATAATTCCAGACAAAATGATTATTTCTTTGTAAGAAGTTACAGAATCGGTAGAACAGGCAACGTTTCGTGGTCCACTTCTCGAAATTTTGCAGCACTATCTATGCATCATAAAGCGAATCATTATTTCAAAGCGGGTTGTCATAAAGTTTGGTATGAAACTCAAAGATGAACCAAGAAATACGATATAATGAGTAGCTGGATCACTGAGTTGCGTTCGGTTCACTTGGACAATACCTTATATGACAGTTTGAATATATTGATCTGACGTGTGAAATTATCTTAGCGAAGGTCAAGGTCTGCATTCCATAGTCTAAGGAACTAACAATTAACACTCAGATGGTCGCCGCCTATGCGAGAAAGAGTTCTAGAAAAAGGCTTGATTTGCAATCTTCCAAGTACTCTTACGAGCGATTGGGAAAACTGGAAGGTTTGCTGACTCCACTCGACTATCACGATCCCACATGGGAAGCTCCACCAGCCAACCGTCATCAAGAAAGGCGTCACTGTCACTAAAAGTACTCCTGTTCGAAAGACGACATCAGTTCCACAAAAGTCACAGCCGACCAAAGCTAATATATAGATAGAAGTAAAGTTCTTGAATTGGTTTTCGTCTTTGCGTATCAGCGCAGTGGTATGGTAAAGCTTCGCGAGCGCAGTGATGGTTCGGGCTCACACGGGGCTCAACAGACCCCTCGAAAAAAAAGAATGACCTGACAACGTGCAAAAGCGGGGAGGGAAGATCCTGCCGCTTGGCTAGATGGGCGTCGAGATTGCTCTCCTCTTGTTCGTCGGATGCTCACGCACGGGCTCTTCTCTACCTGTTCTTCTTTTTGTGTGCCGCTGCGTTAAGGTATGCGTGGCGGGTCTGGGTGCGCTGAGTGCTTTAAGGGCGGGGGAGCGTTAATCAGTCGGATCCGCGGGTCATTCGGTTC
>JAHQIW010003217.1:0-17169 GCA_019055375.1 Parelaphostrongylus tenuis
TAGAAGGAGATCAACAATGCACTGTACAATTTTTCCGCAATGAAATATCCAAACATAGTACGCTTATAAGTACGGGCGAGAACTATGGGCATTTCTCGACAGCAGTACTCTATCTGTAGAGTAAACTAGGATTCATTTCGGCATTAGCTAAGACCTCCAGAGCTCCCATTAGAGTGATCATTACACTTAGCAAAAAGTATAGGTTAAGTTTCTTCGAATTTCATCAGGTACAATATCTGTAATGATAAATTTATCCAACTCTTAAGGAGGTTATTACTAGAATAACAAACAAGATGTTTATGCATAAAATGGACCTACAGCACGAAAATAACCTAGATACAGATCACAAGTCCTTGTACTGCAGACTGTCTTATTTGACCACAAGGACGTATATTTGCTATTAAGAGTCGTAAAATACGTTGTACGCATTTTGAACTAGCTTGAAGAGTTTCAAATTCGCACTGTTAGGCGGCCGTGTACTGTTTTCATCGCAATACGCTGCTGAAGATTTGGCCACCTACAAGTACAAATACTAGAGACTTTCATGGACACGATGCAAATTTTCTTCAGCGTACCATCGCATCTTCAAGAGCTTTCTTTAAAATTTCCTCAAATCCATCAGCAAATCTCGTCTATCAGCCTTCGTCAGTTTCATCAATAGTAAGCATCTTGTGTGTTGACTCTAGGTGAAAGAAAAGTCAGTTTTTGTGCTACCAAGAGATTCTAATTAAAATGAAGTAAGGCTAACCTCAGCAAGACTAAGAGTTTTGAAGAAACCTGATAGTGCTAACGACAATCTGGCGCCTAATGTTTCTATAAAACGCAGGTGTGAAAAACTCCTGCTAGCAGAAATCAGCTTGAATATGCGCACATCACATCGACTGCCGTGCTAAACACACATTTCTCGATAAGATTAAGAACTGATATGATCTTCGCCTACAATCAATCGTACCTACTCTCTTTGGCTCGTACCCTGCCATCACAGTAGCGCATCAAATGTCCGATGCGTGAGATTTTGGGTGTTTCCCAATAACAAGACGAGTGGCCTCCGCATCTAAGTTTGAATCACAGAGATATTTTGATAGATCGTAGAAAGTACTTTCAAATAAAACGGAATGGCAAAGACCATAACATTGCTACTAACACCACTAACTCTACCTCCATTACCCAAAACATTACCTTGTCAACCGACGAGATGGCGGATAGCACATTCTAAAGCGGGAACAGGAATGTAGTCGTTTTGCCACTACCTATCAGCGCAGGCACAACCAAATTTTTTTCTTAAAAGGCAAAAAGTAAGTGTTGTAAGTGATTGAGATTAGGTCAATTTCGCTAATTTTCTTATCTGATAGGTGCAGAGATGTAGCTAAAGTCTGTACCGGTGAAAATTTCACGTAGACCAGCTAACGGAGATTAATGGCCACTCTCCCATCAAAAGTACTCATTGTCCCAACACAAAATGCAGTTCTTTCGAAGCATCAACAAAAATGCATTGATAGATTCACAAATCTTAGAACACTTGAAATATGACTAGCGAAATTTCACAGTGCTTACAGCATTTCAAAAGAGCAATAAGCGAACAGATCTAACCCTAAACTTCAAAAAGGGCAAAATATCCAAATGTTGAATTGTTGGAAGCGTTGAGAACTGAAAGTTAATGAAGCCTGGCAATGAAGAAACTTGTCAACCTCTTATACAACTTGGCATTTTGCATCGAAAAAATTTGCGACATAGGCAATTAAATAGAACTCACGCATGCCGAATATCCCACACCGGCGCCGAAATCAAGATGCTGGTGTGCTAATCTTGCCGTGCTGTCTCGCTTTCTTTAGGGGATGCTGGAACATTTGAGCAACGTAGATGTTCCCTTACATCTTGGCAATAAAGCAACAATCGGTACTTGTATGTCAGACGGCGATAAACGAAAAACCGTTTTTTTTTATGCTGGACAAGAACCCTTGTATAGGAGTAATAGTAATTATTCAAAAGTCTAAATCCCTGGCTACTTCACGCGACCAGTTTCAGTGCACACTTTTGAAGCCTTATAAAATTCAAGATCAAATTTTGCTTCACACGACCACACGTTTTTTTTTTGTTACCTCGCTTATGTTCCGCTGAATAACACTTTTTCCTAGGATTGTTAATACTCTTTCGATAGCGCTGTAGGAGAAAGAAAACATATACGCTATATACCTCGCCGGATAGATCTCCTTTTTAAGACTAATATTAATCAATAAAAAACGTAGGTTTCAATGATTCCAGCGCTGCGTTTATCTTCTCTGGAAGTCTGTTCCACTTCAGGAGCACGGAAATAAGACCAAGCTGCTTATATGGCGAGCTCGTTTAACGGCTAACTCGCGAGCGGTGGGAGAGGCGAGGCGATTGATCGATAAGATTAGATATGTGGGGTGCAACTCATTTTCACTTGGGATATCTTTCTCAGCTTTAACAGAAACTGCACGTAAAAGGATTGACTTAGATACTACGGAACTTTCTCATTCATATTCTTTTTGTGCTTCCAGCGAATCACATGTGTGAGAAAATTGGAGGAGCGCGGAGAGTGTGAAACATACTCTAATTTTATACTCAACAGCGTTATAAAAGAGTCTTTTCAAAAAGCAGCTGCATGCTGTTGTAACCATATAATTGAGCATTTGAATGACTACTAACACTCCTCTTAAAGGCTCTTGTCCAGCGGAAAGATTTTTTCTCCATTTCTCGCCGTGTAACATATAAGCACCCACTAATCTTCTACAATTTTACAGAGTGCATATTAGTTGTTTCGAAAGAGCGTATATGACGAACAGTCGATTGAAAGCTGTTATATATTGCCTGGACCAGCTGCAATGCATCGACTACAGGCGCGCTGGCAACCATGATTTCACTTTACAAAAACGTACTGTTCTTCGATGTCTATCGCTTTGATAAAGGGCAAGTGGTTCGAGAAGAGGCTCTGAAGCCGGCGATATCGCCCAAACGCTTATAAGCCACGAACGCTACGTGGCTTATCAATCTTCAAAAGACTCTGAACATTTCAACACTTTATACAGTGATTGAGCGAATGAGAGCGCATGTGGCGCAGTGGTTATAGGCGCTCTGCGTCGCACACGAGGTGAATAATTCGATCTCGCGCTCATAGCTCACCAAGCCTTCCACCTCCCTGGGGGTCGGCAAATTGTGCCAAACTGGTCTCAGGCTTCTCTGGAAGGATAAGCGGCATGACTCGATCCAGGGAGAGGCCTCCGCCGGTGATTGTAAAGGCCAGACATGCATTCATATGCTTCAAACGAAGTTAAGATCGAAGACGAACGCATGGCGCATACCTCGGTTATTGATCAACGCCGACAAGAGCTTTATCCTCTAGAACTATATACAGTGATTTTCCATAACTGAGATAATGACCGAACGTCTTTAGCTACTCGGTAACCAATCAATTCATCGTTTTCCCTCCTACATACATTCTTTGCTGCTGAATGACGTCATGTGAACGAATTCCATGTGAATATTGAGTCCTTCACATAATCAGATATTGCTACTACAATTAGAAGGGAGTGGTAGAGTAAATAATAGGAGTCGGTTCGGGGCAGACTCTCCCGCAAACTCCCAGTCTGGCTACTATGCGTTATGAAACATAATTATTTCCTGGATGCTGCATTATTGCAGAAGGGTCTCTTCGAAAAACGACCACGTAGCGCTGTGGCCAGAGATTTAAGCCTTCAAATAATTACTAACGCTCGTGTGAAGCATTCCTGTCTGCGAATGGAACCGAATATTCATTAGTCCTCTAATAATCGGAGTGAACCATCCATAGTATATATATATATATATATATATATACATATATATATGTATAGTAGATATATGCATGTATATACTATAGCATAGCTTTCAAAAGAGCTTCAGACAATTAACCAAGCCTCAAACGATAATTCTAGCGGGAATAAGGTCCCGTTTATCACGCCGTTCATTACGAAAGAAATAAGTATAGCTATCAAACTTGTTTAAAAAGAATAGGCTTAGATGAGAATATTTGCAGAAATACCACCAAGCACTTTCACATGACAGCTAGTTTGCAGTTGCATGCTAGTCCACGCTCAACGCGAAACAGTAAAATATCCCTCAACGGTAGAGACGTTGACTGCATGATAAAAGATACAGTTTATCTGATCTCGCAAAGCGTGCAGTGCAGTGATGGACACATTGGCGAGACAGGGAAATCCCTCTGTTTCCGTTTGAAAAACACTTAATCAACAAAGTCAAAATTCAGCCAAGTGCGCTACTAAACACTCACGGACGTAAAAGTATAAAGGAGAATTCGAAACAAAAGTCGGTATTACAGTATTCGAAAACGTGTAGCAATAAGGCACTTCCAGTGTTGACACACACACACACACACACATTAACATTTTCTGAGAGTCCTGATTATGACTGAATTGATAATTCTTTGGTCTCTTGTTTCAAAAAAATTAATTAATTGGATACCCCTCGATCAACTTGCTCAGCACTCGTCTCGGCGACTGTGTCTTGACTAGCTTGTGTAGTAAAAGAAGAAATATTTATTTCTTGACCAGCCTGTTAGTAGGGACTGTACTGGCTGTAAAGATTTCAAATAGACTCACTGAAAAGAGCTCCGCTGAATGGTTGTTCAGTGATTCAGTGCTAGGATTCCTGCCACCACGCTGGTGATGGTGACACAGGTTCAATCTCTAGCCAACGCAACATATTATAACAGGTGCTATAGATACTAGCCTTCTATTAAGTCTTCGGCACCGAAAAATTACTGGCTTAAAGTGTAATGCATGGGAGTGGTTGGATTCGCCATAATGAACTTATTACTCATCGCGCAAATTGAAATTTAAAACTTCAGGAACTGAATTATGATACAATTTACTTATGACGAGGCAAAAAAAGCCGATCTCATTCGTTGGAAAAAAAATTTTTATTGGAATGTTAGTAGCCATTCTAATGCTGAGACTTGAGGCTTCAGCTCCACATCGCCGATTTTCCAAAACACCTCTTTATAACGCTGCAAAAGTCAAAATGAGACTATGTTTTACAGAACCACGAGTTTTTTCTCCTATTCGGTCATATTTCACTGGATAAAACTTCTTTCTTAGGGTGCTACAACACAAACTTCAAAGAACTCAAAAATGTGTCTGTTTTTTGAAAATTTTTTCGATTTCTCGATCTTGCTGATCTTTGGTTTGTGCTTTGAACCTCGCCGAACAGAGCTCTCTCTTAAGACTATTAGTAATCATGTGATACTGTAGAGTTTTCTGATTCTAGCGTTGAGCCTATTTTCTAAAAATACGATCTAGCAGGGAAAATAAGGTCGAGTTTTTCATTTTTGGTCACGTTGCATATAAACTATTCGAAAAGGGAGGGCCGTGACAGGGGCGTGGTAGAGGCGAAGCGAGACAGGGCGATCGATTCAATTCAAAATTTTTCCATGTTTTGGAAGAAACCTAGGATAAAACAAATGATTAAAATACCACGAAAATCTTCTTACACATTATATGCTTTTCGGCTTTCCTCGAATTATACGCGTGATAAAAACGAAGGGGAAAGCCGAGTATGAAACATAATTCTTAATCTAGATAGTGCAGCGTCATAAAGGGGTGTCTTGAGAAATCGGCGTCGCTGGGCTGTAACCTCAGGTCTCAGCTTCCGAATGGTTACTAAGACTCCTATGAAAATTTCCTCTTTAGAGGATGAGATCGAAAAAAAAAGGAAAAAGGAAAAGGAAAAAAAGAAAGGATAAAAAAGGAAAAAGTGGAAACTGAAAATGAAATTCAGTGTTTGAAGCAAAGATTCCTATGCAATGAATATTTTCTATAGTGTTTCAGCAGCAAGAAATTGGCAAATCAAAGGGTGTTCAGTAGTCCGAGCAACACGCACATTACATTAAAAATCACATTTGAGCCTAAATTGTGATTATTTTGGATTTGATCTCGTCAAAAAGTAACTTAAAAATTCGCAGATAATACAAAACCGAAAGACTTTTTTTCCAGTTACGAGCTGAGAATATGTCAGTTTATTACTGTAATGGAGTAGAAGGATAAAAGATAATGCTCCCGGCGTTGATCAATCGCTAAAGGAAGGGCCATGCATCCTTCTTCGAATTTTAACTTCGTTTGAGATGATCGAATGTATATCTGGCCTTTACAATGACTCGTAGTGGCCTCCCTCTGTACCGAGTCAGTGCTGTTTATCCTCCCAGACAAGCCTGAGATCAGTCTAGTACCAATTTACCGATCACGGAATGATGCATGGCCTGGTGAGCCATGAGCGCGAGATCGAATCATTGCGAAATAAACGGCTATAATATCAGGTCATTTTATAGGTGTTGAAACAACAGCAATAAACACCAAATCTATAAGCTAGAAGTAATTAAAATTGCATGACTTTGGCATCGTTCAGTTGCGCATTTTCTTGCTAACATTGTGAAGCGGTGCGTACGACTAATGGAGCTTCCTGTGGAATGACCGAGCGCGACTGATCCTCCAGACTCCTCTCCAGCTTTAAAAATTTTGAAACACTTCCTAGTCGTCTTTTGTGGAACCGTTCCATTAATCTTGCGCCGTTTACCAAGCATTACCTTGTACGCGCCATTCGCGTATAGTAACAAGCAAATTTGTTCCCACGACAGCTCCTTCTTGAAGCAAATATAAGCAGCTTGTATACCAAAATATCGCAAGAAAATGCGCAGCTAAACGATACAAAAGTCAAGCAATTTCAACAACTTTCAGTTAATAAATCTGCAAAGTGAAATTCCCGCAAATCGCGTTTTTCGGGTACAAAAGTGCTTATTGAAGTCCTATAAAAACCATTCCAAAAAATGTTTTGTACATAAACAACATATGAATAAATGGGATTTTCAACACACTTTCAAACAAAGAAGAATCTTCATATCTTTATTTATGCCATTTTGATAGCAAGACGATCTTGAGGTTGCTACGTCGGTGGCTTACTGCGTTTTGGCGGCGTCACCCGTTTCGTCAGAGCCACACGCTCCACACTGAACCCTACTCTATAGAAGAATTAGAGAGACGTGTTATGTTGATGGCACGTGATTGTGGTTTTTTATCAGTGAATGGATTAGGGCTGGTGTGAATTGTAGACGTCCATGCAATCAACTGTTTTCAGTGAGGCATGTGGCTCTCATGAGAAGGTCGATACCGCGGGGACGTACGCAAGACGATAACGTGTAGACCTCAGAAAGGCTTCAAACATTCTCCAGTCTAATCATTGCGGTTATGCGGAAGATGTAAACCAGAAAATTTAAGCAAGATAATCGGCTCGGATCTTGAAAGTACCTCAAACTTGGGCAACCAAATCGGGGTGTGCAAGCCAAAAACACTAGTATTGCATATTACAAGTGCCAATAACAGACCACATGCACGGCACAAAAATAACTACTAGGCATGATAAATGAAATATATCGCATCAACAGTCAACAAATAACAACAGAAAGTCTCCTGAGCTCTGAAAATTACTGATAACGACAATGTTCGATGTATAGAACGTTAACAAAGTAAACAGTATCGCGAAGAGCCAACTTTCCGTGATCCTAGGCATAAGGGAATAGAGCTTAGGCAAGGAAAAATAATTTCCAATTTTTCTGAAGAGTTCTAAATTAGCTCTAATGACAAGAGAAAGAAAAGAGAGAGGGGAAAAGAAGGAAAAAAAAGGGAAAGAAAGAAGAGAATGGAAGATAAGCCGCAGGAAAAGCTCAATTATAATCAAAAATCAATAAGCAATAAATACGAAAAATTAAAAAATTAATACGAAAAAAGTAGCAATAAATACGAGAAATTCCGCGCATGAAAATCGATGCTATCGTCCTACTTTGAGTAAGCGAAGCTTTTTCAGCATCAATACGAAATTTTGTGGCATTGGAGCTGATATGCGAATGGGAGTGATCGATGATCGCGACATAGCGAGGGGTTAATGCATCTGGAGAAGTTTACTGCATAGTCCTTCCAGTCGACTGTTTTTATACCTCGTTATAAACATTCAATATAGTATATGGGAACGTTAAACCCTTTAGGGACGGCGGATTCACGACCTCTACATCTCTGGCTGGCAACTTTGGACGATCTGCCCTACCTCCTCTACATGTCTAACCCCCGGCGTGCAAATGTTAGACACAGCACTTTGGGGATTGGAGATGTAAAGGAGGTGGAGTCAGACCGTCCAGAGTTGCCAATTAGAGATGCAGAGGCCGAAGGTGTACGATCGCGAAAGAATTTAAGCCTTTTTGAGGATGACAGTCAATGGCTTGCGTACGTTTCGGCGGCATCGCTCGCTTCATCGTGCCACACGCCCCAAACTTAATCCTTTTTTATAGCAGGGATAGGGAGATCTTTGCTTACTGAACGCCTAGCGCGAGGTTTAAAGATAATCAATCGAGAGGATTTTTTCTTACTCACTACCAATCCTAAGCCATCGACTGGAAAGAAACGGTGATAATACAATACCACTTGCTATCACCATAACGTCATCAATGCTATAAAACAGGATTCAATATGGGTGTAAGGAACTGATGAAGCGGGTGATATCACCGAGATGTACATATGCCACTGAATTACCAACCTCGAAAAGGGTCTTAACATTCTCACAGACTCTATCATGTAGTTTTCTACATACCTATAACGGTCAGAAAATGGTAGTTTACTTTGAAGACCAAAATTTTATTAACATCGGCATAGATAAGCTCCCTACAACATCATATACCTCTTTCAAATGAATATACATTGGAATCTTGCGGGCCTGAGAGTCGGTCATATTGAGTGAATTTAGAACATGTTGAGATAATCTAGAACAAATTGGCTTAGCATCAAGCGTCTCTGTGTTGGTAAAATTCAAACAGTTCTCACCGAGGTGGACGTGGAGACGAACCACTGTACTTTGAATCTCCAATTAACGGACATCTGGCCATAGCAAGGTGAGCACGAATTTGATGAGAGACTTCTGAACATGGCAATCTCTCGAGGATTCATAAAACTCCATGAACCATAGCTAGGAAGAAACTGACCTCTTTGTGTCCATACTTCTACACTTGAGACGTACTGCCTTCCTTGGACGGTACGGCATTCTGACTCCACATAGAATACTTCGCCCTTCGTCGAGTTTGTAATCAACGGAAGAGGCTGAAAATCAGTAGTTACGCGTGCCGATTTGTAAAGAATAAAAGCACAAAGCTCTGAAGGTTAATCAATCCCTGAAAGATGCGCAATGCATTCGCCTTCACCAATGATCTTATGGTTGAATGCAGGGATAGATAGTCTTTACAATGGATATCAGAACTCTCGGTGGCCTACTGATGTATCAAGTCAGTGCTACTATTCTCTCAGAGAACCCTGGTACCAACCGGCCCACTCTCGAGGGATGGAAACATTGATGAGCCTTGAGCGTGGAACCGAACATCGATTAAGGTTCAATACACTTCTGACTCTAATAAAAAAAAACTCTCGGCCTTGATCACACCTACAGAATGCGCCATGCCATGGTTGTTCTTCAATTTTTAGCTTCGTTTGACGTGACTGAATTCTTATCTGGCCTTTACAATAACTCATGGCGGCCTACCGCTCTATAGAGTCAGTGATGCTTAGCCTCCCAGATAAGTATGCTACTAGTCTGGTGCCAAATCACTGCCTCCGAAGGATGGAAGACTAGGTGAGCCCTGGGCGAGATCAAAGCATTAACTTCGTGCACGACAAAGAACAACTCATCACTGCGTCAAATGCGCTATTCTGACTCTAATAATAAATAATAAAGAAAACGACAATACACCTTAAAATCTCTATTCTTCACTGTTTTGATCAAAGGTACGGTAATCCTTATGGGAGAATCCTCAAGTTCGTCACGAACAATGCACCTGAACATCAATCGTATACAAACTCATAGTCATTATAACCCTTCATGAGTTAGAGATACCTGGTTACCTGCTCTACCAGTCCCTTCTGAAAATCCTCCTTCAAAGCCAAATGCATAGCCGAATTCCTAAATTATTAGAAGTCAAACTTTGGCTAGAATTATTCCAGCGATAAAATCTACAAAAATTTTTCACTTCACAGCTTTTTTAAAAGTGTTAAATGTTACAATTATAAATCCAAAGACCTGAGTGATATTCAAAACTTTCGTCTCCACGCGCCCCCCATATAGGTGAAACGTGGGCTTAACTCCCGCCTGAGGTCGAAAATTTTGCACATCACTCAGCATCATTGGACATTTTGAAAAATCTCTGTTCACTAAGAGGAACAGTCTCATTCCAGTACATAACATAGGTACGTACGTGGCGAACAGAACGATGCCAGACTGGTATTTGTCCAACGATCTCACCAAATAAAGACGTTCGTATTTTAGAACGACCTTAGCCTTAAGCGCAACAATAATCTACTGTTTGAAAGAAAAAATTGCTTCAATTATGCAATCCGGAAACAAATGAAGAAACGACCTCTTTCGCTGGACAAGAACTTTCTATGTGTTAGCAATCAATGGAGAGCTTGAACCTCTGACTACTGCGCTACGTGGCCTTTTCTTTCGAAAAACTCATTTTATAACGCCTTGACAGAAATAAAGCATCTGTGTTCTACACACGCATATTTCTCGCTTGAATAAACTCTATTCTCAAATTTTGGGTGACCATTCGATAGCGTAAGTTTCGACGAATCCAACGCCCTTCTTGTTTTCTGGAAAGACTGTCTCACTGCAGTGTAACAAGGAAAATAAGGTCGAGTTTATATACGCCACGCATTTACTTATCGGCTAGTGTGCGCTGGGTGTGTGCTAGTTGTGGCTTCCATAAGGCGTTCTCCGATCAAAAGATCGATCGCGCTGGGGCAACTCACGTGTAGAGTTCAATTTTTGTTATTCAATTTGGGATTTTTTCTTCGTTTTGTTATAAACTCCAGATAAAATATACGGCTCTTACATTACAAGATTTCCTCTATACGTACGCGGCCGGTGTAAAACTTAATTTTATACTGAATGCTATAGCTTTTTGGAAGAACATTTCGAAACACAGCCAAGTAGCGCGGTAACCAGAGATTCAGGCTCTCGAATGATCAATGACACTGTTAAGAAAAGTTGTTGTCCAGCGAAATGGGTCGTTTCTTCGCTTGTTCCCAAACAACATACTCGCACCAAAGTCTATTTTGAAGAGAAAGCAAGAAAAAAGGAGAAGAGCGAAAAACGAAGAAAAGAGAGTCAATCTGTTGATGGCTAGAAGAAAGACAACAATGTTCCTGATGGTACACAAACTCGCAGAAGTCTGCTGCTTGAAGTCGCGCTCATTCATAAATCCATTGATTCAGTGAATTTGAACTTGATAAACACATGAGGAAGACATTTATGATGAGATTCATTCAATAACAGCTCAACAGATTTTGCCCTCTTCAGAGCCTGGAAAGCTTAGGTTGTCTGTAATTCTGTAAGACAAACACCCCATCACTTCAACACAAAAAACTACAAACCCAGATTCCATTCCCATCTAGATCTTCCTGTCAGAGTGATTTAGGTGGTTGGCTGAGTAGCTCGTAGAGAACCTGATCTTTCCAGGCTCTGAAGAAAGCGAGGTATCCGAAACGTCAGCTGTTCAAATCAATATTATGATAAACTTCGCCTTTCACTCATCAACAAGATATATAAACCACTGAACAATCGCCAACGTCAAGAAATAGTCGTTATTGGAAATTACACGGAGAGGTCCGCGTTTTCTTTTGAGGACTGGAGAGATACATCGACTTATGAGTCGAAAAGTCCAAAAGCAATGTAAAAACTTTGGCCTGCCCTAATTCTCTGAAGTAAATTGTCTAGTTGAGGTACAGCTGACGATGCGCCTGAGTAAGCCATGCCATAAGGCTTATCAAAAGCTACAATATCATCTGAAATAGATAAAGTTACTTGTATGAAACGACTGTAACCTAATGAACCGATATTTCCAACCATTCTTGAAAACAACCCTGTTCACCATCAGATCTACGAGTTCATCCGGGCTCATCTTCCATACCGGTAAGAACTGACGGCGGATTTTATCCCAGCCTCTTTCTTCTTCTGATGAATGAATTACTTCCGAATCATAATCATCCTGTAATGAAGCAAATTGTTCAACTCGATCCACCCAATGTTCACAACGATAGCGTCGTTGGAGGCTTTTCTTTGAGTGACATCTCTGAGATTTTTGGGCTACTTTTTAAGGTTATCAAATTCGACCTGTAATAGTTTAGGCTCAGTGGGGTTCCACAGGCTTTAGCAGGGCTAAACTTTGCTCCTTTTCATTTCCCACAGGGCAAAAGCCAAATAATCTTTGGAAAGAAATTGTACCGTCTCTTATGATTCCCCATATCGGTTAAATCCCAGCAAAAGAATAAAAACTACCGCACAGGCTGACCCTTCGTATATAAAACTTCCGCGAGATCGGTGTCAGTCGATGGTTGACGTTTCGGCTATTTCACTTTTCTCATAGCCATTTAAGCACTTATGCAGTAAAGATCACCGATATGTGTTGATATGTTGTCATACCTTATTGAAATATTAAAAGTAGATAACTAGTTGGCCCTGAGAAAGAAAAGTCATCGAAATGTCCTCTATCAATTTCAATGATAAAGAGGCAATATTTCTGGACATTATTCAATTTTAATACTTGTTTGTTCTTTTCTGATTATGAAAGAATATGCAGCTAAAAGGAATCATAGTGATCACTACGCTGGAATTGATTCCAAAAGATGAAATCAGTTCCAAAATCAACTCACTGGAGCTCGTTTCTAGGACCTTTCACACACTACTTTGCCTCAATTCGGTAGAGAAATCTATATATTCTTCATGGGAGACCTTAGCAGAATCCTTCCGTTTGATACGTTTATGATCTTGAGAATTTTCATGCTGAGATCGTATCTCACTGGAAGATGTCGCTGCTCTGCAGATACTTTGGATAATTATCTTCTAAAGGAAAAAGAAAAAAACATTAGAGGACATTCAATTCTATGATAGCACCGAAATTTGAAGCTCAATCGACGTAGACTACATACTCAACAGTTTTTACTCTCTGGAAGAAGGATTTCTAGAAGAAATTCTTAGGCTGTTCTTCCTCGTTTCCTATATTTGCTCGATGTTGGTGTCTAAAAACAAAGAAAAACCGTAGAGTCTGACTTTCAGCAAAAACGGCACAGATATGAGAAAACACTCACAGCTTGCGGAAAAAAGACCCTATCCAAATATTCGGTCCCTGATAACTCGCTATCGTCTTTCTCCACTACGCTGTCGTCATTCACAGAAAGTCGACGAACAGATTTGATCACTGCCGGTTTTTCCAAAAGAGTTAATCTCTTCTACAGCCTGGCAAAAATTAATTCAAGAGAACAGTGTGAAGATATGGAACATATAGGAAGAGTGAATAAGTGAAAAATCAAAGAAAAGTGGTCCTGACTGCAAGTACAATAGCATCTATTGAGATGACCCAGGAATAGTAATCTTACTAACGATACGCGAAGCTATAGGGCGTATCTTGACTTTCTCATAAGACTTGTTTAGGCTATAAAGAATGATAAGTGGATAACATAGATCAGATGATAGTATGGACAAACAGATACAATGATATCCAACGGTGCTGAATGAGGTGCAAAACTTTCGCGTCGGGCGAGACTCGAAACCTGCATTTCACCCTACCCGGGGAGCGCGTGCTCTATCCCCTGCACCACCGACGCCTGTTTTGCTACCACTCTTTTCTACGTAACAACGCATCTATCACTCAACATTATTGGGTATATTTATAACATCATACGACCGCTAAAAGGTCAGATAAGAAGAACTGTAAATAAGTGTTGGTCCTCCGAATTGGTTTACTGCCTCATCGTGGCTGGGAGGCGCTCTTGGATTCTGGACAGCGAAGTACAGCGGAGGGTCCAATCTCCCAGCAGGGCCATCAACGCTGAGGAGTCCAGCATTTCCACTAGGAAAGCCCAGCTATGAGCTGATAGTACAGGAATTGACCGCCGTCTTGGTAGCTGCTAGTCACAAGGTGGTAATCTCCCTCTGATCCACGAGGACCGGAAACTTCTCTAATGTGTGACGACCTGGGGAAGCCCCAGGTAGGCTCTACCTCGAGACTTCAGGAAGCAAGACAGCCAATCCAGCACAGTTTGCCTGTGCTGGGGCTCACTCCTATCAGTGAAGACGAACTGCCAAGTAACCAAGCATTCAAATAATAAGTAATAATAAGTAAACAAGTGAGTAGATGGCTAGATTCGTCGGTGATTGTAATATAAATCCAACGATGCTGAATGATACGCGGAACTATCTGCTTCGGTGGCTTATATCGAGGACAGAATGTTAGCAGAGTGGTGGTCTCGGTGGTGTAGTGGTAACACATGCCCTCGGTGAAGGCAAAACGCGAGTTCTACCCCGCTTAGAGTCAACAATCTTGCATAGGACTCTTCATCATTGGATATATAATCATAATCCCAGCAATGCTATAAGAGCAGGTAAATTGAAATCCTCGTAAATTGATGCCATCTATTCAGATGACGGAGAACTAGAATAATAAGTAGACGAGTAATAAAGTAATAAGATAAGTAGGTAAGGTGGATATAATTTTACACTTTATTGATCCGACCTCACAGTTTTTTTCACTGTGTGAACCCCACCACTTCTAGCGTTAAATTCGTTTTTTCCGTCTCCATATTGAAGATCGTAGAATACTGAGTGAGCGAACCTCCTTGCAATATCGAGGATTGCCTGGCCGTGGCGTTCCATACGGCGTTAATGTTGACTGCCGAAGAGAATTCGGGGGTGGAGCTCCGCTGCACTGTAAAGGCGGACGACATAAAGTAAGATGAAAGAGAATAACATACTAGCCATGAGCAATCGACTGTTAATCAGTGCAATGTCCGGTGATCATGTCACTAGGCATTCAGTGATAATGTTATCCGTGGTTAAGGTGAGTTTCCACTTATTATGCGGTGTAACGTGTCGTCGACGATTCCTCTATGCAAGCGCGACCTCCCCGAAAGGGAATGGCACAGACGAGGCTGCAAGGCCGAAATACGCGCACTGCGCTGATCTAAGTGCCCATAAAAACCTCATAAAAAGGAACAAGGATAAAACTCTTGACGTCGATCAATTCCTGAGGGATGCGCCATGCATTCGTCTTCAATTCTTAACTTCGTTTCAGGTGTTTGAATGCATATCAGGTCTCTAAAATGACTCGCGGTGGTCTCCCACTGTGCCGAGTCAGTGCTGCTTATCCGCCCAGACAAGTCTGAGACCAGCTTGGTATCAATCTACCGACCCCGGAGGGATGAATGGCTTGGTGACCATGGGCGCGGATCGAACCACCGATCTTATGCGCGACGTAGTGCACCTCTAACCACTGCTCCATCTGCACTCCTATTGCACTGTGTGTGTATGCATCATAAAAGACCTCATGAAAGGCTTGAAATATGCTATCAAGTGATCAATATGTGGATGAAATGACGTAATGGAGTATAATTAGCGTCATATGAGATGTATAGCGTACCTCAGTTTTCTCATAGGATTTGTTCAGGTCGGAAGAGAAGCACTGTATGCTAAAGAAGTCGTCGTCGTCCGGTTGATTTTTCATTTTGTCGTCTAAAAGCTCAGCAAAATGCTTGAAAACACCAGAGAATACTTATCAGTCGTCAACACTGTGACAGAAGGGATCAGAATGAAATAAAAAATAAGTAGTAAGTTTATAGCAAAATAACCAAAAACATCCACCTGAAGTGGGAGAAATAGACTACCTGCTTCTTACACTATCCAGCCTTAGTTCAATATAAAAATAAAATAAAATAAAACATGAAACCCAAAGTAAAAACTGAACAGGAAAATAAAGTAATTTGAGAAAAAAAACTTTTTTGGAGTGTGTACGGTGCCTCATATTTTCCGTAGAGCTCCCGACGTCTAACTTCACGTCGACTGCGCACTTGGATGTGATCGGCGATCGACCATACACAACTGGGCCGAGCGCTTAGCCCTTTCGCGACCCGGACCCACGGTCTCTGCGTCTCTGACCATCAACTCTGGACTGTCTGCTCCACCTCCTCGGCATCTCGAACCCCAGCGTGATGCGTCTAATAGTGGCACGCTGCTGCGTCCAACAATGACGTGCTGCTAGGTCTAACAGTGGCATGCTAGGGATTAGAGATGTAGAGGAGATGGGGCACACCGTCCACAACTGCCAGTTAGATGTAGAGACCGTAAGTTCATGGTCCCCAAAAGAGCTAGTGATTGTCGTTGCGGGGTTGGTCCGCCCATCTTCCTTAAAAATTGCCGAACACTCTCAGGCAATCAGTACACGGACGCCCCAGGGAACGCTTCAGCCTGGCTATCCTAGCGATTGCAGGAGATCTGCCCGACCAGCATTCTACGACGTTCATGGGAGTGTTGGGATTCGAAAACTAAAAATGTGATACGGGTTCTGTAAGAGAATAGATGATAGTAACACGACGACGTGCCCCCGTGGGATTTATGGTATGCGGAAGCTGTGATCGCCTGTAACTGAACATCGATCGCGATCTCAAGCTATAGAGAGTTTTGTTTACCAAAGGTTTTAACCCTTTGGGGACCGCCGTCGATAGCAGGCGGCCCCGCGCGCGGCGGTCGCAGGCAGGCAGCATTTTGTGGATCCATCGCACCTTCAGATACTGCCTGAATGCGTTGCTCCGAGACGCGACGCCGCCATTACACTGTTGAGGTGAGGTGCGACATAGCGCGGCGTGCTACGTTTCGTAACACTTCGTCCTCAAAGGGTTTACCTTGAACCTACTCAAATTTGAAAGAAACAACTGCATAAAAATATAGAGGAACAGAATTATAGAAATTAATAAGATTATAGAGAAAAAACTTTCCTATTTAATAAATCTTATTGTGGACACGATAGCGCAGTGTTCAAGAATGCAGTGTATCAGAAAGGAAGGTGGACAGGCGTGTTGCTGGTTTAATCGCCTCCCAACACCGTGTTTCAGTCAATCACCCGAATGGCTCGGAAATGCCTTAATCTCGGCTACCTTTGTGACTGCATGAAAAATTGCCTTGACCAGCATTATACGTCACCCATAAGAAAAAGGAAACCCTCAAGCAGCTGACCGAAGCATTATGTGAATTGTTCGAAGGCCTTTCTAGAGAACGAATGCGAGAAAATGAATCGAA
>JAHQIW010003218.1:0-25969 GCA_019055375.1 Parelaphostrongylus tenuis
ATTTCAATATTGTTACTGTTTTTGGCATTTTGATACCCAAAGTGTAGCTTGCCAGGCTCTAAACGAGGGGGCTGGGTACTCACGAGTAGCTTGCCAGTCTCTCTCGGAGGAGCGGGAGGAGCTTATTTGTTGGAGGCGACTCCTAACCGCTCCCATGTACTTCCCAGCTGCTTGATTGCAGGCTTTTGGCCGACTTGACTCGTAGAAATAGAGTTTTTGTCAAGTCGGCGCTGCAGAAGCAGGGAGCTCGCCCCCTGAATCCACCTGCGTCTTTGGGAAGCACACGGTCGCTTTTGGTTCGCGTTTTATTCCCCTATCCACCACCTGGGGACCCGCCACGTGCCCTCGCGACTAACCGGGCGGGATCCCTCAAAGAGGGAGGTCCGTGGCGTTGGCGTCCTCGTCAAATCGAATTTGACCGTGAGCATTGATTCGTTTCGAACAACTAACAACCCTTATGGACGATTACAGTTGAAACGATGTGGTTTCTATGCCGGCTTTGACCATCTTCGTTGCTTACGCACCAACATCAAGCTATGACGAAGACGAAGTCGAAGCGTTTCTATATGGACCTCGAAAAATTCTTCAGAGAAAATCATACATTCTTCAAGGTCATTGTCGGAGATTTTAACGCAAAAGTTGGACCTAGAAGAACGTCTGAAGAACGTCACATAGGGACTCACGGACTAGAATGGAATGAACAGAGGTGAGAGGCTATCCGAGTTTATCATGACGACCCAAACCATCCATGGTAACTCGCAATTCCAAAAGCCCCTCTCTCAGCGATGGACGTGGGAGTCTCCCAGTGGAGAGTACCATAACGAAATAGATCACATCATAGTAAATCGAAGGTTTTGCCTGACCGACGTCGCTGTTGTTTCCAAGTTCTACACGGGATCAGACCATCGCCTCCTTCGCGCAACGTTCCGATTTTCGAGGAGAGGAGAGAAAGCCGCTAAATTCAAACAACGAAGTCCCAGAACTACCATAAACTGGGATGTATTCAAATCATTAGTCGGCTCTTGGGAAGATACCGTTGTCGACAACATCGACGAAGAATACGATCGACTCGTTGAACATCTTCACGTTGGCGCTATAAAAGCCGAGAGTCCTAAGGTCACGAAGAGACGCTTGTCTCCGCAGACACTCAAGCTGATACGTCAACGTGGAATCGCACGAGCTGCAGGAAACCGAAACCTTACGTCCGAACTTGCGAAACGATGCAGAGAAGCGATAAAGAAGACCTTGAAGAGAGAAGAGCAGCAGTTATGGCAGAAGCTGCAGAAGCTGGGAAGAGCATTCGCAAAGCCCAGCGAGGCTTCGCCAACTATAAGACCAAGATGATGCACTCCGATACCCTGACGGAACACTTACAGCTTCGAGAAGGGCTATGGAGAAAATCATCCACCAATACTACTCGGATCTCTTCGCTAGCCATGTTCTCTTACCGTCATATAAATTGAAAGAGGACGAATATGTCGTTCCACCGGTCCTCCTTCCGAAATCCGACATGCTATATCGTCGGTGAAAAACAGAACAACACCCGGTCCAGACAGGAATAGACCAGAACACCTGAAGAACCTGCCGCCAGTTCTCATCAACACCCTGGCTCGGCTCTTCACTCGCTACCTGTCAGAATGCAAGGTCCCTATTCAATGGAAAACCAGCAAGACCGTATTGTTGTTCAAAAAGGGAGACCTTCACGACATAGGCAATTATCGCCCAATCTGCTTGCTGTCCGTTGTCTATAAACTCTTTACTCGAGTAATCCTGAACAGGATTGACAGAACACTGGACGAAGGACAGCCAAGCGAACAAGCAGGGTTCCGAAAAGGATTTAGTACCATAGACCACATCCACACGATCACAAGACTCATTGAAGTTTCGCGAGAGTACAAACAACCACTCTGTCTCACTTTATCGATCTGAAAAAAGCCTTTGATTCAGTGGAAACAGAAGCGGTTATATAGGCTCTGGGTAACCAGGGCGTCCCTACTCGGTACATAATGATCCTTCGTGAGCTTTTTAAAGATTTCGCGACCAGAATATCTCTATTCTACAACAATATCACCATTGACGTAAGAAGAGGGGTTCGACAAGGCGATACAGTATCGCCGAAACTATTCAGTGCCACCCTACAAAACGTCATTGCGAACATTAGAATGGGACGAAATGGGAGTGAAAATTGACGGTCGACAATTAAACCATCTTCGCTTTGCTGACGATATCGTTCTCATAACACCAAACATCAGCCAAGCGGAACGAATGTTGACTGATTTCGATAACGCCTGTGGAAAGATCGGTCTTCAACTGAATTCTAACGAAAACAATGTTCATGAGGAAACGGATGGGTTTCTAATGCCCCATTCACGCTCAACGGAACGGCAATCTCCGAATGCTCCAGTTACGTCTATCTAGGTCGTGAAATCAACATGATGAACGACCTAGCCCCAGAGTTGAGCAGGAGGAAACGAGAGGCTTGGGGAACGTTTAAGAGCATCGAAGATGTAGTGAAGAGGACAAAGAATATCCGACTCCGTGCCCACCTTTTCGACTCGACAATTATCCCTGCCCTAACGTATGCAGCAGAAACCTGGTCGCTACGTAAGCTGGATGGAAGATCACTTGCCGTTATCGAACGCGCAGTCGAAAGGTCGATGCTAGGAGTATCCCGTATTTCGTAAATGAGAGAAAGGATCCGAAGTTCCGACCTACGTCAACGATCGAAATTCAGAGACGCCGTTCTACACGCCAGGATATCGAAAATAAGGTGGGCCGGACACGTGATGCGCTTCAGTGACAAACCGATGGACGAGAGCCGTTACCGACTGGATTCCTCGGGACGTCAAGAGCTCTAAAGGAAAACCACTGACCGATTGGTCCGATTTCTTCACGAAAGCGATGGAAGAAAGATGTGATGCTCAGCGAATTCCTAGAGTGAGGAGGACCCACTGGGCTACCCTTGCACGCGATAGGGAAAAATGGAAGAGTTGCTGGTACCCGCTCGAGTCACTCGACGATCAACGGGACGACAGGTGATACAGATGATACCAATTTCAATCACATAAGAGAAGTGGAAGTAAATTGGATATCAGAATTCCAGTCATTATGGAATATTGAACAGCGTGGCTACCGCACACAATGCCATATTCTAGTAGGTGACGTTTGGTATGGGATATGCATAATTATGCAAAAAGGAGAACAGAGAGTAATATTTTTGTGTTAATAAGGTGTCTCTGTAGTCGTACTGACTTTGTCGCAGTACCTGACAATGTGTCCATCCAGGATACAATGGCAATTTCAAAAGCACAATATTCGAGACTGATAATGCGTACTAAAGGAACCTGTGGACGTTGCTATTACTATAGTGGATTGATATATGAAAATCGAGAAAACTTATCTTGATTAGCTGACGCGAGATTGGTAAAGTAGTTGTAGAAATTCGGCTGACGTTTCGGCGACACGACTTCTTCAGAGCCTGGACGTATGTAGTGTTAGTCTATTTGAATGATTCGGATGGTCTTATTTATATGCTGCCTAGGTCAGGTTAGAAGATCAAACGAAGAAAGGGCGCGAGATCTCCTGTGATGATGACGCACTTCTTCCTTCCGTTCATTTCGGGGTTTTTGGCGTTTATCCAAAATGCCTCAAGAGTTTTGCGCGTGGATGTTTTTGATTACTGCGCCAGGATTGTGACAGTCACATTAAAATCCCTGTTGTTGTGTTTTTATGCCCTATGTAAACCTAAAGGTTTGGTTTTATCTATTTTAGATTTACTGTTTAGATGTTCTTTTAGGCGGATGAAAAGTGGTCTACCCGTTTCGCCTGTATATTCTTCCCGCATGTTTACATGTTAGCAAATAAATTGTGCCCGATCTCACACAATCTCCCTCTTTTCCGTTGGGGCAGATTATACAGTTGTTGGTGTTGCACAATCTATCATAGAGTCTATTGCGGATCAGCTGATGGCGTAGGGTGGGAGGTGGGATTTCGATAACTACCACGGAATTTTCAAGACCGCATCTTTTTAGGCACCTTTTAACCGCGCTACTAATTTCGTGTGATATATATGGCAATTTGAAGGACACTCTATTCAGGTGCGGAGTATTGTTCTTTTGCGACCTAATTTCACTTTTTGAATATTTCCCTAGTGGCAAATGTTTTGTAGCCGTTGGAAATGGCGAATTTCGTGCCAAGTCTCATGATTCGTTCCTTTCCTCCTCTCCTGTGCACACACTTTTAGCCGTTCGAAACATGTTTTTAATTAGCGATTTTTTCATGTGTGAAGGATGAGAGGAGAGGTAATTGACCAAATGTTTTTGTTACTTGGTTTTCGATACCATTTTGTACTATAGCCACTATCCAAAAGCTTTACTTGGGTGTTGAAGAATAGAAGCCAGCCCCCGTTTGGACTTTCTCGCGTAAATTTGATATGCTGTGACTGTCCGTTCAAAACTTCAGAACATTGGTCCATTTCCTCTTGTGTGGAACAGACAATGAAACAATCATCTATATACCGGCAGTAGAGCAATGGGCGGTGAACGAGAATTGGAGCTTCCACCTTATACATAAAAGCGATGGCAAGACTAGGTGCTAAGCGTTGACCCATGGCTAACCCCCTGAGTTGTGTAGAGTATTTTCCCGACCTCCGAAAGCTGAACAACTAAGACATTGTTTTAGGAGGGTCATTAGTTGTTGAATTGTGAAGCCATACATGTTTACTTTTTGTTCATTTCAGTTAAAAGTTCGAAAATGGCTTGCACTGCAGAGTTATTTGATACGTTTGTATAGAGTGAGCTAACATCAAATGACTCCATTACGTGCGAATTGTTTGGTTTCGCCCAACGTAGGTGATCTAGGAACATTTGGGTTTTTGGATAGATGGGTTGGTATAAATTTGAGCACCTGAGCAAAAATAAAGTTTGAAAATCACGTTATTCTATCCGTTGGTCCTCCTATACAACTGATGATAGGTCTAACCTTGTAGGTTGATGTATCGATTGACACTAGATCATCATTAGATGTAAGTTTATGTGTTTTTATGAGAAGGTATAGGACCGGAAAAATAGAATTATTTTTCTTGAGTCGAGAGATAACTGAAGTTTCCAAACCCGCTGCACTTGCCGTGTTGACCCATTCTTTGTTTAAATTTTTTATATTGCAGTTTATATTCCTTCTCAAAGGATAGGCGATGGAGGGAGACATCCTAAAGATGTTTCTCCGTTATTTTTGACATCCAGCTGATTGAAATTACTACAAATTCCCCACCTTTATCACTTACGGATAGAGAATTGTTTTTGATATTACGAGCTCTCTGATTTGGGACAAACCTTGTTTTTGTTTGTGTGTGTAAGATTGGAGCTTAGTTTTCTATGCCGAAAGTGGTTGAGTATTTGCAGAACTTCGTTCGAAAGAACGCGAAAATAGGGTCAAGTTCGCTATTTGGTTTTTCTTCCTTGTAAAAAGCTTGTGGGAAGGAAAGGTGGTAGTGTCCCTGTTTGTTTTCCGCTACCTAACCCTTCTATCTAGTCTTGTAGCGCAATTGATTTTGAAGTTCTTGTAGACTGCACGTGATCCTCCGCAGGGTTAATTCAGAAATAGGTTGACTAGGTGCAAAAATTGGACCCAAATCTAATAATGAACGCGCATCATCCGGGAGCGTTACGCCACCTAACACAGTGACTCTTGATCTCCCTAAAGCACCTTGATTTTCCGATTTATCGGTGTTAACGCGGAAATCGGCTCTTTTACGTCTTGATTTTGATTGAAGGCAGTCAAACTTTCTCTTTAGATTATTTTAGATGTTGCGCCGAATATCATTACAAGTAGCTATTGATTCGTTTACTATTCTTCTCCAAAGGCGTTTCTCCAGATACTGAGCACAATAATGTTCTTTTGACACACATTTGTTTATGTAGGAGAACATTTCGTTTTGAACGCAACTTGAAGAGATGCGCAGTAGTTGTGTTTCAATGCTCGGTACCTTTGCAGAGTCCTTTGGTAAGCCGCATAAGTCTCCCTAGATCTTATAAAATTAGGATAAGTTTGTATTTCAAGCAGCGGTGAAGAAAGTAAACCATTAATTTTGTCGCATTGAGACAATTTTTTTGTCTTATTAACAATACGTCCCCAACAAGTCGAGAATATCTTGCTGGTACATATCGCAGCAATTCAAAAGTTCGGCTATCTATAAACCTTGGCATAATTGATTGTTATTATGAAATTTGAGAAACTTATGTTCATTAGCTAACGCGAGGCTGGTAAATTAGTCGTAGAAGTTCGGAAAGACGAGTGTGTCACCATCACACAAGATCTCGCACCCTTTTTTCTTTTGATCTTCTAACTTACCTAGGCAGCATATGAATAAGACCATCCGAATCATTCAAATACACTAATACTACATACGCCCAGGCTCTGAAGAAGGCGGGGTCGCCGAAACGTCAGCCTAACTTCTACGACTAATTTACCAACCTCTCGTCTGCTAATCAAGATAAGTTTTCTCGGTTTCCATATAACAATTAATTATGCCGAGGTTTATAAAAAGACGAATTTTTGACTTGTTGCGAGTGAGAATGATACTCATTCTGTCCCTCTAGCAAACAAAGCCTCACCACAAAACTTTAGAATAAAGGATTCTAGATGTCCTAGAAAGTCATTTGAATGTGTTCGGTAGCCGGGTAACAAGTGAAAGTTCACCGAAGCAGGACAGTAAAAAGTGAAGGGACATCCCAATTGTGTCTTAAGATTTATACTTTGAGGCTTGAGATTTCATCCGTTTATTTGTGAACTTGTCCTGATCATATTTTCACCACAGATTTTATTTCGGCTTCACAAGAATAACGTCACACCTGTGCCAGAATGAGAATACTGGTAGTATCTCAGAGCAGTTCTTATTATAATTGATTAGACGATGAATGATAGATAAACTGATGAACACTGAAGGAGGAAGGAGATAATTATATTCGTGTATGACACCACATAGACGAACAGATTCAGTTCAGTCAGTGCAAGCACTTGGATAAGGCGCGCAAATTGTAAGACATGATCCTAACCGTAGACGTAAAAAAAGCCTTCCGCCCTACGAGAGATCTATCACCATTACAGAAATACTGTAAAACACTCATCTAATGAACTTTATACGTCGCAACAAAGATGAAAAGAAAAAGAATAGAAACGCAAATGATGAGACCATAATACGGTGTAAAGAAATTCATCCTGAACAAAGTCTATCATTGTTATCTAACAATTGTTTTCAGAGAACTTTATCAGAAAATTTTTAAGCGCGTTAACGCTTCAGTTAGCAATTAAGGCAAGTAGAAATAAAACACTGTTTAACTGGTTAGCATGACATCAAGGAATTCATACGATTTTGAACAATGATTTCAAAGTTACATGCACCACCCAGAAAAACCACCAATTAAATAAAATAAGAAACATTACGATTTAAGAATTTTCCATCAACTGAAATAAATTCATTATCTCAATTACACAATAATGTGGAGCTCTGAAGGTGCTGAAGTCTTGAAAGGTCTTCCGGTTTTGGCCTGGTTGTTGAAACCTTCTCGCAAAAGTTGTCGGATGAGGGAAGAATTCGTAGCCGTTTAATGAGAGGCTTTGTGAATACAATGGATGGAGTAGATCTTCGTAGCCCAGTATGCTCAGGCTTTATATCGTCCGCTTGAGCGATCTATGACTAACTGTTAGCATGGAAAAGGGCCGGCCACTTCCTGGTGACCGATATCCAGCACAGACACGAATTTGTGGCTAACTCTGTCTCTTAGCAAGATCTGCTTTATCGTCTCAAACACTTTTTCAAAATCAGGAAGTTGTGATGGGTTAAATCAGTCGCAGACCACTACATGTCAGCATGATCTTCTTTCCGTACAGTTTCAGCTTTAGGAAGTTTGCAGAGGTTCATCGCTATGTTCATTGAGTCAGCTGTAGCCAGATAGCAGTGAAGATACATTCTCGTGGTCATTAACTATAAGATCCAGAAACGGGTTGCTCCCATTACGAGAAGAAGCTCTGGTATTTGATTTGCTTCATTGTCAAGCAACTCGTGCGCTAATTCACTTGTGAAGGTTTTCCAGCAGTGTGGTTTAGTGACGTAGTCCGCAAGAAGCATAATAATGACTGGACCATTTCTCCCAACACTCTCTTGTTATTCACGAGAACGCCCTCGGGTGTTTCCGGGATTACAAGATGAATCGATTCGAACAGCAATTTATGAACGGCATCAAAGAGAAGACGAAAATCACACCTTTCATTTCAAGTATCATCTTTAGACCACGCTAAAGTTTCAATATGCCTGATAGTTTATTTGAGCCATGCATGTAGTCTGCTATAGCACTTATACAGTGAAATACATATGTTTCGGCCTTGCAGCCTCGTCACTTACACAGTGCTTTTCGTCCTAGCCAGTCCTCTCGGGAGATAATTTTTTACATAGTGGAGTTGACGCCGAACGTTCTACACGCACGATGAGTGATAAAATCACTGAACGGGCTGTAACGTGCACTGGATTTCTGTAAGCTGGTATCGTCAACAGATCTTATGCATGGCTCAGAAAGAACTATTAGGCATACTAAGATTTGAGCGTGGTCTGAAGAAAACACTCGAAACGATGGGCATGATATATTTGACGATACCAGTAAATATATACGATATCTAGTAATACAAATCCAGTCTCAGCCCTCAGCACTAGTATAGGTTGAAAACAAGTTCTGCGGCACTTATGAAAAACTGAAAATTTATGCATGAATCTAAGCAAAAAACAATAATAACTATTCTTCAAATTACAGGCTATCGTTTTCTATGGGTTTCTGCCATCCGCTCGCCAATTCTCGAATCTGGTCGAAATACCATTCTTTCGACTGCGAATCAAAGAGTTCTTGGCATGCTTATTGAACTTCATCAAATGATTAAAATCGGCGATCCTATAGAAAGTGTTACATTGATCTTGTCTTCGAGGTCAGATATCTGGAACCAACAATGAAAGAACTCTTACATTATTTCTTCCCGTTTATCAAATGATAATAGTAGTGTAAGTAGTGCCTATAATCAGCGTAGCTTCTTGTGATTTTCCTATTCAGCGGACACGAAGTTGTTAACAATGATTTGTTCGTTCAATATAAGCAGTACAATACACACAATTAGTCGCACTGGCTGACCTTTTGGCGGTTTTGCTTTCCCCCAAAGCCTCAAAGAGGCAAATGAAATGCAGTCTACTCATCGAGACACTTTCACAACTAAAAGAAAACAGAAAAATAGCACATAAGTATCAAATCTCTGTATGAGTTTTGGCACTGGAGCTACAAAACCAGTTTTAGTGAATAGGGGTACCCGCTCCTTGTTATTTTTGAAGTAAAAACCACGTTTTTTAAGATTTGTTGAATTTTCAGCATGAACTCTTTGTTCTGTTGATAAAAGCAACTGGGGTAAGTAATCTTCTCATTGGAGCTTATATTTTGGCGGTATTCTCATCAACAAATCTGTGACGATTCAAGATAAATGTCTATCATTAGGCTAGAACTTCATAGATGAATTGTCGTCCAGTCGAGGTGATCACTGTATACTTAAGTATATCACCCGGTTCTTGCACAAAAACGTATGCCCACTATAGATAGCACTCTCAAGCGGCAGTCCACCGAAGGCACGGCGCAAGCTAGCGAATAGTAATCTGAACCCACCAACCACTAGAAAACAAACGTATGCCTTGAAAGGCAAGTGAGATCGAAGAATTGATCTTTTTCCATGAGCTATTTTAACCTCTTTGCGGAGAAGACAATTTATCCGAGAACGCATCCCTTCCTATAAATTTTATTAGCAGCTCATTGACATCGTTTTACCATTCATCACAAAACGCACTCTATACGAGAGTGAGTGATGCAAAAAATCTAGGATTTCTTCCATTTTCTCGCATTTATCATCCACAAAAGTATTTTGCGCTTAGTCCAACAACGTGACTTGAATAACAGTCATGGTTTGAAATCTATTGTGTCGTTCCATAAATTTTGGGCACTCGAGCAATAGACACCTCATCTAATAACCAGAAGTAAATGGACTTGCAAGATTTTGGCATCGTTCAGGTTGCTCAATTTTCTTGTGAACATTTCGTTAGAACTTGCGTATACTTGCTTTGACATGGAGCTGTCGTGAGAGCAAATTTGCTTGCTACTTATGCGCGAAGGCGAATTCGGTTGCAGAAAGGAGGGGTAGGAAGTGGCCTCGCGAAATTTAAAAGCTGGAGAAAACAGTGTGGAGAATCGGTTTGCACTCGAACCGTCCACTAGGAGGCTCCATTAATCTTGAGCGTTGCTTCAGTAGGATTTTGATCGACGAGGAAAATTTCCTACATAAGTAGCAAGCAAGTTCGTTCCCACGACGGCTCCATCTTCAAGCAAGCGTAGACAAGTTTTAGATCAAGATGTCTACAAGGAAATGCGCCCAATTGATGATGCTAAAAATCATGAAACTATAACTTCTTCTGGTAAACAAATTTTGTGTTTCTTTGTCTAATGTCAAAACTTATGAAAAGAACTAGTATCGAATGGCTGTAGTGGACATCTTATTTGTATACTCACGCGTTTTATTGTTTTTTCAAAAACCCCACCAGATATTATGTAGGTCAGCCTCACGAGTCCTGTATGGACCAGGACTGGCTCAGATCAGAAAAGCCGACCTAAGATATGGCGCGAAATCACACAGCATGACGAAGCACTCATCTTTGCAATTCCTTTTCGGATTTTGGCATGAATCCAGCATCTCCTCAGGAGTTATTTTCGCTGAGATCTTATGCTTCTGTGCAAAAATCTATTTCGAAAGTCTTTTCCGTTATGTGTCTGTGTCGCATGCTCTTAGCGGCGTACTTGATTAGTTCTATGTTCTCCGGCTGTTTGTTTAAGTTTTCTTTTTCCGATTAAGTGTTCTTTTATGTGGGCACAGAGCGGTCATTCCGTTTGGGCGATGTCTTCATGTATGTGGGTATTTAACGATTTTTCAATTGTTGCTGCCGATTTTTCTTGGCCTGCCCTTTCAAACAGCGTTTTTATAGCTAAACCTATTTCATTCAAAATAAAGGGCTGGAGGAACGGAATCTAATAGTAGCTGCACTTATCGTTCAAAATTTCGTATTTTTTGCTAACCTAGTCCCATGGTGCTACAGTTCCGTAGCCAATGAAGATGGCTATTTCGCATAATCAAGTTTTAGGGATTCTTTCTTCTACTCAATTATTGTGCACACACTGGCGAACTGTGCAACATGTATTCTTGAAGCGCTTCATTTGCGTGGGAAGGGTAAGTGGAAAGATTATAGTTCAGTATATTTTTCTTAGTTGATTTCGGTACCATTTTGCGGTGTAGCTGCTTTGAACAGAATGATCTGAGCCCCAAGATTGACTACCTATAAACCTCGGCATAGTTTTGAATAAATATAATTTTCTTCTGTTTAGCCATTTCCGAAGTGTTTATTGATATTATTTATTGGAATAACAGCGAAGCATAACAACAATGCAGTCAGTAATGCAGCTCGAATATGCAATATTCGAGGTGACAACGTTTTTGGCGGGTCGCCTTCTCAGAGCCTAAAAAGATCACATTGATCCACAATTCACTAATCCAAAACCTCTATAAGCCTAGCAAAAAACGTTAGAAATGAATCTTGGGTAGCATAGTAAGAACTTCATTCTAAAACACCTAACTTTTTGATGTTTCGGTCTATCAATTATTCATGAAGACCAGCCGCCTTAAGGTCAGTGCATCAGTGGGCTGTGCGTAACCGGGCCGGAAAATCAGCCTAAGGTATGGTTCGAGGTCACGCGTGATCACGAGGCACTCCTCTTTTCGTTCATTTTCGAAGCCTTTGCCATGTATCCAAAAGGCTTCTATGGTTTTACGCGCAGATGTTTTCTCGATTCCTGTGCGAGGATCGTGAATTCGAACGCCCAACATCACTCCTGCGTGTTTTTGGTCCCCATGCGTGTCTAGTGGAGTTATTTAATCAGAATTGCGCAGCTCAACTAGGTGCTCTTACACGAAGGAATAGTGGTCTACCGTTTCGCAGATGTAATCATCGTCGCATGCCTCGCAAGAGATTACGTAAATTATACTCGATCTCATACAGTCGCCGTCTCTGCCGTTTAGGCAAACTTTGCAGTCATTGGTTTTGCAGAGGCGGTCATTCAGTCGTTGCGGACTAATTGGCGCTTTAGTGTCTTTGGGTGTATTCCGACTATTGCTACCGAATCATCCAAACCTGCTCTTTTTAGGCAGCGTTTATTAGCTATGATTACTTTGTTAGAGATAAAAAGGGAGGAGGAAAGGAACATTATTCTCGACAGAGTTTTCGTTTGGGGTATAGAATTTTCCCTAAATCTAACCTGGGATGCTCCTAGCGCATCGTAGCCATTAAGATGGCTATTTTATACAAAGTGGTACCGGAAGCCAAGCAACAAAACACCTTAGTTCATTACCTATCAGCTCATCCTTCACACATAAACGAGCGCTTCTGAAGAATATGTTTTCGAGCAGCGACAAAGTGCGCAGAGAAAAAGAACACAAGGTAGAATCTTTGAGCTTGGCGCTAAAAAATAGCCATCTCTAACCGCTACGATTCGTTAGGAGCTTCCCAGGTTAGATTTAGGGAAAATTCTATACCCCCAAACGAAAACTTCTGTCGAGAATAATGTTCCTTTCCTCCTCCCCTTTTATCTCTAACAAAGTAATCATAGCTAATAAACGCTGCCTAAAAAGAGCAGGTTTGGATGATTCGGTAGCAATAGTCGGGAATACACCCAAAGACACTAAAGCGCCAATTAGTCCGCAACCGACTGAATGACCGCCTCTGCAAAACCAATGACTGCAAAGTTTGCCTAAACGGCAGAGACGGCGGACTGTATGAGATCGAGTATAATTTACGTAATCTCTTGCGAGGCATGCGACGATGAGTTCATCTGCGAAACGGGTAGACCACTATTCCTTCGTGTAAGAGCACCTAGTTGAGCTGCGCAATTCTGATTTAAAACTCCACTAGACACGCATGGGGACCAAAACACGCAGGAGTGATGTTGGACGTCGAATTCACGATCCTCGCACAGGAATCGAGAACATCTGCGCGTAAAACCTTAGAAGCCTCTTGGATACATGGCAAAGGCCCGAAAATGAACCGAAAAGAGTAGTGCCTCGTGATCACGCGTGACCTCAAACATACCTCAGGCTGATTTTTCCGGCCCGAGTTAGGCACAGCCCACTGATGCCACTGACTTTAAGCGGCTGGTCTTCAATGAATAGTTGATAAACGCAAACATCAAAAGGTGAGTGTTTTAAAAATAAAAGTTCTCACTATGCCGTCCAAAACACATTTCTAACGTTTTTCGCTAGGTTATGGAGGTTTCTGGCTTAGTGAATTGTGGATCGATGTCATCTTCCAGGCTCTGACAAAGGCAACCCGCCGAGACGTTTAGCCACACTCGAATATTGCATATTCGAGCTACATTACTGGACTGTATTGCTGTATGCTTCGCTAATATTCAATAAAAAATGATCTGAATGTTCAGAAATGGATGTCTTCTTTAAGTTTCCTCGGTGAACTGATATACTGTGACAGTGCATTCAACAATTTAAAGCATTTGTCCCATCTCCTACTGTATTGAGCAAATGACAAAGCAGACGTCAATATATCTGAAGTGCAACATCTACTTGCAATCATATTCTAGTTTGAGGGATGCAAAGAAAAAATCAAGATTACTTGGTTGGAAAGAAAGTCCTGGGGTACTTGTAAGAACTTGAGGATTTATGCGTGAATTCCAAACAAAAACAATGATAACTGTTCTTCAAAACAAAGGCTGGCCATCGTTTCCTCCGACTTTGTGACTTAGAGTTAGCACATTTGTATGAAAAACATCAGTTCGGTTGCCATATCGCGAGCACTTGATGATGGTCATCATCCAAGGCAGTATATCAATGCTTCGTTGTTCACTTTTGTTTGGACGTCCTGAACGGGGCTTGTCTCAAGGTCATGATCTCCAACACTAAAGCGTTTTGAAATCAGTGGTCCAGCAGCAGATTTGCTTGGTGTGGCCTTCCCTTCAGCTTTTTTGATTTTATCGACTTGCAGCTCGTTGTGAAAGACCCTTTCGCTAATAGTGACGGCAATAAAACACTAACTTCAATTGTTTCGATGGGCGTGGCGGAAGCTTGTAACAAAGTGAAAAGAAAAATGAATAATATCTAGGCCATCAGTGGGAAAATCTCGCATAAGAAATTATAATATTCCCGTGATATGCATGGGAGTTATCTTATTGCTTATTAGAGTGACACGGAACTTTCCTTCTAAACCTGGTATCACGCTATTAATTAGTGATTAAGGCGGAGAATTTGTAATATTTCCCCGTAAGGTGGATGATGATCTAGCGAAAAAACAATTTCAAGAAGTTTCTTGTGATGGCCATCGGCTCAAAAGGAATTTAGAAAGTCACTATCGAGATATAACCAGGACTGGGTCAAAGTGGCAAGCGATCAGTTTCAAATCCATCACTTAGTTCACAATCCAAAGCTAATCTGCCATTTAGATCCTGTTTATGCAGCTCATCCGTAACTTTTTCTTCTTACCTCTTCTTCCCGCAAAAAAGAGCATTTTTTATAAGAATTATGGTTTCGTTACAGCCACTAATGAGCGCACAGGACAAAGAGGAGAAGGACGAACTTGGCCTACGAAAGTAGTCATCTCCAATGGCTATGAAACTATGGCTCTTTTAGAGACAGGTTTTGGAAAAAAAAATTGAAGCGCGAAACGATTAAATTAAGCGATAACTAAGATCCCGTTACAGGTTCGAAGAAATTGATAGCAGTTGATTCATGCATCGCTAAACACTCTCAAACGCCTGTTTCGTAAAGCCGGCATGACAATCCATGTAATAGGTTTGGGGAAAAAAGCTCTGGAGAAAATGCTCGTAAGAAACATCTATTTATGCACCTATTACACCTGAACAAATATAGAACTAATAGTAAAGTACTTCCCCTTCAACTCCAAGCACTTCCTGCCACTTCTCCGGCAAAAGATCGAATCCACGAGCATAAAATTCCGATCTCTTGCTGTTGAAGAAATGAATGACCGAACTGTGCAATTCAGTATCGGTACCAAACCTTTTGTCGAGCAACCACTGCTCCAGTTGATGAAACAAATGATAGTCGCATGGAGCCGAATCCGGACTGTATGGAGGTGTTAAGAACGGTCCAACTATGTCTTAGCCCCAAGCCACATTGATGCTTTCATTTCCACCGTTTTAATTTGAACCCAACAGCCATTCGTTCATCATCAACAACCTAATTTGATCACGTGTTAACTCCATCTTGAATTAAGTAGATAAATTATATACCCGTCAACGCGGGAAAAGACGGGCTTCTAAATGAGCCCAAAAACACGAAAAAATGGCCGACACCCACAAAAATTACAAGCCTTCTCTCAGTTTTTTCCCCAACCTATTACTTCAAAATACCGCACAATATGCCCCAGCCGCAGAGACAGTGATTACATAATATGTTCCAACGGGTGATTGCAGGAAGATGATTGCATGAGCTCACATACAACTTACTTAATCTCCTTTGAAGTGCGTGGGAGACAAATACCTGGTTAAACGGGAAGTCCGTTATGTGTCCAAACAAAAGAACACTAGCCGGTAAACTTCAAGCTAAACCAAACTTCAATAAAAGTGGCTGTCCTTCAAGAACATAAGGCAAACGCAAAAGGATTTTGGATTCTTCCAAAAATCGAAACTCAAAGATGAGTTGTCTCGTCATCACGCGTGACTTCGTGCCATTTCTTAGATCGTCTTTAAGTGTTTCGACTGAGTGAGTTGCCAGGCAATCTGACTTTTTCAGGCTCTAAAGAAAGCGAAACTATTAAATGTCAGCCACTATATTGTCATTGTACTGTATTGACATTAATGTCAATAAGCGCTATTGTTTTCAGCCTCGTATTTACTTATCAAGAAAATATAGTGAATTATTCAATCAGTGCCGAGGATAACAGATAAAGCAGTCTTTGGGAAATTCAGATGGTATAAATTCACTTTCCAATCATCGGCCGCAAAGACTCAAAACAAGGCCTATGGCAATACAGCGCTGACAGTTGTTTTCTATTTGACATGCAGGAATAAGGCAAAACAGAATCCAATACGTTCTAAAAGAGAACTCTCGCCGACATTTTGAAATTGAGTGAATTTTTCTGCTTCGCACAACACTTCTCTCACTAGTCGAATGCACCTCCCACACTGAAAAAAAACAAACTCCAGAAGAATTCCTCAATTCGTTGAAGGTGCAGCGGTCAGTGAAGAGCTTTCAAAGTCCGAAATCCAATTTATCATATCCTGCAAGCGATTGTTATGAACTGGAAGATGGGTGTTAATGTCATTTACTGGCAAGGATGTTGGAATCAGATCAATATTTGCTTTAAAGCGTTAATCGGATGGAAATTTGTAGATTACTTTGAGAACATAGAATATTGAATAGGTAGAACTGGTGGCCTATCCTAAGAATGCAACGCTCTGGACTTGTTAGTCAGACTTTGCAAAACATTTGCAGATTTGTAGAAATTAGATAAAATCACTGAACCGTTGCATAAATAAAATGATACTTCACTAAACGAAATGTACAGCAACAAATTTTGTTCCGTCGTCACATCGCGGAGAAACTGCGAGAAACTGAGAGCGTTACATAAAGAGTCGCCTAGATGGCAATCTTGAAACGTTTGAAAAGGTGCGCAAAGGAGTCTTTGCTCAGACGTCACACCGTTTTGTGTTTATAACAGCGTCCATATACATTCTCATTTAAATACACTAGCAATTGTATCAAATTGTGAGGTAGCCTTCGTGCAATTGTGTTTTCTAAGACAAATCCTGACACGATTTCCAATTCAGTTCTTCATATTAAAGGATTCTGGGAATCAATGAAGGATTTTTCCACGGATTTACTAGATGTAAGAGGCAAATGAGAGAATGAAATATAACAAAGGCAATTTCCGCTCTTTAGTGATCTGTTGCTGTTCTTGTTTGAAAGATGTTCTTTGTTGTTATCAATCAATATCTTCTTTTACAGATTTTCGCTCAAAAACGCGCTTGTAGTTCCGGCGTCTTGTCGGTGGCAATGTTTCATTCTTGGGAAAGCCCGAATTTATGTCGCAGTAATAGAATGAATGGGCGGAACCAAATTTAAAACTATTCATAGCTTTTTGGAGATTGGCGTATTTGATGAAATTTCCTGTTCATCTGGTCTACTCCACACAATTATTATCATTTGAAATTTCACATTCAGGTTCTTCTCCGTTACCCAGAAAAAATTAAGAAACGACCCCTCTCGGTGAACAAGAAGTTTTTATGGGACTGTTAATACATCGAGATCTCAAAAACCTGAATGGGGCCGTACGTGGCCGGTTTTTCACCCTTTTTATAACGCTGTAAATTGCAAAATAAAAATATGTTCCACCTGACCATGCGTTCTTTTTATCTCGCTTATGATTCTTTGGACAAAACCCCCTTCCTCAGACTACTAGTTTTGTTGAGATATCACAAGCCTCGATGAACTAAAAAATGTGTTCTTTAAGAGCTCTTTTGATAGAGCTGCAGGAAAAGAAGATACTTTTTTTACACCTTATCGGACAGCACTCTTCGTTAGACTATCAGTTATCATTCGATAGTATAAATTTGAATGATTCCAATGCTGCCCTTATTTTCTGAAAAGACAGCTTCACTGCATGTTAGCAGGCAAAATAAAATTGCTTCATACACACAATTATACGTTCTTTGGCCAATTTACGGGCCGCGAGGTGAGGCGGCAAGGAGAACTGGCGTGATGATCGATCAGATTTCTTATAAGCTACAACATTTTCGCTACAACGTTATGTGCCTTTCGTGCTTCCAGCGGCTGGATTTTTAAACACTATAAAAGGATCATTCGAAAAACCGATCACGTACGGCAGATATTTAAGCTTTCGACTGATTACCAACGCTCTTGTGAAAAGTTCTTCACCAGCGAAGAGGTCGAATATCCATTTGCTCTCGGATAACGAAAAAGAACTCACACGCCCTTCATTTGATTAGTCCTATTCCCTCTTGTGTCGGCAAAACCTGCCACGAAACGTACTTTAGAGATTTTTCCTGGAATTAAGGATCTTGGGAACATTTGTAGCTCATGAAAAATCAAAGTGCTTCAGGAGACGTTATCCACGTTATGAATGCTTAGTAGGGAATCGGTTTTGGTTTTGCAAATGTGTTGGTGCAAAAAATGGTAAATTTGCTTATAGTTGAGTCCATAATATCTGCAAAGCCTTTTTAGAGCATAAAATGAGTATTTTTTCAAATATGGCTGGACTTCGGATCAATCGCTTTGTGATTTCGTTGCTGGCCGCTATCTCGACAACGCTTGGATGTGGAGTCATGCCTGCAGGTCAAAGTAATGATTAGAAGATTGTTATAGTACTGCAATATTTTCTAATTTTGCATAAAATATTATGATTCCTAATCATAATGAGTATGACCAAGACATCATTTGCTCTCTGAACTGTCGCAACTCGGGCCTTTGATGATAGAAGTTTGCATTTTGGACGGCAGAAAATTAAAAATTACTCAACGTAAGTAACACAATAATGAGCCGCTCACCAAAAGAGCGTGCGAAATCCCCGTTGCAGTGAGTACTAGGAACTTCACTGTCACTGACTTCACCTTGCCTGTTGCCATGGCTTACTCCCACGCAACCGATATACAATCCCGGTCCCTGGTATTGCAACTAGCGAAGCAGGAGCTAAGGGATTTGTAAAACGCCTTGTAATGCAAATTGTGAGTTGTAATTCCTATATGTCAAGCTTTTTTTTTCTTTTCGCGATATTTAGAAAGGCGTAGGAAGTGAGTTCCAATTTCTCAACAATGCGTCCACCTCTCAGGCATGACTTGTGCAGCTTCACAGATTTGATTCAAAAAACTTCAAACTAGTGGAAAAGTTTGCTCTTCAGGTCTTTGATTGTTCTCGAAAGCCAAGGGCGTAGTGCACTTCTACCTGATGCTGCCATCTCGACCATTTTGAGTCAACTTGATGTAAGAGTATCTTACAAACCATTGATGTGCCAAAAAGTTCATCTCAGTATAACGGATGATATGACTAGGCGTGGGTGATGTATTTTTAAACCATAAAAAGATTTCAAGAAAAAATATAAAGAGTATTAAAAAGGCAGACCCGTTTTCATCAAGATCTGTCAATGTTGGTGATTCTTCTCTTAGGTAAGTTTCTTTCCGATTTTTTTTTGGTTATAGTACACTATTCAATGTGTTAGGGATAGTCTGACAAGCTTTGGAAAATAAAAAAAAGAGTTCTTAAAAAAAGCTTAGTTTTGTTGTTTATCCAAATTAGTTTTCGAATTAGAAGAGCGTGTCTTTCTGAGGTTCACACTTTCTTCAGTTGAAAATATGCAAAGTGGTTTGCATCATCGCCAGCAACACAGTGACTGGAACTTGCACTGCAAAGATGGCTGACCAGATGTGTAGAGCAGACAACCCGCAAGTGACAATAGCGGGTGTTCCCGACACACACCGGACAATTTCGGGAACTCTCTCGGTATGAACTGCATTAATTTTGTTTGAACTCGTTTTGAAAAAAAAAATCCGTCAGACCACAAACATCATCATGGCGAATTGGCCGAGAGCAATGTGGCAAACCGTATTGATTAGAGCGGTTCGAACGCTGGCATTGGGTCCGTCTGGATCGCACTTCATCACGGCAACTGCTACTGTCGGAGGAAACTGAAGTCGAACCGTGATGTGTCCAAGAAAAGCAATTACGTTTTATCGATATTTATTGCACAATTACAGCTTTAATAAACTGGCACATCAAATGAGTCATGATTAGTCAGGACAATGTAATGAATTACATTGAAGTGCATAATGTAACAAATCTGAATTTACACTTTTTTCAAATAGCAGTCAAAAATTTGCAGATAAAAAACACGCATAAACTCCTCTTTGCTCATGCTTTGAAAAAATGCTCATATCGTCTCCTTACTATTGAGCTAAAGAAACTAATTCGATAGGGATTGAAAGAAAGATTACGTCGAAAATTTACAGTGATTGAGTAAAGATCTATATGGCGAGCTTTTGAGGCCTCAATCGAAAATTTACTTATTTGTTCATCGAGTAGTGGCTTTAATTGGTAACCAAAGTTAGCTTAAGGATATCGACCAAAGGCCCTTCGTTTTTTGAATTCATAACATCAGGTATGAAGCAGATCTTAAATGCTCAGGAACTATCGAAAGCAAATTTGTTCTTACGCAAAAAAAGCTCTATCTCCGCTCTGGAAGTAGATTAGCATAAATAAAAATGAAAAATATTTGCTGCTAGTAACCTGGCGATTTCCCTGTCGAGCTGTGGAGTTGTTGCATGTCTCATGATAGATCGTTTAAGAGAAAAATTAAGAAGTCGTAGTTTTTCACGGCATTTTGAGCATTCCTTTCCACGTCTACGACCGTAACAACTGAAGTCAAGCTTTTTCAAGAGTTTCGCAACGATCAACATCTATCAAAGACATTATGAAGTTGTCAGGAAGGTTGCAACCAATCGATAGCTTATTGGACGTAATTTGCAGGATAGTCATGATTCCCTTCATTATTATTTGAGCCAACTTGTCATGTGGTCTGGTAAGGGCTCTTGTACAGCCCGATACACGTGTTTCGTCCTTACAGACTCGTCAGTCGGGCAGAACCGTCGTCTTTCGATATTTTTGTAGTCAGTTCTCTTAGGAGCCCTACAGTCTATATAGAGAGTCATCAAAGACGAACGTTGTACACTCTATGTCAAGTGAAATTTTTATCTAACACAGAGTGTTGCGCACTCGATTGCTCATGACTAGTATATTCAATATATCATGCCTTTCGTTTCGAGTGTTATCTTAAGACCACTGCTCAAACACGTGTATCGGGCTCTATAAGTCACCCCTCATTGACAGACCACTGACATGCGTGCTCAAGTAATGATTATCAGGCATATTGAAATTTGAGCAGTGGTCTTAAGAAAACACTCGAAGCGAAAGACATGTTCAATAATAATTTGTTTAATAATGACATAGTTATATTTCAATGATTATTAAGTAAACTGAGGTTTAAAGGTACATTATCATTGTGAAAGGATGAAATTTCATTGCAAAGGCTTCTGCAGAAATAATTTCAGTAAAAAGAACATCTATAAGTTACATATTCTGTTTATATTTCATAAATTTTGACGGAAAACCAATAAATTCAGCCTTTATATCAGCGAATACAGCAAAAATCACAATACCGAATTAATGATATATGTATATGCATGTGTATGTATAGTATGCAAGTATTATATACAAAACCATGATTATTGTGTAAGACTTGGGTGAGATGGGGTCAATCCATTAGCTTGTACGAGTTGAAGAACTACAAATAATGTTGTCGTACGAGTTCATAAATAAACGCCTGAATATACTACGTGAATGAGAAGGCTACAAGAACATAAATAGACAGCCTGCATTTACGGGAATTATAGACATCACCATGAGCGAACATTGATTGCTACTTCAGAAATGAACATATAAGAGACAAACTATGAACATGAGACGGATAAAAAAATGACGAATTTCTCTAAAGTACTGTGAGAAGAAGATAGCTTTGAACCCGAGCAATAACAAAAAATTTGAAAGAAATGTATGAAATTGGAGGACGAGGAAATAAATGTGACGGCTCTGTGAACGTTTAGATGATCGAATGTTGCTGTAATTGTTTCGAAGTGGGCGCATTGCCTGGTTAGGTCATTTAGCACTTGGTCAGGTTGCGACATGTCAATTGCTTATGTGACGAAACTTTGAGAAAAATTCTCAGAACTCTTTGCTCAACCTTAGGTATGAAGTACGCCCTCAGCGTTAGCTTTTCGTACATTACTCCCACCGCGCTGCAGTGATCCGACGTCGCAAATGATGCTGGATGGTCCTAGGACGATTAACAACCGATATAACTCGCCCCACATGTAAAATTTCATTCTGTAGTAGTCGGACTAACATTGGGAGATCAGCAATTGATGAACGGTATTGGTCATTTTTTGCTTCAGAAAGTAATTTGATAGATCTAGCGAAGACATATATTTGGCACAACATCCCTAAATTGGCTTTTCTTTCTGCTAGCAGGTAAATAACCTTGGATTGTACGATTGCGCTCAGGCCGCTTCCCTTATCGGAGAGGCATTTGGAACCTGGCGAATATGAGGCATGTCAATGTCCAACTTTTAATTTCGTTCCCATTGTAAGCTTCGCATGTAAGAAGTAGTTGATTTTTGTTTTGTCTGATAGTTTCACTTGCAACTGATGTTTATATTTGACATAAAACTGAGCTCCTACCATATGAAGTTTTAAAATCAAGTTGCAACAAAACTAGTGTGATACCAAAGACTATTGATTGAGTACCACACAAGAATCATCAGAAAATAGCATTATGAAAGAATTCTATTGACGTGATCTTCAATGAAACAATTTCGAAATAGTATTAACTGAATTTCGGTTGCTCTATTATCGTGTTTGAGTGCGATTAGAATACTGTAGTAAACTGCCCGTCTCTCAGTGATTCAGCTAAGACGACATGGAACAACTACAATATGGAAGTGCTCATTCAGTTTCGTTTCGCGTTCATGAAAAAAATTCGTAACAAGGCATTAAATCGACGACGCTCACTGTTTCGACTTCTCATCAGCGGAACAGAAAAGACAAAAGAGATTTTCTGACCTTCCAAGTCAGGGAAATTTCGCTTTGACTGAATTAAGTAAAATCTTCAACTCAAGCCAGTACGTGATCACTAGTACGTGACAAGGCGCTTGAAAAAGGGAATTTTTCAGAACGACTTTTACTGACGCTTCAGGTGAGTCTGGTAAAAAGAGCTTATCAAGATCAAATTTCCAAGCTATGACGTGCTGCAAATTAAGAAGAATTTTATAAATTGGAGAACAGATTACATTTGCGATCCTGTCGTAGCCGCATCAAACACCGCTCTGCGTAATTCTTTTGTTTATGAGATCCACCGATGTTTGCTTAGAAGTGGTATTCTGAGCATGGACAATTTTTGCATGATTGAAAAACGTGAGGTACTGATTAGTCAAATAGACCATTTATTATGAGCACACGACATAACGGATTTTTGAAGCAGTTGCAGAAAAAGTGAAATCTTCTAAGAGTAGCCAATCCTCTCAGGGGCCCCATTATTTCTTTATAAAGAAGTAGGCGGTGACGAACGATTGACACAATCGCCGTCAAGTAAAAATCACAAGATCGGCAATTTTCGACTCTCGATTGCTCATGGCTGGTATTTTTTCAATACTATACCTTTCATTTCAAGTGTATTATCGAGAGCATTCTCAAATTTTAATATATTTCATAATTAATATTTGAGAATTTATTTTGTTTCCACATTGTCGAGAATTTGTAAAAGATCGACAATGTTTTAATAACAGCTAATTTTATGACGAACTCGGAACATTCCATTGAGGTCATTATGAAGGCAGTCAGTGTCGCCTCAGTCGTAGTCTTAATATCGTCCACTGCACTTACCCATATCGACGCTGCCAATCCTATAGAATCTGTCAATTTTGGATCTCATGATAAGACCTGAGGCCTTATACAGTAGTTTCTGGCGACAGTTCTCAAAAGGTTTTCCATATCTTCTTCATAATGGTGATTTTCAAATGCTTTCCCATTCCCCGTTCGTCTCGTTAATCCTTCGGTGTGAATCCTTCTGTGTAACTGTTTGTTTCAGCTATCATTGATCTTTTCGTCAACGTAAGAGATTTCTTATGAGTAAGAGAAGCTAATAAGAACATCAAAGCCTAGCAAAAGTGGTTCCTGCTTGCCTCAAATTTCTTGCAAAAATCGCCTCACAGCAAAAGTTGTGCTATCTCAAAATTCCATGGACGAAAGCGCATTGATTATTGAAGAAAAGGACGGACAAACACGCGCTTTTTTTTTTGTTCGAACAACCGGCAACAATGAAGGCAAGAATAACTTAGCATTCCTTTTCAGCTTCTATCCCGTCATTATTGTTTGAATATTCATACCGGAGAATTCGCGTTCGACTGAATTTCCAACATCACACCGTGCTCTTTCGAAGCTGTGCAGGATAATGTCAGAAGAGATGGAATAGGAACCACTAAAAGCTTGGATTAGGAAGAAGATGACTTGAGAATAAGAATAAATAAAAATTGAATAAAAATTATTGAATTAACAAAAGTATTAAAATTAGCATAATGATAATAAGTACTGATTTCCACTGCAGACCATATCTATGTGATTTTAAGACACTTTTTGTCAATCGATATTTGTTTTATGCTCCCGAGAGAACTGACTATGAAAATATCAAAAGACGACTGGTTCTGCCCGATTGACGAGTCTGTAAGGATGTAACACATGTATCGGGCTGTACAAGAGCCCTTACCAGACCACATGACAAGTTAGCTCAAATAATTATGAAAGGATTTATTGAAATTTGAGCGTGGTCTTAATAAAGCACTCGAAATAAAGGTATAGTCATGCTCATTGACGCCGAGATTTAGTGAAAGTCGGATTGCATTCCTACTGTAGATTTTTTTTTAGATTCCGCAAAACGCTGTAGAAGCGAAAATAAGAACACGTTTCACACTCGACGCGCTCCTTCTTCGCTTTCTTTTTAGATATCCAAAAACCATTCGATAGCTTAAATCTTGCTAATCGCAAATATTGGGATTTCTTTCCTAAGAAGACTTTCTGATTACGCTGTAGCAGCGATAAAATCGAGTTTAACCCTTTTGAAATCGTATACTCACGGCCTCTCCATCTTGAACTGGCAACCTTGGGATGGTCTGCTCTACCTTCTCTATCTCTAATCCCGAAAATACCATTGTTAGACGAGCAAACTGGGATAGAGATGCAGGGAAAGTGTGGTGAATGGCTGTGTGAATGCGATTTAGCAAAAGCTGGAAAGGCAGTCTAATTTTCGCTGCTGGAGCACTCTGGGAAGGTCTTCTCAAAAACAAAGTACGTTACGAAATTCAATCGAAATATCACTGGAAGACCGAAGAGAGAAAAAAAGGAAATATTTAGTGGCCTGTTTGGTTGACGTGACCATATTTTAGCTGTTCTAGCATTCCGAGGAGGCTTTTCCAAAGAGAAAGTGTAATAGTGAAATCGCTAAGCTCAAGGCATCAGATGATTACTAAAAGTTGCGGTAAAAAATCAAACAAATTCTCTCTTTGGAGGGTTGAAAAATGTACCGCGATAATAGGAGTACTGAAAAATCTTTAACTGCCCGTTCAAGGACTCCTTGTAAAGTCTTATCATTATGTTGCGTGAACTAGGTTTACTATGTGATTGGTATTCTGCAAAGCCCAAAACCTGGTGCTTCCTATAGAGCGGCAGTCATCCAGAAGCACGTCGCATTCCGAAAATCTGGTGCTCGTCAACTGCACATACACTCAGCACCATCTCTGTCTTTGATTGTTTGTTATACACTTAGTTAAGAAGTGTATCGAACTGAATTAACAAGATTGCTCAGGACTCATTGAGCGCTTTCAAAGCATTTAAATAACGATTCAATAACGGTAATCTATAACGAATGCCCTACGCAGCGCCCCAGCTTGGCTATCTGTGGGAATCCAAGTTGTGCTCAAGCAGTATTCTACGACGTTTAGTTGAAGATAAATCCTCAACTAAAAGATGGACGGAAAGAGAAGATTTAAGCCAGAAGTACTGAGATTGGCACAATGAAAAAAAAGTGTGGAAGGATTAAATAAAAGCAGAAAAATTTCAGAAGCCAGCGAATACTGAATATACCAGAATTTGCACTAAAATAGCTGGATAGGCTTCCTGAATACACCAATATGATACCATATGTCGACACCTAAAGCACGTGCGGCGCAGTGGTTAGAGATGCTCTGCGCCGCACAGGTAGCGGGTCTGC
>JAHQIW010003219.1:0-47333 GCA_019055375.1 Parelaphostrongylus tenuis
TGGACGACTAGCTGGAGCACAGGATCGCTGCAACTGTTTGACTGCCTTCGGTGTGTTGTCTGCTCACGCTTATATACGGAGGGAGGCCAAGGCTCTATCTGTACAAGAAAAGTTCCCCGAAACTGCTTGCTGTTCAAGTTCACATGTAAATACTATCTAATCGAGTAAGTGTCACCGGAAACTCTTGCTGTTTGAGTCGACTTGTCGACAATAGGCAATTTCTTATGAATCGTTTAGTATTCACAGAGAGGTGTTCTGCTATACGTTGTGTATTCCATCAACAGTTCATCCAACTAGGCCATTGTATCTGTGGCAGGTGAAGCTAATACATTTGGTGGTCGATTAATAGACATGAACTTCACTCAACCCGTCTCGTATTTTCTTCAGTTTTCACTGCGCGGTAGAGTGTCTCCAGCATTCAATTCGTTTATCTTTTGTCCCTAAACGTCGCAAATTATTGGTTGAGCAACTCCGTGCACTCGAAGCAACCCGGTTGTGGCGTTCCATAGGGCGATCGTTGTTAACTGGTGGAGAGTTTTGGAAGGTCGAATCAGTTCCGCGCTGCATCACGACGAGCATCATAAGCGCTCGGTCACTCCGCTCTTTGTCGCTTTACATGTTGAACTTATTGAAATGGTGCTTGTATTACGGTGTAACTCCCGTTTTCAGCAGCTCTATTAGTTGCCTCTGCAACGCCTTTCCCACGACTAGATCGCAAAATTTGTGCTTTTTTCCTGATCATTAGAATACCATCAGAAGCTTGATGGCACAGATTTGTTCCGCTGGTGTGTCGGCCTCTTCGTTTCTTCTGGGTCGATAGTTTTGAGGCTACTCTTAATATTTGTTATCCTTGTTATGGACCTTTGTCAGCGCAAGTCGGATCTTCACCTGTGTAATACCGATCGAATAAATAATTCCAATTGGCAATGCCCGGATTGACAGAAAAACCCTTCGATATATTCTCAAAATAAAAAAACAATGTCTTCCTAAAACAATGTCTTAGTTGTTCAATCTTTCGGTGGTCGGGAAAATACTTTACACAACTCAGGGGGTTAGCCATGGGTCAACGCTTAGCACCTAGTCTTGCCATCGCTTTTATGTATAAGGTGGAAGCTCCAATTCTCGTTCACCGCCCACTGCTCTACTGCCGATATATAGATGACTGTTTCATTGTCTGTTCCACACAAGAGGAAATGGACAAATGTTTTGAAGTGTTGAACGGACAGTCGGAGCATATCAGATTTACGCGAGAAAGTCCAAACGGGGGCTGGCTTCCATTCCTAAATACCCAAGTAAAGCTTTTGGATAGTGGCTATAGTACAAAGTGGTATCGAAAACCAAGTAACAAGAACATTTTGGTCAATTACCTCTCCTCTCATCCTTCACACATGAAAAAATCGCTAATTAAAAACATGTTTCGAACAGCTAAAAGTGTGTGCACAGGAGAGGAGGAAAGGAACGAATCATTAGACTTGGCACGAAAGATCGCCATTTCCAACGGCTACAAAACATTTGCCACTAGGGAATATTCAAAAAGTGGAATTAGGTCACAAAAGAACAATACTCCGCACCTAAATAGAGTCCCCTTCAAATTACCATTTATATCAAACGAGATTAGTAGCGCGGTTAAAAGGTGCCTGAAAAGATGCGGTCTTGAAAATTCCGTGGTAATTATCGAAACCCCACCTCCCACCCTACGCCATCAGCTGATCCGCAATAGACTCTATGATCGATTGTGCAACACCAACAACTGTATGATCTGCCCCAACGGAAAAGAGGGAGATTGTATGAGATCAGGCACAATTTATTTGCTAACATGTAAAACATGCGGGGAAGAATATATAGGCGAAACGGGAAGACCACTTTTCGTCCGCATAAAAGAACATCTAGACAGTAAATCTAAAATAGATAAAACCAAACCTTTAGGTTTACATAGGGCACAAAAACACAACAACAAGGATTTTGATGTGACTGTCACAATCCTGGCGCAGGAATCAAAAACGTCCACGCGCAAGACTCTTGAGGCATTTTGGATAAACGCCCAAAACCCCGAAATGAATCGGAAGGACGAGTGCGTCACCATCACGCGAGATCTCGCGCCCTTTCTTCGTTTGATCTTCTAACGTGACCTAGGCAGCATATAAATAAGACCATCCGATCATTCAAATAGACTAATACTATATACGTCCAGGCTCTGAAGAAGGCGGGTCGCCGAAACGTCAGCCGAATTTCTACAACTGTTTTATCAACCTCGCGTCAGCTAATCAAGATAAGTTTTCTCCATTTTCATATCTCAAAATATTGTTACGCTGTTGGTTGCCTACACAAACAAATAACGGTGCTTTTCAGTTATCCGCATCTGTTTCGATCACTTCAAATAAGACTATTTTTGTTGTTTTCAAAATTCGAGTAGTCATTCAGTAGTTTAAATCAAAAAATTTTGATTACTGTATCTCATTTTGAAAAAGGCTTCATTACTTCGCTGCAACAAGAAAGACAAAAATATGTTTCTCATTCAAACATGCCTCGTTGTGCAAAGCTTTTCCTTAGGACTTTTTAGGACTTCTAGTAAACAAACTAATAGCTTACGTCTCAACCATTTTAATGGTACACTCAGTTTTTGGTTTTTTTGAAGCACTTCATAATGCGCTACAACCATCAAGGCAAAATGAGTTTTGCGAATTCGTCACCGACAAATACGCAGGGCCTTAGCGGCATTGTGGCTCAATCCTAATGACATACCGAGAATACGCGGCGGCTTGGTGACAACGTCGCGTTGTGCGAGACTTAATCGTCTTTTGGCTGCTACAGTGCACTAAGGAATTCTTTTCAGAAATCAAATGCATCATTGGAAATGCCGAGGTACAAGCTATTGGAAAATTATCAGAAGTCTAGAAGAAAACCTTTCTTCAGCGACAAAAGTCTGAATGAGAAACATATTTCTATTTCTACTTTTACTATGCAATGATGGCTATACCGTAAAAATAAATACACCCATAAAGTTTCTGAGATTTGGACTATTAGGCAGATGTTAAGACTTTAGTGAAATTTGAAGATACATTTTTCTTAAGTGATCAGAAAAGGTTGCGAATAACGGAAGTAATTCGAACTTGCGAAACTCAGTTTTCCTTTGGCTGTTGCAACGTGAAAAGCGCTTTTCAAAAACCGAATACATCATTGAATTTACCGAGATCAAAGCTATAGAATGGTCAAAAAATGCCTTCAGGAAAAACTTTGTTTAGTGAGGAATGTTTCATTGAGAAACATAATTTTCTCTTTGCTGCTACAGCGAATAACAAAGCTATTTTAAGACACGTATCATTCGAATTCTTTGATTGAAGCTATCAAATGACTACTGAAGCTAAAAAAGTGCTAAGAAATTCGTTTTTCTCATGAGGGTCGATTAGGGTGTGGATAGCAGAAATGGTCGCAAACTGTTGTCAGCGTTTTATCAGACAGCCATTCTATGTCCATATTCCTAAACAGTTAGGATATTTTGAAAAACTTGGCTTTACAGGACAATCAAATGTATGGAAGACGTGCTGTGAACGGTACGGCATGCTTAACCCACTGCTTAATGAAGATTTTGTAAAGGATATTTTGTGTTTTTCATACATTATATTGTATTCCATTTTGCGTACGCCACATACTGGATCACAGGTTCTGAAAGAAGAAAGGTGGAACTCAAAGGACGCAGTGTTTATTTTTGCTCATATCTCTTAACAAGATCTGCTTCTTCATCACGTACCTTTTGACGCATCTCGTATATCTCACTTAATCGATTACTTCGAAGAGCAAGGCAAACTTTCAAACAATGCACTTTTTTCAAAAGATGACAACATTAGGTCTGGTCTACCTAGACCTTCTTCGTCGTTTCGACGGCTCATATCGTTACGGTCAGATTCTTTGCTTCTCTAGGTGACCTCTACAACGTGGAACGAGGAACCTTTAGGTGACCTCTAAGTGATAACTACGTTGCTGAGCACTGTAAAGAGGCCAAATTTTCATCTGCTTTCTTATTCAACTCAAGCCAATCATATTTGATGTATTTGCGATGTAACTGCTGTAGCAAAATTGCACGTCAACTTGATGACGAATTTCATTCTAGCATTCTACTGGATAGTTATAAGATGCGTGCGTTTATACTATGATTGCATGGGGCGTTTATAGTAATTAGATGTAGAATTTTCAATTTGATCATGAATTCTATATAGCTTTGATGTCTTTCTACTTTCATCATTGACATTCTTGCAGTATCTATTCCACCTTGTGCAATAGTGGAGTCTTGTGTAATTATTGAAATTCTGTAAAGTAAGTCATTTACTTTCATTCAGATGAATTTAATGCTTCTAATTATCCTTCAGTTTCAGGACCCCAGAAACCTTATTTCTCAGACACTGTAAGGCGCAAAAGCGACTCGGTTTGATAGTTCTTAAAATCACAACTAACGATGAGGTATAAAAGGCAAGAAATTGGTTTGAAGAAGCGAACACAAACCAGAACAAACATTTACGCATAATGAGCGGCGCTTGTAGAGTTCAGTGAAATATCTTTCGATGTTGTAAAGATCATACTGCACTGGATATAACTGAATAATAAGCATTCTAAACGACTAGAGGGCAGAAAGTATTCCAGTAAAGGTGTTTGTAAAATAGAGAGAGATAAATGGCACGCCTTTACCTCCTCATTTGTAAGTGTTACTGCTCCATCTCTCACACGTAGAACTTTCGAAACATTTTTGTTATGCGCATCCTGTTTCAACCCCTCGGAAAAATTGCATTTTCTAGTTTTTCATAAGTTTAAGTGATCATCCGGCAACTCAACTTGAAAGAAGTTGATGGTGCATTTTATTTCCACAATAGCTTTGTTATTAGGCTATAACAGCAAAGATATTATGTTGCTCATCGAAACATTTCTGCTGAACAAGCCTTTCTCCAGATTAGTGACATTGATAGCCTAATTTTGACAATTTCACTACGCGTGTAACAGCTCAAAAGAGATTGAGTTTCCCAGTCTGGATATTTTATTATCGCATCTTTCCTTGACCCTTCGAGAAAAACATGTTTTTTGAGTTGTTTCTAGAGTTCTAACAATTTGTAATAGCTTGAATCTTAGAGATTTCACCTGTGTCAAAACGGCTTTATCGTTGTGATGTAACTGCAAAAATAAAATTTTGTTTCTCATTCAAACATTTCTCGCTGAAGAAGGCTTTTCTTCTCGACGTTTAACAACCATTCGATAGCTTGATCTCGGAAACTCTATTGATGCAATTGGTTTCCGAAAACAATTTCTTAGTAAGCTGTAGCAACTAAAAGAAGGTTAAGTCGCGCAGCGCGCCATTGGTACCAAACTACTGCGATTTTTCCGGTGTTAGAATTAAAAGCTTAATCTTCTTTTGATTGTTACGGTGTATCAGAATGTGCTTCGTAAAAACCGAATAAATCGTTGGATTTGCCAGATTCAACTATCGAATGACTACTGATAACTCAAAGGAAAAGCTTTGTTCAACGAGAAATGTTTGTGTGGAAAGCATGATATCATCTGTGCTGTTACAGCGCAAAATGAGGCCATTTTCTGAATAAAATATACCATTCAAATTCTTTTGATTTGAGCTATCGTCTGACTGCTTAAAATTTTGAAACGATGAAAAATGCGTTTTTCAACATGTTAGCGTGTCATCTTTAACTTTCGTAATTTTCAGATGAAACTGTTTCTCACGTTCGTGCTGTTGGCTATCGTATGTCTCATGTCACCAAGCGACGCAACATTAGGATTCAAAAGGCCAAATCAACCACTACCGTGCGGCGGACCGGAGGCCGCTATCAGGACCCCGATTAATCCTAAAGATAAAGGGTGCGGCTTGGGCACGGGTCAGCCTCGAGGCAAGCGTGGCATAGGCAAATAGAAGATCAATTTCTACTGTGATTTTCTGAGATTCATGTGTGAAAGTGATAACTTTCTCCTTTATGTGGCAAAAGAATAAAATTTTTATTGTAGTTCACACTATCGATGCTGAATTTTTTCGACATGGATTACCGTTTTTTCGATCAGTAGGCATGGAGCCATAACTACACTGTTTTAACGTTATGCAAAACTCACTTGCTTCAGAGCCTGCAAAAGGCAAGTTAATGGCTATTTCACTCAGTGAAATCTTTCTATGTTGTCAACAGAAAGCTTAAAACTCAAATTTCAATTGCATCATAAGCTTGTTCAAACACTTACCGTTTTTTTGTTGGCCTTTGGTGGAGTCCAACGCAAAGAATTCAAAGGAATAGGTAATGTGGTATTTTTACATGAAATAAACTTACCTGGATAGCTGAGCGACCGGTCTTCACTGGTAGTGTGGGCCCGAGCATAGTTCCCAATCTTTGGTGGTAATCTGCTCCGAGCATGGTGATGTACGCGAGGCCCATTCCGTAAATTCAAATTCGCTGCCATCTGCGCATGCTGATGGTTGACATCAGCCACAAACACGTTCGCCCATAGTTTGGATGGTTCTCCAAAAGAGCACTATCCTCTTGAAATTTACTCCACTGTTCTTTTCGTCCATCTGTCATCTGTTCTTCTTATTATGTGGCCGGCCCATCTGTGTTTCGACGTATATAATTCCGTACCATAGAGATGAAACTGTATTCAAAGATCCGAGCTGCGCAAACTGGCTGGACGATGTGAATGCCGATTGACCTCTAAAGAATTTGCTCAAGTGCTCTGTGAGTGGTACGCAGACTTCTTGTCGTGGTTGTAGCATGAGCCCACAACTCTAATGCATAACATATCGCTGGGAGGACTGTCGAACAGGAAAGATTAAGGCGGAGTTTGACGTCTGCTATATAGTCGGTAGCTCTTTGAGAGAGCCGAATGCGGTACGCAACTCCCCTTCTTCTGTCTGGTTCGTCCTTGATATTGTTCTCCATGCTCATTAAATGACCACGTTGCACGAACGAAGTGGTCTCCTTAATGAGAGACATCCAATTCGGTTTGCCCACCTTCGCATTGTGGATTCTTCTTGAACTCGCCTTCGTCCTGCTTGTGGGTAGCGGAATCTTTTTTCTCACTTCGCTGAGTTCATAAAGCATCGTCTCTGCTTCATTGGTACGTCTCGAAAAATGACAATGTGGTTCACAAAACGAAGGTTCTATAGGAATTTTCCATCAATTTCTATACTTCGTCCCAATTGAGCAATATTATTATATGATACATGGCGATATCTTGAATCAGGTGTGTTATCTGAATCAGAAAATGTAGCGCTTTCACATGGGCTTCGAAGTAGGTAATGTGTAATCTAGAGGATGCGTAAACTGCGATGTCATTGTTTATTCCATAAGGTTTTAGGCATCTAGAAGTTCTTGGTAATGACTGTAACAATTTCAGCAGTGTTTAGTGAGAAATTCAAAGCAACTTTCAGCAAGGAGTCACTGCTCTGTAGAATATTGTAAAGCTGCTATTTTCAGATGTTGTAAGAAGAGGTAAACCTAAATAGGTAATCTGAGGGAAAAGTTTTAAGATCAAAGATATTAGAATTCTCTAGCACAGTCGAGTCTTTCCAAAGATGTGTTGTGAATTTTTCTGGTAGAAACAAAGTTCAATAGTTGAATATAATAAAGTGTATTAGTTGGATCGATAAAACATCGCCTTCCCATTATAAGGAGAGCGTGAACCTCAGCTGCTTAGAAATTGACGCCTCACATTGAGCCGTGTTCTTGAAGGAGCCTCAAGATGACGGTGTGTCGAATGCTATAAAGTGTTGACTACGAGAGAAGCGATTGCTCAAAATGCCCGAAGCCAACGACACAAATATTTACGAGGTGATGCCTACGTAAGATGCAGATTTGTTCAGAATTCTTGAGTTCCTTTCATTACAAATGTGCTTGTAGGTGTTCTTAACTCGCGGCATGGGATTTGTATTGCATACTTTAGGATTTCAACTTTCCTTTCGTGCTCTTTCATATAATGTATATGGAATAATTTGTTTGGAGCATTACAGAGTAGTGTTGAGATGTGATTTACGGATAAAAGGACGCCAAAGTTTTTCATTATTGAATAAATTTCTTGAGTTGCACTGCAAAGACGAATTGGCGTTAATGTTAAATATTATAGGTGAATAAGGTAGAGTACAATTAAGTTTAACTAAAATAAGAAAAAATGTGCAATAAGAGTTCGAAAGGCGCTATTTACCCAAGATCAAAGCTTCAGTTTTAGAACCAAAAATTATCAATGCATAAAAGCATTTTTGTAACGAATACATTCATAGGAGTCACTCCACTAATATTCAGTCTTTTTGTAACAATAAAGTCTCATTAGAGTCGAAATTTTACTGTATAATATCAGGAAGTCCGCTGTGAAGTTGAAAAAGTACTCCGACATGAAACGTCTTCTTTTAGTTCGTAGAATGTACTGTGAACGTCTATCTAGAGACCAGGTTCAGTACCGGATTGTGTAATTTTCAAGCTATCAAATGACTGCAGAAACACTGATAAAAGCAAATGTTATATACCAGCTGGAAATACGTTATTCTGGGCAGCGATATAGTTCTATTGGTTGAACCTGAAGAAATTTTTCTAAACATTGGCATTATTGTTACCAATAATCTCCGTGTAAAAGTGTCCTTTTTTCAATTACTAATTCGTGAAACGCGAATGTCACCGTGGATCCACAACAGAGAACGCCTAAACGAAAAAACCGAATAACCAAACAAGCAGGCCTTTGGGGGCACACAAGGAAGAAAAACGCAACGATGTAGACTTTGACGTAGTAGTAAGTATCCTGGGGCAAGAATCAAAAACATCGGCGCGGAAAACCCTCGAGGCTTTTTGGATAAACCGTAAAAGTCAAAAAATGAATAGAAGAGGGTGCCATAACATAGCAAAAGATATGACACCTTATCTCAGATTCATCTTCTAGTCTTAGTATAAGTTTATTTTTTGTAGTCTGCCACATAACACTAGTGATCTCTCCTTTATAAGTATTAAGGAAGTGAATTTTCCAAAATAACCAAACTATTAAATTATTTAGTTTGGGATTTTTGATGCATAGCAAATATACCGAGTAATCAGATATGATATGATATATTACGTCTAAGGTCTGACGAAGGCGAGGTCGCCAAAACAATAGCCATTAAATTTTCAAAAAGAAGAAGTATCAATCCTGTGCAAGTTTTAGTTGAAGAAAAAGACAGTTAGTAAGAAATTTTGCATTTCTTCACTCATACCGAGGTTTAGAGGGGATTCGGACTTTTGCCTCATACAAGTCTCCTCTGTGATGTTCAATCATTCAATTACGATAACCTTCTAAGGACCAGATTCCATAGACAGGCGGCGTCGCGTGTCGCTTCCCCAACAGACGCGAAGCCGTCGTTGCAGTGCCTGAGTGACATTTGACGTCGCGTGGTGCGACGCAAAATGACTCTCATAGTTCTCAAAGGGATAATGGGAAGGAAAGAAAAGGGTGGAGGGCGGAACACGCGCCAATGCGAATTCCCTTGCGTGCGTCTCAACAGTCGGTGTATCATTTATAACACACGCGGAAGCCATGGGGTTAAAACTCGAGTAGGAATTGAAGCTGCATTCCACCCTTTGCGATGGTGCGTGCTAACCACTTTAAAACAGCTGTTTTCTGTTCTGCTATCATTCTTTCTGCGATATAACGGATCGATTTGTCAGCGACTGACCTCACAGTTTGGCCTGGTAAGCACATACGAGCATTGAACTCACACGCTAATAGCCTCTGGATATAGGTAAACGACAATTCTTTTTATTTGCTTCTTTGGTGGTTATGACCATATCACTGTTTAAGAAGTGGTCAGATTTTAAGTAATCTTAACGAACTCAAACATAATTAGATGGAGAAAATCGAACATGAATAGAGGCACTCCAAAGCTTATGAAGGACAAGTACAACGAAGAGAATAAGATGTCAAAGTGAATAAACCTCAAGGAAACATCTACGTTTTACGTCACATGGTACGCAAATTTTCAATTCCGGACGAGAAGAGACGTGTAATAAGAAGGCTGGTAGAATTCAACAGCTAAGATGAACTTAACATTTTACTGACAGTCAATTACTTGAAATATGCTAAGCTTGTAGCAGTTTGATAGAACACGTGTAGCGTTAGAGGTGCACTCCGACACACATGTGGTTTGATATTACGTCCAAGGCTCACGAAACCTTTCATCACTCCTCGATCAGCAAATTATTGGCGAGTTGTTAAGGAGAACCAACAGCAGTGACTTGATACATCGATGGGGCATCACGAATTATTATATGCATTTACCTATTTCAAACAATACAATACTATTGTTCTTTGTTTCCAATCTCTAGAAATATTTATCATCAAAGAATACTAATTTTCATAGAACGTGAGCTAACGATGGTGCACGTGGTCAACGGGAGACAAATCTTCGTACTTGGAACACAAAGTCCGTATGGATTAAACAAGAAGAAAGGAATAAATCATATTTGCTTTAAAATACTACAGCAAGATTTTAAAATTCAAAACCGCAGCTATGAGTCAGTCTTGCCCAAAAACCGGTAACAACGATGCGGTGTTCTTCTTCTTCTTGAATAATGGAACAAGAGGCAGAGGTCAAGATACCTTCTTTCATGTTGTGTATTCAAAAATTGTCCTCCTTAGAATTTGGTGGGAAACGTTTCCGACGTTCGCCGGACGATGCAAAATCGTCCTTGTATCTTATGTTTTTTTCCAACAAACTTCAACTATGATCACTGAACAGTAACCTTTCATGCCTTGCATCATCTTAGACACTTTATTGATCAGTCTTCACAGTATTTTTTTACTGTGCAAATTCAGTACTTCTAGCAATCAGTTCGTTTTTTCTGTCTTTTTCTTGAACGTCGTAGAATACTGATTGAGCGAGTCTCCTTGCGATTTCGAGTATAGCCTGACTGTGGCGTTCCATAAGGCGTTGTTGTTCGCGACATAGGCAATTATCGCCCAATCTGCTTGCTGTCCGTTGTCTATAAACTCTTTACTCGAGTCATCCTTAACAGGATTGACAGAACACTGAACGAAGGACAGCAATGCGAACAAGCATGGTTCTGAAAAGAATTTAGTACTATAGACCACATCCACACGATTACAAGACTTATTGAAGTTTCACGGAAGTACAAGCAAACACTCTGTCTCACTTTTATCGATCTGAAGAAAGCCTTCGATTCAGTGGAAACAGAAGCGGTTATAGAGGCTCTGGATAGCCAGGGCGTCCCTACTCGGTGCATAATGATCCTTCGTGAGCTTTATAAAGATTTCACATCAATATTCACGTATCTCTAATCTACAGCAATATCACCATTGACGTAAGAAGAGGAGTCTGACAAGGCGATAATTTCGCCAAAACTATTCACTGCCACCCTACAAAACGTCATGCGAACATTAGAGTGGGACGATATGGGAGTGAAAATTGAAGGTCGACAATTAAACCATCTTCGCTTTGCTGACGATATCGTTCTCATAACACCAAACATCAGCCAAGCGGAACGAATGTTGACCGATTTCGATAACGCCTGTGGAAAGATTGGTCTTCAACTGAATCTTACGAAAACGATGTTCATGAGGAACGGATGGGTTTCTAATGCCCCATTCAGACTCAACAGAACGACAATCTCCGAATGCTCCAGTTACGTCTATGTAGGTTGTGAAATCAACATGATGAACGACCTAGCTCCAGAGTTGAGCAGAAGGAAACGAGCGGCTTGGGGAACATTTAAGAGCATCGAAGATGTAGTGAAGAGAACAAAGAACATTCGACTCCGTGCCCACCTTTTCGACTCGACTATTTCTGCCCTAACGCATGCAGCAGAAATCTGGGTGCAATGTAAGCATGATGACAGATCACTTCGCGTCATTGAAAGTGCAGTCGAATGGTCGATGCTAGGAGTATCCCATATCTTGCAAATGAGAGATAGGATTTGAGGTTATGACCTACGTCAGCGATCGATGATCAAAGACGCCGTTCTACACGCCAGGATATCGAAAATAAGGTGAGTCGGACACGTGTTGCACTCCAACGACAACCGATGGACTAGAGGCGTTACCGACTGGATTCCTCGGGATATCAACGCTCACAGGAAGACCAGTGACGCTATGGTGCGATTTCTTCACGAACACAGTAGGAGAAACGTATAATACTCATCTCTGGTCACACGGTAGTCATCGAAGCGTCAGATGATATAGGTGATAGTTGATTTTTTAAAATTAACAGCTGGATTTGCAAAAATGTTTAAAAACGAAAAAATTTTTGAGACTGTTTCATATGAGGAGACGATCTAACGGTAAGTTCATGAAATATCGTAGACCTCTGCGCAATTTTCGTAGAGGTCGTTGTTTACTGAACTCTCACCACTGCCACCCGTTGGCGACCGCCTGGTTTATATGAGTACCACGGTCATATCGCGCGCAGACGCCAGGAATTACTGCAGTGCAAGGAGCAATGGAAATGTGGGAAGTTTTATAATAGATTTAGGTTTTAAGAGGGCATTATCACTACTGAATAGTGGAAAATTTCAGAAGAGACTCCTTAAAGACTTTTTCAGTAAGGAGAACACCCTTATGTCAAAAAATGTCCTGTGTTTCAATTAGAAAACCACATTCTTACGAAAACGAACATTTTTGCAACTGTTGTATAATATTCGTTTACACTAGTTTCTTCTTTTAGTCTATATTTTTGTAGTCGGTCTTTTGACACCTTACTTTACTAATCCGTCTTCACAGCGTGCTTTTTTTCACTGTGCAGATCTCAGTACTTCTAGCATTAAATGTAATCTTCGTCTTTGCATGAGCGTCATAGAATGCTGGTCGAGAACCTTTCACTGAAATTTCTAGGATAGCCGGACGGTGAAGTTTTGCATGGCATTCGTTGTTGGCTGCTGGAGATCGTTGGGGATTGGGGTCTAGCCTCGGCGCGCCGTGACGGCATCACAACCACTCGGCCACTATTGTATTCATTCTGTGTCTTGAAAAATGTTTACTTCAATATTAAACTAAATTTGTGAAACAATCTTAGTACAACGTTTTACTAAGCAATGATAGACAATGTTCTGCAATCGCAGTCTATTTTTCCAATTTTACAGCGTATTTTTTTGGGAACCATATAGTGAAATTGTATTCTAAGCAAACTTCGACGCTACGATAAAGAAACTATCATTGTAAATATTTAAAAAAATCTCCTCAATGATAACAACGTCCATTTTTCTTAAAATGCCCATTTTCCATTGCGAATTGTTAAGAATGCAGTTTCACTGCGTGGAATGTGTTTCTGTTCCTTTCCTTTTTACCCAGCACAGCTTCTTCATTAAATTATCAGCAGTCAGTCAACTGCTCGACTGGAGATTCTAGTAATGAACCTGATTTGTCAAGAGGTCCCATAGTATTTTGATAACGAAAAGCAAATAGCATTCTGCTTTGGAGGCGCGGTGTTTTGACTTCACCGCGAACTTTTGGGCAATATAGTGAAATTACAGTCTAAGCAAGCTTTGTCGCTGTAAAAAGCGAAGTAATTCCTTACTCTCTTCTCAAGCCATGCACGTGTTTTTGCAACACTATCTGAAACAACTGATATCTAAGCAGTGTCGTCTTCTTCGGAGGCTGGAGACATCAATTTGCCCACAATCCAGTCGGTCAAACATATACATTAATTTTTTAGAGAAATCATCAGACACAGATTCCAATCGCATAAAGCACATAATCAACTTTTAACACATTCACCACTTTTTATAAGTCTTTCACTGAAATTATTCAAGTGGAAACCATCGGCAGGTATCATAATCATTAAAACAACTGTCTCACATACTAATTCATATCACGACTGATCACGCAACATTCTTCCCTGCGATTCGTAGTTGGACTGGTGAAAGTAATCTAAAATGCTTCTATAATCTTTCGAGCTGAAGTTTATCGTCCTGTACAAGAATAAGGCTCTTGTAGTGGTAATTTCTCAAAAACTTGAGACCTACAAGAACTACCACTTACTGAAACCCTCATTAAGCTGCCCTAACACAATGAACATTGCAGAGCACAAAGAGCTATCTATATCGTCTATCCGCTTATTCAAAATCTACTTATGTCATAATAACAAGTGCTGTCTGAGCAACCATGTCACATACTATACAATAAGTTGATGTAAATTGTTACATATCAATAATTTGTGCCATACAGTAAAAAAGTATGATATAATTCATAACAAGAAAACAGAAAGTGAGCAGAACAGTCAAGACTCTAATATATTTGAATCACATTCCATCCGTTATGATGTGGGACATCAAGGAACCAGAAAGTTGTAGGAAGATGTAAATGATGTAGTAAACATGTGTACAATACCTTGTTCAATGTATTACTCCGGGCAATTTATAAGCTTCCCATGACTGACTTGGTATATCTCTTTGCGGACGAGGAGGGTCATTATGACCCTTGTCTGAGCGCGCCGTTCGGACATTTACGAAGAGTTTTGCATGCTGTAATAGAATTTAGAGCTAATCAAGTTCCCACAGGAGCATGATAATCGAAAACGATGAAATGTTGCTGATGAGACCTTGTATAAATTACTATAGCAAGATTAACGCTAATTCTGCCCAAAACTTTGCTTTTTAGAAGGAAGAAACCATCTAATAGCGAAAAGGATTATATTCGCAGCTGTTATTGAGCAGTTTCTCTTACCCTCTTGATGTTTCTGTAGTCAGTCAATGGCTCAAAAATTCTGATTCTAATATTAAGTCTGTTTTTGAAAAGATTTTCCACAGCACATTCTAATAATTGATAATAGATGACGTTTGTAACTGTAATCCAAATTTTCACTTTATAGCGAATTTTTTGGGATCATAAGGTTAGATTTCAACTCTTAGAAGCTTCCTTGCTGAAAAAGACTTGAGTATCATTAAGGGAACTGTCGTAAACGTATTTCGAAGAGAATAATGCTCAACTGTATTGGGATTCTTACTTTTCAAAGGAATTTTTGCAGCATGCAACCACATTTCAAGGGACTCTTGGTGTTTTCTAGAAAAGACCTATTACATTGAACCATTGGTATTTCTTCAAGAACTGAGATCATGTTAATGTGAACGTTAAATTTTAATTCTCAAGTGGCTTGTTTTTTGCGTTCTAACAGTCCAAAAAATTTTTTGTACCACATTCAAAGAATTTCGGTCAGATAAAGTTTTTTTAGAAGCAATCATTAACCGTTCGATAGCGTAAATCTCAACAATTTCAATGACCTAGTTGTTTTTTGGAGAAGGCTCCTTGGACCGCTCTAGCAGTCAAAAGAATATTAGCTTCCGCATTTCCGGAGGGGAGGAGGGAAGGGGGGGGGGGAGTACGGGAGGATTCACGACATTGGTCCCAAGTCACTGCGCTTTTCGCAACATACCTATCAATTATTTTTTCCTGTCAGAGCGCATCAAGGATCAACTATTCCTCTCGGAAGTCCCTACTCTCCCTATAAAGAGGTAAGTGACGACAAACATTTTACACTGTCTGACAAGTGAGATTATCACTGAACAGACACTGTTGTACACTCGATTGCTCTTGGCTGGTACCTTTCGTTTCGAGTGTTGACAGACGGTGTAAAATCTTCGTCATCACTTACCCTTTTATCGAGAAAGTAGGGGCTCTCAAGAGAATTGGCTAAAGATGAAAGAAGGGCTCTGCTAGATTGACGAGACTGTAAGGTTGAAACACGTGCTGCAAGAGAGCCCATTAACAGACCACATGACATGTTGGCTCAGATAATATTTATGAGACAGCATTATTTTTACTTAACCGCTGTAGCAGTGGTAAAGTTTTATAGATATACCCAGTAATGTAGAGTGACGTGCAAAATTTTTACGTCAGGCGCAAATAGAACACGCACCTCACTCTATCCAGGGGCGCGTGCTTCAACCCGTTGCACTACTAAGTCCCATTTTGCACGCCACTCTTTCTACGCTACATAATTATGAGATATATTGAAATTTAAGACTCAATAAAATGGCCTTAAGAAAACACTCGAAACGAAAGGTATCCACTGAGCTTCAGTTTTCGGCCCCTATGATGAGGAAACAAGTTAGAAATAGTTAGTTAGAAATAGAGTTTACCGAGTTAGAAATAGCAATGAATAGAGGATATTGCACCTCAGGGGATCGGCTGAACCGAGAAAGAATGCTACCGATGAGTCCTGATAGGACGAGACAGGCGTCTGTATACCACTAGACCTAACAGCTCAAAACATGTTATATCCTTATCAAATTATGTCATTTTGAGCTGTTCCAAAAAAGCGATCGAAGGAAAACAAACAATGAGTAGACTTACTCTTTCGGTATCTGCTGTGGTAGTGGGACATCTATTAGCACTAGCACACTAGCATACTCGCAGCGAAGCCTGAATTCCACGACGAACACGTGAGACCATCATAATTTGCGTAAATAGTGTGCGTGGTACCACTACTTATTCACGAAGCTCTGAGTTATATATTGTTATCGCTTTACTATGATGCCACTGGGTTAACCATTGGCGTCCCGTCCAAAAGTCACTGTTATATTCCGTTGCTATTCACGCGTAGTGCCTGTGATGTGGCATCTCCTACAGACCTTATGGTGAAATTTGTTTTGAATTTGTTAGTGTTATATGGTACTGTTATTTTTTCTACTCAATAGCTTTTTTGCTTACAGTACTGATGTATAGCTGGTAGAACTCCATTTTCCTGTTTTTTCGTGAACAAGCAAGGTTTTTTCTATCTTGGTAAAACCATATTTTCTTGTTCTCACTGTTAGGTTGTTGAGAAGTACGTTTCACTGTAAATAGATCTTATCGGTTGTGAAAATGGCACTGATTTTTCCAATCCATGCGTCCGATTAATGGCCGTCTCCGTGGTAGTGAAACCACAAAAGAGTAATTCAGCCTTCATAAAATTAGCAACAGGTGCCACATTTGTTATTTGACACTCACAGCGTACATCGGCGACATTTGGATTTTTTTCTATTCTTCATTATGGCGACTAGTTCTTTATCGAGTACACACTGGTACGCCAGCATTGTTAGACATGGTAATTCCCTCTTAAACATATTATTTAATTGTTTCTTAACTACTTCATAATGTATATGTGTGATTTTCAGTCTTTCTTACATTAACAAATACTTATTTAACGTTAACTCCGGCCACTAGAAGCTCTGGAAGGCTCTCTTGTGCAATGACATCGTTCATGTGAGACTAATGGATTTGCCATGAAAACCGACTGGCTCAATAATGGTGAAGAACATTGTCACCTCCAAAATAAATACCTTTTAATTGCTTTTCTTCCGTGTTTATTAACAACATTCTTAATTGTAGGTGTTTTGAATTGGGTATACTTGATTTTTTTCTTAAAAATAGAAACATTGTTTGCACTAAGGATCTTCCATGAAAGTAATGCCCTCTTGTGAAAGCCGTATCTTATTTGCACAATGTGATTTTGCACCTTTCGTATTTTTGTCTTTCAGTTAAAATGAACCAAAAGGAATAACTGTAAATGCTTACTGCATATCCTTTGAGAATGTTCGCAGACTTACCAAGGTTGCTCCGGCAGAGTCACATGTTACAATACAAAAGCACAGAACGAGATGTTACCAGTGGTATATTGCAACTATAAAACGACACTTTAGCCTCAACAGTCTCATCAGTATTCGTTCTATTAGGTCATTTCATAGATTTTAGCACTAAAGTTTTTATAGTCAATACGTACTAGCCTTGTAGTGATGGCTCAGTAATTTTTCTTAAAGTCACTGAGAATCTTCTGCAACTCGGGCACTGCAGATTTACCTTAAATTTGGGTAATTAAACCTCTACCTACATAACACTACTATTAACATGGCGAACACTGACCACAACAAGAGCTAATACGATAATAAACGGCATTAACGAGTGGTAGTCATGAGAAACTGTATTTGAGCCAAAATGGTGGTTCAGTCAGTTAATGTAATTGTTAGAGAATAGTAAGATTGCTAAGAAGTGCTGGTTCAGTGGGTTTATGTAATTGTCAATGCTATGAATACTGTTGAGCGCAATGTAAGAGACTTCTAGGAATTGTGATTGCGAGAGAGTGTAGGAAAGTGAGAGACTTCGGACAGCAACGTACTAGATATAGAAGTGAGTCATGAGTAAGGGATACGTACTACGGTAATTACAGAATAAATCCACTCAGCAGTCAGACATCTGCTGGGAGAACCAAAGACGATGGTCAAGAACAATACGGTATATTCACTACGGTGCATTCTATACAATGCAACGTGGAGATGTAGTCGAGTGGGCAGGGTGATGGTCCGTGAGAGGAGGACAAGTGCACCGATTATAACGCTATGGATTTACCTAGCAGTTAGATAATTGATCTGGTCACTAAAGACGCTAGTGATGAGCTAATGTGTTCCTTCATTCTAATCAGAATCTGAGAAACAATGACTTAGTCGAACGAGTGGTATGTAAGAATGTGGCTTATAGTGATGAAGATGATCCACAAGTGAGCGGGTACTAACCATGATGAAGATGCAATGGATTTTCAAGCGTTAAAGTAAGCGATAATATTGGAGGCAGGCGACTTCGATGATGCATCTAAGGCTACTGAACAGTCAAATCGGGCATGACTATCTGTCAATCGCCCGCAGATGTTCGCCTGTACTAGATTGAAAAACTCAGTTCGGGGGCCAGCTGCGAGCCGAAAAACAAGCCATCCGCCTTCCGAAGGCACTAACGGCTGCCATGAATCATTGCTTAACTTCTTTGCTTAGCTGGAAATAGAGTATTAATCAATCAATAATATGCAAAGAATTAAACCTGGATAATTGTGTTGTTCTGGAGAATTTCTACTTGACGATGTTAGTCGACTTGTCGACAAGTCTAGTCAGTAGTCTAGTCAATACATATGTTTCGAAGGTGTCGCCATATTCATTAGGGGCTCACGCCCCTCACTGAGCCCTACTCCATATAAGAGATGGTGAGGCGTTGTTTATGGTGATAACAGATGATATTGTGTTATCACCATTGAGAATTGAATGCTCGCTGCGATAGGCAGTTAATTTGTCGTGATAGTGACACTGGACTATTAAGCTCTTTACGAACAGATTTCGTATCAAAAAAATCCTGTGGATCTGCAAAAGCTATCAATAGAAGCCATTAAAGAGATTGTTTGTCAAGCCCAGTGTTTTAAGTTCAAGAAATTCGTGTAGTTTGCTAGTACTGCACTCATTTTGATATAAAATTTATGTTCAAATGAACAGTACGTTCACTATGCAAGGTATTTGGTGGACAATTACAAAATGATGATTTACCTTACGTGCTTTTCGACTGCACTGGTCCTTGAAGAAAAAGGAAAAACACACAGCACTTGCAGTTTTTTATGCACATTTTGATAAGATTGGAAGAAGCATAGTTATGAATTCTGCAAATGTATGCTTGTAAATGTAAATGTGTCTTCTATAGTTAATGATTAATTGCTGCTCAAGTATTGCTGTCTCAAAATTGCATTTGGACAGTCAATACTTCGAACCTTTCTTTTCCAGTGCTTCTTAAGACCTCGCTCAAATCTCAGTATGCATTTCAATTATTTTTTAACCATACATGAGGCTTGTTATGGGCACTTATACAGCGCGAAACACGTGTTTCGGCCTTCCAGCCTCTTCGTGCATGGCTCAAAGTGACTGTCAGGCACATTGACATTTGACCGACTTTTTAAGAAACACGAAACGAATAATAAGATCTTTCATTAATACTAGCTGAGAGCGAATGAGTATATAACTCTGCTCATTCATGATTTTTGTCACTCATAGGTGCGTGTAGAAAATTCGTTGACGATACCTTTGCGTAAGGGTGACTTTCCCCCGAAAGGGATTGGCCTAGACGAAAGGCACTGTGCAACTGATGAAGCTGCGAGGCCAAAACACGTGTATTGCGCTGTATGAGTGCCCATAGCAGACCTCATGCGTGGTTCAAAAATAGCTGTAAGACTTCCTATTTTAATTGTTAAACATCAATAGGAACCATTTAACCAATAATTTGATCAGCATAATGAGTGATGATATGCAACCATTTTCTCGGCAAACACTGAATGCCTTCTCTCACGCTAGATATAAACACTCCGATGGAGCAATATTACGACTAAATGGTGAATAGAATATCGTAGTCCAGCCTAATTTTTTGAAAAATATGACTAGACGACTACGCAGTGTGAGGTGGTCAGCCGTCAATGCATAAGGTGTCTATCGAGACATCACTTTGCGGTATCCCTTGACATTCATGGCAAGCAACGGTGGTGCGGCCGTATTCAAGTGCGTCAAGGCTGCTAGATCCATCTCTAACCTGCTGCAAGTCCTTAGCGATTTCGATCAGAAAAACTGGATAAAATTATTGCAAAAGAATTTGTGGGACAATTCAATAAAGTAGGGAGTGATTTTACGTCCATACCGTGTTTGTACCCTCGCGGTAACTACAAGACACGATGACATTTTTATGATAAGAACATCCTGTATAAATCACAGTATTACATCTGAGATTAACGGTCGTTCACCGTAAAAACTGTAAGCCACTCGATAGTATGTGGAATGGTGTATACTTGTTGTTTGCTATGATCATGCTTGATATCGCCTTTCTCAGTAAAAAATAATGATAGAGAGTTTCTTTAGATATGAATGGTATAATATCTTCTCACAGAAATGGTGGCGACGTAGGTGATATGACATCCTAAGTACATTAACATTTATGAAAAAATCTTCGAAGTATACAACATAGGAAAAAGATATTAAACATTGCTAGCGAGTTATTTATACATATATGTGCATAGTTATTGTGAAAACTCTTTACTAACTTCACAATATGTGCATATACAGAGTGCGAGAATAGTTGTGTTAATTTTTTCAGTACTCAAAAGTAGAAAAAGCAGTGCATAAACAAATAAATTTATTCATTGGAGGAATAAATACGTTTATTTGGTTCCGCTCCGGCCCCGTCTCCAGCTCCTTGAGTTGGCCGGTAAGCAAAACCGCCACATAGGTTCATACCTGGATAAAATGTGAAGGCGAGCCACAGTAACGAGTTGTTAGTAAGATGATCTCCTAATCTGCTCTGTAACTCGACAGTGATCTTTCACATCATGCGTTACAACGGCGGCAGCTACTGCTATTTTATTGAGGACGGTGCCTATCAAAAAAGGTTGTCCCTTAACGCTCAGAATTCTTCCCTTACCTCAACTCTGAATAATTGGAAATGAACAAATGATTGATGTACACATAGTTATAATGAGAGTTTTCGATGAACACATCGAATACAGCACGCATAGTAGTTTTTTTAATGAATTACTAGCTGTTTTCCAATTTCTTATTACTATAGTGACTCTTGAATATTGTATAATATTAGGGAAGAGCACATCCAAAGATTTTCATTGCGATCCCCCTTGCTCAGTGCAATACAATTGGCTGAATGCTAGATACACTACGACTGCGTAGTAAGAGTTTTCTTTTTACAGAAGACACGTATAATTGAAGCGAAAGCATATGATTGAGTAGAGAATATCTTACTCTATCGAAATAACACAATAAATCCGAAAATTTTTGCCAAACGGAGAAAAAGCCTTAATCAAACAATGAAGATCGACCAATTCACGTTACGAACATCGATTTCTACAGTCGTCCGTTAGGGGTTAGTCTGACGGGTCCATTCTACGAAATAACGGCTCTTCAAATTTACGTTTATCTCTTACTAGGTAAGTAAGCTAATTTTATGAGTCTACTATCATCAGTAGTGAGTGAATTTTCTTAACCTACATTGTTCAAATATGACGTTAACGTCGCTTTGTCAAATGCCCTGATCATTTTCCTTAAACCAGCAGATATATGTTTGCTTTCGGAAATTTCCTGCAGCAGTCGTCTCGCATTTCACTGTTTTTTTAAGATTTCGACAACAAACACATTTCTATGCCCCTGTACTACGTAGAGTTATCTGAACATCGAAGATGCAATTAGGCTGTGTCTTTCTAGGTGATTAATTTTTGTTCATACACCTCAGACCCCCGAGACCATTCGGTACGCTTTTCTCGAATTCTCTCGCTACACTTCTTGTTACCACTGTGTGCTCCTAACACTTAAGCTGCGACGTGATCTCCATAGAGAGATCTGAATTAGGGGAATATTGGACACTCTCAACATTATCTCAAATGAATCTTCCTCTTTCTCTCAGCAAGCTACAAACTTTCTTGTTTTATCGCGATGAAGCTACAGTTTCATGACGTTTACGAAATACTTTACAAAAATGCTTATCTATCTTCTTTTCAATTTCTTTTTGGTGCCAAGCTCAAAAGTTGAGCGCAAGCGCTCTGAATACACAAACCAACAGGACACAATCAAGTTCTCTCATGTTGACCTTTGTTTTCGCTTGTGATGCCTATGATAGAATTCCTCAGCTTTACACTTTATTTCAAATTCTATGAAATTATAAACCTGAAGATGTTTCAAGCTGAATTCATCCGACTCTTGGCGGTGTTGAATGTTCTACTGAATGCGATGATCCAAGACTAGACCCAGTTGAGAAATCTTAGAGACTTGTAAAAGTCTTTGCGTAATCGGTTCACTTATTTGAAACACTCTGTTTGCGGATTCATCACATGTTATCAAGAGATCAACATCGTTGGTAAGGGTCAAGGGACTATGTTTTTTCCTTTCAGTTGCTCTTTAGTTGTTGATGGGAGTACACCGGTGAACATGGAATATTTTCTGTTTACATCTGTGTATTACTTACATGTTTAAGTTGGTTGATTTTCATCGTTACGTCTTAACGATTTAATAGATGAATCACGTGTTTCAATCCTCGTAAACGTTGATATCTACAAGTCTACTTTAAGAAGACATGAACGTCTTTGAGGCCAAACTCATTTGTGAGTTTAAGTATCTCAGTTTACGGGCTCAGACTTTAGTTTGTGTGATTTGGGAAAAACATATCGTTTGGTCGGTTATGTTTTAGTTCTTAGTGTCTCATATTCTAAGAAACTGTAGCAGAAAAGCTTTTAAGCGATTAAAAATGTGAACAATCACTTGAAGACGCATTCAAGGTGCAGCTTCTAATTGGAAAAAGAGTGGTTCGGTTCAAAGAACAGATTGAATGCGTTTTATTCTCTGCTATCGAGTGTTGCGACAGCGAATTAAACCGAATGTTTCACAGATCTTCATGCTATGGAGGTGGGTGATCCAGGGCCAAGAACTTCGCAACTTCTTCATGATTTGTGTGACATTGTAGACATACCTTTGTAATCGAATGTTTTTTAGACCTCGTTTAAAATTCAGGATAATCTAATACACTGTTTTAAGCCTTTCGGAGATCCGATATGGCACTCTAGTGCTAGACATACGTTTTGGTTTATTCTCGCAAACCTCATCAATAGCACAATTTCTGCGTATTACTGTAGCTCAAAATGTGGTGCCTTGGGATTCAACAAAATCCGAGAAGGTATCTTTTGCATCCTGTTGTGTGGAAGCCTTTTCTGTAAGATGTCGAGATACTTGAAGAAGTGGCTCTCGGTGGGCGCGACGTTTGACGAATAGAAGAATGAGGCAACAATTCACAGCCCAGTTCGTTCAATTTTTGTAGCGTTCGCTGTTCCACGTATTGCCGCCAGCGCTGTGAAAAAACCGTCACTACTTTTGCACCAAAGTTTTTTACTTTGCCAATTTGCTTAGATAGCGATCGACGTTAGAATTGTCGACGTTGAGTTTTTTAAACATATTGCATAGTTTTCTTCATTATTTTTGAGCCAACATGTCAACATGTTGCTTGATGCAACATGTTTCCATTATGTGTAGGAAATGCTCTACTCATACGAACCTCATACTATTATGTCAGTATGTTATATCCCGTTTTGAATCATGGCTTATGATTGTGCGGCTGTCGCTTCCGGAATTTTAACATCTAAAAGTAGTTTTGTACAAACAAAGAAAACACCTAGAGATCTGAGAATAGTGGCAAAATACAATGATACTAAGAAATCTTGGCGACCTTCATAGCGATAATGTTTGCTGCTTGCCTGGATTGCCTGAAACAATTCATATTTCTTTAGCTTCGTTTCGTTACATTATTATTTTCAGATAAAGTTAAACATACTTGAACAAAAACGGATAGAGTGACAAGAGTGTACATCGTTGTTGAATGACTGTTTGTCGAAATCGTCCACTTTTATAAGGGCTCGACACGGACAGTGTTCTATGTTTCATTTGTTTTGATAGACTTCAGTAACTTTTTTGAGTAGGTAGCCTGTTCACTGAAATCCATTTCTCGCTTTTTACCAAGATGACGTTACAACGATTAGATCGGTAAACAACTGTAAAAGAAATAATTAGAAATAAAAATTTTTTCCTAAATATACCACTTTGCGCTGAGATTTGGATATTGCCTTGAGCACCCCTTCTGTTGCTTGCTAATTTAGGACAGGATCAAAAAAGCAGTTTTAACTGACTCTCACGTAAAAGAATTGGCTGACAATCGTCCAATCGTGAAGGAAGGCAATAAATTTTCTTTATTTGACAACAGAGTAAATAAACTCATATAGATCCTTTCATTATTATTTGAGCCAACATGTCATGTGGCTTGGAAAGGGCTCTTGTACAGCCCGATACACGTGTTTCGTCCTTACAGACTCATCAGCCGGGCAGAACCCGTCTCTGTCGATCTTTTTATAGTCAGTTCTCTCGGTAGCGTTACACTCCTTATAGAGAGTTGTCGACGACGTACGTTTTACACTCTATGTCAAGCGAAATTTTTACCTAACACAGAGTGTTTTCGCACTCGACTGCTAGCTGGCTGGTATTTTTATCATTAAAAAAAATTTGAGCGTGGTCTTAATAAAGCACTCGAAGGAAAGGCAAATTCATATAGTTCAGCAGCACTCTTAATCCCATATCTGCAATGCGTTGTTCATAAGTTGAAGTTCACTACTGACTAGATATTTCAATGATGGAAAAAGCGACTCGTCGACTTCACTGTCAATTTAATCTTTATCAAGGCTCATTTTGCACATCCTTAACTTTTATTTTTCTATAGACAATAAATTTCAAATATATGGTAGCACTCTGGGGCGCCGAATGGCTGTGATGCTCACCGCGGCTATCGATAAGCCGAGCTCCTTCCTCCTTCCCCACCTCTCTTCGGTAATGAACAACAACGTCCTATGGAACGCCACAGCAAGGCTATCCTCGACATTCCAAGGAAACTGCTCAACCAGTATTCTACGCTGTTCAAGAAGAAGACGAGAAAATGAATCGAATGCTAGGTACTGTGATCCGCGTAATGAAAAAAAGCAGAAAAAGAAACATTGTGATGACGGATCAAATGAAGTGCTTAAAAGTAGCACTGTAGAATTCATACAGCACATTATGAAGTCTGACTTTACAAAATAGAGCCGTATAACAAATGCTTATTACTGAACTTCTTCGATATAAATAGCTACCCACCATTTGACGATTTTTAGTAAAGAACAGCAAATTGATCCTTTGCGGACGGGGCCATTTTTGGCTAGGAGGCGGCTCGGACGACTACGAATAGAGGCTGTCGGCTCCTGCTCCAAGGCTAGCGTAGTAGCTATCTAATAAAATTTATACTTTTTTCGTCACTTCAATTTTGCAGCGGTAGTTGGTCAAATATGATGGAACAGACTTCACTAATGTTATTTTTACTAGAAATAACGATATTGCTCCATTCATTATTTGCACTTTCAAAGGAAAAAATTAAGCACTCATGAAAGGCTGTATCTAGAAGCTATTTTATTCTTCAAATGGCTTGTTTTCTTTGCTGTAGCAGTCGAAAAAGGTTTTAATTTACATAAAAGCATTTTTCGCCAGATGAAGGTTTTTTCATAAGCAACCAATAATTATTAGATAGGGCGAATCAAGGCAATTTCAACGGCATATTTAGCTTACGAAAAGGACCTCTCGGAGTGCCGTAGTGGCAATCAAGAGAAGATTAGATTCCGGAAATTTGGATAATTTTCGATGTCCCCATCCTGCTTTGACCTTCTGGAGAAAACGAGCTTCCTAAATTTTCTTCATAATTACAATAACCATTCGGTACTTGATATCTCGAAAAATTTGATAGTTTACTTCATTTTTAAGTGGTTTTCTTAGTACGGGAAAGAATTTTGCCTCATCCACTATATTCGTCGGCCCTTGCGCCCATCGACTACCACTTCTTCAAGCTTTCGATAATTTCTTGCAAGGATGTCGTCTTCCCAACCAACAGGATGCAAGAAAAGCTTCCCAAGAGTTCGTCAGATCCGGAAACACCGATTTTTATGCGAGAGAATCAAACAAACTTTCTTTCCTTGATGAAAATATGTTGATTTTTATTTTGATCAATAAAGATGTTTTTGAGACTAGTTATAGCAAATCGAATATCGTGGCCTGAAACTGCACTTCTGCACAGTCTAAAAAAATTTCCTTTTTACATTTTCCTTGCGTTTTACTCTTGTTGTATCATTATAGCCATGCTAATATTCATATGTAGAGGCTTCATTACCTGAGTTTGAAAAAAGAAACGTAGTAGGGTTGAAACTGAGTTGGCTGATGAGAACGAGGGATGCGCTCCCCCACTATTCCAACCAGTACAAGGACGGTGTTTCAAGATATAGTGTCATCAATGTGCCCTTCCACCCAAAAGTTAATCGCTTTGGAAATGGCTAACATTTATACAGAAGATCCGTTATATACAATATGTATCTACCTTCCCGCGCGATTATTCAAGCTACAAAGTGCTCTGATTTCCAGCCCTAATCACAGCTGTGAGCAAATTTGAGCGATATAAAGCTATTTGAGCAGCCTTTCACTATTCGTTTTTTGTATAGGCTTAATTTAAAGCTAATATTGCCTTTTTGCCATTAGAATGCTATATCCAAGTGTGAACTCAGTGAGATAATAGCCGAAATGATTTCTCATCGCTCCACCGACGCTTTTCGGTCGAGTTCCATTTGGATTTGGATCGGACAAGGTCACCTCAGTAGAGCATTCGATAACAACTCAGAATTTTTCTCTCAGAATCGTAATAAAATAATAACATAGATTTTCTTGTTTCGGAAGGTGATACAATAATGATGTGCACAAATTTTTTTGAATATTCAACTTAGAGATTTAGTTTTTGGCCGTTACCTCTAGAAACATCAAATAATGAAGTAAAATGATATTCCTGATCAAGTTGCTAAAACAACGCATAGTGAACATCCTCAGTGTGGCAAATGAGGAGATAAGGTAGGTCGATATTCAATAGAAAGGTCCTTTGAAAATTCGAAAAAAAAAACAGTTAGTAAGTGAAATATGACATATCCTATTCCAAACGGAAAGGACACTATAGCGCCCATGCGTGGCGGCGTGAGTAGACATTACAGCGCTCTAACGCACATTTTCTCAATAAATTCCAAAACTTTCCTACTACAGTATGCAAATTTCTTTGGTAGTTAATCGAAAGCAAATCAATAGGCAAGGATTGAAACCGGAAACATATCCTTCATTTCGAGTGTTTTCTTAAGACCACAGCTCAAATTACCAATATGCCTGATAAATCATTATTTGAGACCACGCATGTCAGTGGTCTGTTAATGAGGGCTGACTTATAGAGCCCGATACACGTGTTTCGATCTTGCGATCTCGTCAGTCGGGCAGTTACCCGTTCTCGTCTTTTGCTAATCTCTGTGGGTGCTCCAGTCCCCACAATAAGAGTTAGCGACGACGTATGTTTTACACTCTGTGTTCAGTGAAGAACTCACCAAACACAGAGTTTTTTACACTCGAATGCTCGTGGGCTAGTATATTTAATATAAACATATCCTTCATTTCGAGTGTTTTCTTAAGACCACAGCTCAAATTACAATATGCCTGATAATCAGTATTTGAGCCACGCATGTCAGTGGTCTGTTAATGAGGGCTGACTTATAGAGCCCGATACACGTGTTTCGATCTTGCGATCTCGTCAGTCGGGCAGTTACCCGTTCTCGTCTTTTGCTAATCTCTGTGGGTGCTCCAGTCCCCACAATAAGAGTTAGCGACGACGTATGTTTTACACTCTGTGTTCAGTGAAGAACTCACCAAACACAGAGTTTTTTACACTCGAATGCTCGTGGCTAGTATATTTAATATAACATATCCTTCATTTCGAGTGTTTTCTTAAGACCACAGCTCAAATTACAATATGCCTGATAATCATTATTTGAGCCACGCATGTCAGTGGTCTGTTAATGAGGGCTGACTTATAGAGCCCGATACACGTGTTTCGATCTTGCGATCTCGTCAGTCGGGCAGTTACCCGTTCTCGTCTTTTGCTAATCTCTGTGGGTGCTCCAGTCCCCACAATAAGAGTTAGCGACGACGTATGTTTTACACTCTGTGTTCAGTGAAGAACTCACCAAACACAGAGTTTTTTACACTCGAATGCTCGTGGCTAGTATATTTAATATAACATATCCTTCATTTCGAGTGTTTTCTTATGAGTTCTTCACTGAACACAGAGTGTAAAACATACGTCGTCGCTAACTCTTATTGTGGGGACTGGAGCACCCACAGAGATTAGCAAAAGACGAGAACGGGTAACTGCCCGACTGACGAGATCGCAAGATCGAAACACGTGTATCGGGCTCTATAAGTCAGCCCTCATTAACAGACCACTGACATGCGTGGCTCAAATAATGATTTATCAGAAACCGGAAACATTCTCTACAGTTGTTATTTGCGAGAAAGCTTTTTTCAGAAAGGTTTCATTACAGCCAAGTTCACTATATTAATTTTTGTTCTATCAATCGCAATTATGAACCTAGTGTATCGCATAGGATTTGCGAATGTAAAAATACCATGAAAAACTCAGCTCGATTCGCGGATACTGGCAAATGCCGCCAATAATGTAGATGTTCCATGGATCACAATATTGTGTTATCCCATGATTTTTTTCGCGCCATTGCTTTCCTGTAGTAAATCGAATGATTGCCAAAAGGCTGTGGCATGTTGGAGAATCTTCTAGAAGCCCTCACAGTTGTAATAGTGTTGTAGTTCTATGCCCTACGCTCGTGTTATATTCCGTTTTTATATTCTAGGCACCATTTTCTAGCAGTATACTAAGAACTCTATGATCGAAGATTATGTTCTCGCTTTTTAATTGGCAGGGAGTGCTATTTTAAGAATTGCTTGACTACAGGCGGACAATCGAAGCCGACGTCTATGGAAAACAACTCCGGAAGTTGACGGTAGCGGTGCAAGATAAGCGTCCAAAACGATTCTATGTCATTCTTTTCCAAAATAACGTTTGATCTCACATTGTAAAGTAGACTTACTAAATGTTGGAGAAGCTCTACTGGACTACGGCACTGCATCCACTGTATAGCTCTAATTTTTCTACGTCGGATTAGCATCTCTTACGTGCCTCGATGCAACATCGCGAAAGAAAAGATTTGGAGACTGTAACCAGCACAAAAGTGATCTTACTGAATTTTTTTCAACATCAGCCTCATTTTTTTAGGAATAAGGCATTCAAACTTTGCTCAGTAAATAGTTGCATATCATTTCACAATGGTGAATATACTGTCAATTGGTTGATTTCTTTGATTAAACAATAATTGATTTAACAGAATGTCGAAGTGTGGAAGAAATTGTGGGAGCACCCTATTCAGCAACACACATTTTATTCATATTCATAGAGCTGTAGAGTATCGTCCTCTACAGTTCTGCATATCTATCATATTCACAAACATAGACCCTTTTATTTTGCAGAAATGATTGTCCAAACCACTAGGTCCACAGCCAATAGAAATAATTGGTCATTTTCCATTGAGTTTCTCACAAGAGAGGAATATCGCCGCGACTACGTCATTAGCTAAGAATATTGACAGGAAAAGTGTTGGAAACGCCTTGCAAGAGAAGCCTGGACGTGTGTTCATTTTCCCTTCTCATGGTAGCTTATTTTTCGTCGGTACCTTGCCACTAGGTTCGACTTGCCTGAGTGAACAAGAAAGTGAAAGTGTATCAATCGATAAGCTACTGGAAGACACTATGCAAGTCAGAGTCGCATTCTAACCGTCACAATGCTCAATAATATCAAATCATGACTTCCCTAATACATCGTTGGTTATTATTATACGTCTAGACTGACTTATACCGGGAATTTTTCGAAGTAGAATTGGTCATAACGTGGGAAAACTTTTTTGTGTACTTGAAATCCGACGATTGGGTGTGGAAATGAAAACTTGAGTGGCATAGCAAGCTCAAAAAGGGATATAGGATGAAGCAGGTATTCTTCCATCTAGTCGCTGATGCTATAACTATACGCAATGATGTTGAGTGATCTGGAGAACTTTGACGTCACACAGGAATTGAACCCGCATTTTATCCTTTCTGAGGGCACGTGTTGACCAATTGCACTACAGACGCCTCTTTTGTCACCACTTTTCCCACGCTAAACGATACAGCTCTCGACGTTGATCAATTCCTGATGGGTGCATTATGCACACTCGTCTTCGCTTCTAATTTCGTTTGAAGTGATTAAATGCATAGCTGGCTTTTACAATGACTCGCATTGGCCTACCAATAAATCAGGGCAGTGCTGCTATCCTCCCAGACCATCTGGCACTGATTCACCGACGTCGGCGGAGTGGAAGATTTGAAGAGCCTTCAGCGCACGATTGAACCATCAACCATTGATAGACTGACCATGTGTGTCGCAGGCACCTCTTACCAGTGCCCCACATGCGAGCTCAGTGTGTAAGAGAAGTTCAAACATGGGCAGGCAGCAGAGTTCACTCAAATAGAAATCACCCTTTGAATTAGCAAGATTTTATTCGGCTAGAATTTCAGGCTTAGTTTTTCATTTGAATGAATACACTTTATGGAGGTCCAAAGGAATAGCACACTGTAGTCCTAAATTTTCGTGATCAGGGCATATTTTTCAGCTCTAGGTTGAGAAAGTAACTAATGAAAGTGATGCGTCTAAACTATTCGATGATTTGTTGTATCACATAGATCGCAACATATGTCTAATTCATCGTCTAAAATGTTATAATGGTACAAAGCTTGAAGAAGAGTATTTCAATAACATTTACAGTTTCAAGATGAAAGAAGTAGGACGTACTTTTACGCTATGGATGAAGCCGCGATTTCCTCGAATTTTTCACCGCCGCCGTGGTCACCGCTGTCGTCGTAGTCGTCACTGTAACCATCTTCTTGAAATTCATTGCATCAATATCACTGTAGTGCTTCTCCATGCACATTCGATGCACCTCCTTTTTCTACAGAAAGATCTTGGAAAATAAAATTAGACTTGCTCCAGAATTGATGAGGTCCCTAACAAATGCACTCACCGAAATCTGTGCAAATACGAGTACGTAGACCGATTTCTGAACACCTAACGATCGTTTCGTTCGCCATGTCAAGCCGAGCTGTCGTCTGGAATAACGGAAACCCAGTCGAATTTTGATAGTTTGATATTTTATTGCATGTTATATTCACCAGTAGCTCTATAAAACTGTATGGAGAAGTTGTGATGATTTATGAATAAATAAATATGAATAAGTTATCCGTAGTTGATACATATCAAGAGAATGCTTCAAAGGCGTACGGAGAGTAATGATTTCAGCATATTTTCCCGATAATTCTTCCAAAGCAACAGTCATCCTTCTCTAAGAAGTATATCTTCGCAGCTATTGTCGAAATGACTGACCTCTAGATTTGTGATAGTTGCCCGTTGAATGACAATTATCGTAACGGATATAAAAACTGCCAGCTATGGTACGACTGTTCACAACATTACACTGTTGATAATTTCAGTACATCTGAATTATATAATGAGAATATTCTATCGGGTACTCCTCCGTAATCTCCACCCTGTTTGACCTCTTCAGTAAAAGCGTACCTTTGCTTTTGCTTGAAATGTAAGTATGTATTCGATGGCCGAAATCAGTTGAATTTCAACGGTGTGTTTTATTCCCATCTATTTGTTCTTTGCGCTTTAACAGTCAAAATAAAACTTTGTTTCACATCCAAGAATTTCTCGCCGGATAAGGTTCTTTCTGTAAACAAACGATGAACATTCGATAGCGGAAATCTTAGCAATCGCAAAGGTGCAGTTGCTTTTTGGATGCACTTCTGAGAGCGCTGTAATAGTCAAAGAAGGTTGAGTTTCGCACTCCAAATGGTGAAATTTCGCAACATTGTCCCGAAGTCTCCTCGCTTTTTGCAACATGTCGATTACGTATAAAACGTATTATTCTTCTGACTACTACAGCGCTCTAAGGAGTCCATTTTAAACACCAATTACATTTTTGAAACAGCTGAAATTTGCGCTATCAAATGGTCCTTGAAACAAGCAGGGAAGCTTTGTTGAGCGAGAAATGCTTGAGTGAGAAAGGTATTCTTATTTTTACTGTTAGAGCGCATTACGGTGGTCCGATCATTTTTTGAACAGGAGAATTTTGCTGTTCCTCTTTCAATTTTACGACATCACCATATGATAGATGTGTTTCCAAGAAAGTTCGGTCTTATCGCTGGAAATGGAAACGAAGGATAGTAGTAGCAATGGAAACACAAATTCTAGTCTAGCGACAAGGGTACTGGTTGCAAAGCTGCGTTTGTCCATCAATAAAGAGGAAACAGCAAGATTACAAGCGATTCATAAGAGAAATGTGTTGTAACTCAATTCAATGCCCTAGACACCGGCACTGCCCCCAGCATGGTCTGATGGTAATTATGGCGACAGGGAATTGCTGTATGGCAGATCATAAAGTAATGGCTTTGAGAATGTGCTCAACCTACAATATGCAAAAGCTAAACTCGCAGCTTTTTCTCCAACCGATTTTTTTTGTCAGTCATAAAGTTTAAATTAGCATATCTTTATTACATGTTTACTTTTGCTAACTAGATATAATTTTATTCCTATGCTTTGAGGTTATATTTACATAAAACAGTTGAGATACTGAGAAAAATTGGGTCTATTGCGTCAGGTGAAAATCTAGATACAACAAAAATCTTTCTTTTGTGAAATGTTGATAATTAGACAAATTTGCAGGAAAAGAAGACTTGCTGGAACTTCTATATTTCAAAAGTCTCTTCTAAAGGTATAAGCGCATCGTAGGAACGTGAGGGCTGCTTGGTTGGTGTTAGAACTTCCGCCTCATAACTAACATTCGTTCATGTGCTCATTACTTAGATGAAACTACACTGGCCGAAAGTTATCAGGGCATTGCGACAATGAGATGTGCATAAGTTTATCCGGTGGCAGGGAGAAGATGTTCAGAGCTAACAGGAACTCTAGCATCTCGCGCTATCCAACGAGAACAATGTTCGCCTCTTTTGAGTGATCCGCTTTCTTTATGATAAAAGACGTCAGACTGATTTGGACGCCCTGACGCATATGTTTATGATATAACTTGAACAAATTCCTTTTTGCGATACCAGTTCGTAATATCAGGTTTGAATGGCCACCGACACGATTTTTTACGCGAGTGAACAGAAGTACCACTAGATTAAGACGATAAGTAATGTCTTCTCCCTATCGCAGTGCGGTAATACGGCAGAGTGCTAATGAAAACCTGAAGCCCGAGTGACATGCAAAGGCGAAACAACTCTATAATCAATCGTAGAGAAATTGGCAAATTTTTATCTCTTAAATACAGGCAAGTAGTCTTTTGAATATTTGGACGTGTTGCAAATTATGAAGCGCTGCTTTAAATTTTAATGGTACCTCTTGCAGTTTAATTTTGAACGTGATAAGAAAATTGACATACGCTTACATAGGTGCTGCTGCCGAGAAGCTGAAAAGTATGTCAAGTCGAGAACAAAAAGGTGGAGCTGAGTAATAACAAAAAACAGCGTCAACAGAAAAAAGATTATCTGAGTGCTTGCTAACATCAATAATAAGAAAAATAGTGGGTAAAAAACTATTCGTTTGTGGTAATGTCGACACCACATACTGGTCTTAATGTCGTTGGTCTGAAAAATCCTAGTTCGACCAAAGCGATCACCGTAATCAGTGAGTGGGGCGGCGACTGGATTTGTGTAAACACGAGGTTAGGCGAGAGAAATGACCATACACCATATGGACCCAAGAGTGCACACCTGCAGAACAAGAGATGGCTAACGAGATAGGCAGGATAGGGCAGTTGAAGAGGATTATTGATGTAGTCTACCTCGGGCTGAATCATGTTAGTGAGCTGGTTCCATAACAAAAACGCTAGTGAGCACAATGATTCGCCTGAGAATCTTTTCACCACGGAGCAGACGACGTAGGTAAAAGTTGTGGCTATCCTCCTTGCTTACAGACTCCAAAAATAGAACACGACTTGGCTGGAATATAACGCGTTTATCATGTCAATGACAGTTTGTATTGCAAGGCACTGCTGATTATTTGCCACGCGCGCCTCAAATAATTGAAACTGAAGGAAGGCAAGAAAAAATTCACACTGCTTTCTGCTTTGCTGCCAATGAAAAATATGGTCTTATCAGCAGGTTGCCATTCTGTGATCGTCTGCCTAACAGATCAATTTGACACCGTGATTATTAGAACGATTATCAGATTGGCAGTTTGCATTTTGCGAGTTGGATTCCATCAAAACTTCCCGTAAAAGACTCAGTTTAACCACACTGAATCAATAAGGATCTCATCAGAAGTTATCATAGAAGATTTTTTGAAAGCAGAACATCCCTTTGACGAGCAAAAAAAATTCAAAGACTAGAATTCATTTTATTTGGCTGCCTATTGCGGTGTTAAGATGTTATAATAAACCCAATAGTGTATAGTGGTGTGCAAAACATTTGTGTCAGCCGGATTTCAAACCCAGACCTCACTCTTTCCGGGAGCCTGTGCTGCTGCGTTGTTGGTGCAACGGTTCAGCACACGCTCCCGCTAAGAGTGAGATCTGGGTTTGAATCCCAGCTGACACAACCCTCCAAAGATCATTACTATTTCCTAGAAAAAGAACGGGATTTTCCTTGTCTTCAAGCTTAAAGAGATATGAGCTAGTGTCTCCAAACTAAGAGAAATATGAGCTGAAGTGCACAGCATCTGATATGGAAAAGCTGTTGTCTCACTTACTATGTGGTTGATGCGAAGATTTTACGGTTTTGGTTCGTGAATTTCATTCTATTTAAACTAAGCATGCACGAACTGTTATAAGTTAAAATAGAAACCATTACAATCAACACATATTTGTTAGCTAGAGATAAGTGCTTCATTCCTCTAGTATAAAAATAGGTGACGCAAGAATCGACGAACTCCTGGAAAGTTTCTTTTCCATCCTCTCGGATGTGGTGTTCTTCCTACGAGAAATTTCCAAGATGCTTAAAGAAGTGGAAATGGGTGGGCTTGAGGTCTGTTGAAATGAAAGAACTTCATAGCCAAATTCATACAACTTATGAAGCATTCGTTGTGCGATATGTAACCGCGCGTTGTTGTTTTCTGTTGACCAATCTTCGTTGCAGGCGTAGCAGTTTTTGGTGTATTTCATCGAGCATACTTCTCAGATGTAATGATTTCATCGCGATTGAGAATGCCGTAGCGGATCAGACCAACAGCACACCACCATACAATTGGCCATAGCCTTCTTTTTTTTAGTGCAAATTTGGCTTTAGGAAGTGCTTTGGCGCATCATCTCAGTCCAAGCACTGAGCCGGTCGTCGCCGGTTCTCGTTTATTATCCACTTTCGTCGCACGTACAATAGTTTTTTGTACTATATCTTGATGTTAAGAGGATCAGCTTCAAAAAATTCCCATATGGTCGTTGTCAGCTACCCATGGCCGGCCACTATATCTCTCATTTTCAAGGATCCCATTTCCTTTACAAACGTTCTTGAACTACCACTGCACTATACGTTCGTTAGCAGACCCTGGGCCAAATGCGCTGCTAATGCTGAGAAATGTCTCTGCTTCTTTACGACTCATTTTAAGTTCGAATAAGAAAACCGCTCGAATTTCCTTTTTGTCTGGCATTCGTTCCATATTCTAAAATAAATATAGACTAAGCAGCAAGTATTACGTCATCAGCAACAAAGACGAAAAATGTGCCTCAAAAATTTATAACTTAACCACATTTACCAAGGAATACATTTCAGTTTTGAATATATTTCGAGCGACAAATTTCAACAAGTAAACCGGAGTTATTTTTTCACAAGCTTCATGGAAGGACCTGTCCAAAAATGTCCCTGACATGTTCTTATGATGTTTAAATGTCAATTAACGATAACCGCAGTCACAATACTGTCTAGAAAGTTCTATGGGATCCGTTGCGGTGTGTTAAGTCATCATTTATGTATGGCATTATAAATCAGAATGACGCTGATTGCGATTCTACACAGAAAAACACTCCATGAATCATTCCATTGTACAATCGCCGCAATTTTTTCTAAAGAGTAACAAAGTGTTCGCACCAAAGCCGCATCTCTAAAGCTTAGAAGCAATTCAACGCTTCCAGGAAGCAAAATCTCAAAGCAAAAATTCTCAGGTTTTCTGTCATTCTGACACAGCAAAGTCGTAGTTCTCACATTGTGCTCCTTCGGCGCTTAAGATTAATGACCAAGTCCTACGATTTCTAAATCAACGATAGGTGGTCTGTTCTCTGACCTGATCTAAAGCGGGTGCTCTTTCTTCAAATGAACAATGGCTCATCAGTTGGCCGACAATTAAGCGTGAGATATTGGCGAATTGTGGTCTCACGCAAACCCTAGGAAAGGCGAGAGGCCGCTAAAAATATTATCTTGTAATATCTTAGTTAATATTAGTGAGTTCAGCACTTTGCATAATCAGTCGGTGAAGAAAGAGAGGAAATGCGAGTTTTTTCCAGGACATCATGAAAATCAAATATGACGTTTCTTTCGGAGCTGAAATGTTTATCTACGCTGTAAAATTACTTATAGATTACAACACCCCACAATTAGGACGGCTATTGCCAATTTGACAAGAAACACTTTTTTATCTGCAGCACACACTAAAAACCGTAGTTGAAGACTTCTGCAGATGTTACAGGGGGAACTTCCATAATGCTCGTCATTAGGTCAGAAGTATCTCACAGAATGCGAAATAATATAAAGACCGATGACTAATCGAGTTTGGCATTGATAATAAAATTGTAGTATCTCACAGACTTTGCCACCACGAATTTGTGGGAGCGTGCTCACAACTTTTTATGGCTAATGATATTTACTGACAACCAGTGTGCCACACGCGATAAAGAAATTCTCTCGTTTTATTGTAAAGCGGTTTCTCAAGAGTGGAAGTTGTAACATTCCGCTCATGACAGTACCTTGCACTTAAATATTTTAGGACCTTGTTTCAAAACCAATATAGTCTGGTTGATAATAAGGACGGAAAACTTTTGTCCATGGTTATAGAATAGTGATAAATATATCTCACGCCCAAGAATGCCGAAAAGTACGTATATCACTAAAGATGGCATATTCCACCCAACATTCTGCTCATCACCAAACATTTTGTCTTATTTTCTCTATTACTATCATCATACAAAGCTTGTGCAAAGCTATCCATTTAGTTTCTCGTCAAAGAAGTTTCTGAACAGTGGTGTCGCGACAGCATAGCAGTTTGACCGATTTCGAGTCTACACGTATTAGAAATAACGTTGTGTATCAAAATATCGTCGAGTTCTTCGGAACTGTGAGCAATCATTATTCACATCTAGGTAGCTCAACCTCTATTCCGGCTTTCCTAGTGGAATAGTTGAACAGTTTTTGGATCTCTGTACTTCTTAAGCAGTACTATGATGTAGTATCAGAAGATTTTTGACACAAAGTCTTAGTTTCCGCCACATTTCGGCGGTGTCAAGCACTGCAGTTTTAGAAAATATTGACTTTATCAGAGCGCACCATAACATTTACACATCCGTAAAGTTTCGTGTTCCTTTGAAGTTATCTCTTGTAATAACATACTCTGAGCCTTTCATCCTTTCTCCTTACATTCACGTTTAACTTGCTTGTGTACTTGGACAGTCAGTTCTCGCGAATTATGCAAAACCGAGCACATCTTCCATTCGTCTCTTCTTCTCGCGATTGTCGTCCATTGTGGTGATTTCATTCGAGCATAGCCGCTGGCGCAACTTCCATACCTCTGTAGAAAAATGGCAGGTGCGAAAACAGCTGATACAAATTCAAATGTGAATGAATGCTGATGAATTCTTCTCACGAACACATCGCCCAACGTGTAGGTGGTCCTTTCGGGGACGGGTGTATTCTCGTGGCTTCGAGTACACAGATCGTTTCGTCCATCTTTGTCTGATTTTCTTACTACATTACCGGCCGATCTGTGCTTCGCCATCAACGTAATTTTTTCTGATTCACGAAGATGCGATAAGTTGCAGAGATCTGAGTTAACCAAGCCGGCTAAGTGTTGCAAAATCCGACTGATTTCATGCAGATATCACTCAAGCTGTTTGTGAGTCGTTCGTAGCAGTCTTGACGTGGTCGAAGTATCAGCCCACGTCTCCGCTGCCTAGCAGAGTGCTGGGAGGACTATTAAATCGAAAAGTCTAGTGCGTAATTTTGGGTGCGTTATTTGGTTAATGGATGTTTGGAGAGGCCCGAATGCGGTTCACTTTGCTTTCCTTGCTTTGTCAAGATTCTCCTTCATGTTGCTCTCCATATTCAGTGAACGATCAAGGTACACGTTCTAGGCCTTTGTAATCAAAGAACCATCCAGTCTGATAGGTTTGTCACTGCACCATTGGTTTTTCATGAAGTGGACCTTCATGCGATTTATTCGTAGTTCGATCTTCTTCACCACTTCATTGAGTTCCTCGAGCATCGTCTCTGCTTCAGTAGTGCTTCTCGAGAATAAGACAATGTCATCTGCAAAACAAATGTTTGACAGGAATTTTCCATCAATGCGTTTGCCCTTCCCGTCTCAATCAAGCGATCTCATTCTTTTGCAGTGCGGCAGTGAGCACCTTTGTCGAAACCATATCGCCTTCTTGAACCCCTTTTTCAATGGGCACGGTAAGAGGTCGATAAAAGAGCTGCATTTTCGTGGTACAGTGCCGATATGAGTTTGATAAAGTTCTCATGTTAAACGGATCCGTTCTTTGATCGACAAGTGCTGATAGGACTGCGTTCATTTCGACGATATCAAATGCTTTTTCATAGTGGATAAAAGTTAGGATTCAAGTGTAGGTGGTGACCCGACAGACTTCTATGACCGTCGACATGGTTTGGATGTGGTCCATGAAGCAAAAACCTGTCGAAATCCTCTATCTCAACTGGTTGTGCCTCATCCAAAGTTTTTGATATGCGTAGAAGAATGACCTTTTGTAAAAATCTCGTTAAGTATGCTCAACAAGCAGATTGGACTATAGTTGCGAGGATCCGTTCGGTCACCCTTATTATAGATGACGACTGGACGCGACATCCTCTGCTTGTCGGAATTTTTTGCGTCGAAGATAAAATGTTATATGCCGCGAGAAGTACATGTAAATTGTGGACTCCGACTCGCAACAAATCGGAAGAGAGGCTATTGGGTCCTGGAGCTGTGCTTTTTTCCATGTTTTCTATTGCAACTTGACTTTAGAGGGCAGAATTTCAGGCGGTTTCTTTTCCAGTGGAAATTACGGGTTACGAGACGGGAATAGTGGAATAGAAAGTGTTAGTGAAGATGTCTTCCGTTATCCTTATCTCGTCATTATTATTCGACCCAACATGTCATGTGGTCTGCTCAATGGGCTGACTTGTAGAGCTCGATACACGTGCTTTGACCTTGACGGTCTTATCAGTAAGCGGTTGGCTCAATTGATGATGACGAGATGTGTTGAAATTTGAGCGTGGTCTTAAAAAACACTCAAAGTGAAAGGTATGGTATACTAACAATATCAGCCAAGAGCAAACGAGTGTGCAACACTGTGTGTGCAGTGATAATTTAGCTTGGCATACAGAGTAAAATATTCGCCGCATGACATACTTATGATACCAGCCAAGAGCGATCGAATGTGCAACATTGTGCGTTCAGTGACATCGCTTGACATGCACTGTGAAATGTTCGGCGTCGCTTACTCTTAGTATAGGAGACTGAGCGCCCCGAGAAGATTGGCTAAAGACGAAGGGTACCGCCCGACTGATGAGACCGTCAAGTTCGATACACGTGTATCGGGCTCTATAAGTCTTCCGTTATCATTTTATATCGTGGCAGGAAGTTTTCGTGATCCCATCTTTGTTCATGAAAGCTATCAGTGAGACACTATAATCACACAGTTTCCACGACACTTCCTTAGATCAAATCTTTCTTGTACAGCTTCTAACAGCTTCTTCTGCCGGAAGCGATGTAGATCCTTCTGCATAGTTCTTCTACAAGTGGCATTTGATATTTTCCGGCCAGATGTCTTGCATTGGGATCGAGATTCAGCTTTCTTCGCTTTTCGAAGAATTCCCTCGTGGTGGAGGAATTGCGATCGTCTCTTCTGGATAAACAAGTGAAGCTAAGTCGGCACATCTTTTTAGTCTTTCGACAAGCATTTCGTAGTCTTCTGTCGGATCACCCTTGATCTGATCTGTCAGTCATGAATGGATAGGAATTCATCTGCAATGCTCTTCTCGTAAGCGATTTCGACAAATTCTTCTTAATCGATGACATAGAATCTTTTGCAGATCACGGCTGGGTCGTATGTAGCATGTGCACTCTTCTAGACAAACAGAGAACAAAAACACAACACCGAGGACCTTGGAATGATAGTTAAAAATCTGAAGCACAAGTCAGAAACGTCGGCGTGGAAAGCCCTCAAGGTTTCTTAAATAAATTTCAAAAATCGAGAATTGGGCAGACAGGGAGACTGTCTATACATATCATTTTGGTGTGTTCAAGCTGACACCTTGTTCATTTGACCTACTGCATGAGGGGAGTTGGTTTAAGCGATGTCGCTCTGAAAAAATGGATAATACTTAAGAGATTTGAGTGGTGAGCAAAAATTCGACTTTGGACGGGAGTTGAACTCGCGTTTCACCCATACAGGGGAGCATGCTAAAACTACACCACGGGGGCAGATTTGCACTACCACTCATTTTTCAGTACCTCTATGAAAGCTATCAGCCACCAGCCTTAAACTGGACTGGTCGGGTACGCGATGTTGCTTTATGGACCCAGTTGAGCTGGTAGCTATTGTGCTGTGTAATACTCGAGATTCCTCATGTTTTTACTGTCATTTTCGCATATTGCGCCCCGGTATGAGTGAAACGTCGGTTCAACTCCCGCCTGAGGTCGAATTTTCGCTCACCACTCAAATTTCTTAGGCACGTCTGAAACATGATAACACTGCGGAAAAGGCAGTAAGAGCATTGGAAATCTCGAAAAATACATAATAACATCTAGATAACACTGTGAGTGGTACTCGTTACCATTTATAAATAGCACAGATTTTCCACATATACTATAAGCAAATCGCATATGTAAACGAATGAGGATTTTTGAACGAGTTCAGACTATGAGAAGCGCGAAGTCGCCGAAATGTCAGCCTTCGATCTTTCAGAATGCACATCAAACTAGTCAAAGCTTTGAATAAAGATTACTCACAAAATATCCTTTTTCTTCATTTTCATATCTTGTTGAGTACATTTTTGCGATCTTAGATCTTTGAGTGAGTTGTTTACAAACAATCCCCATTTTCAGCAAAAAAAAAGCTCCATGAGCAGGGCTCCTTTATGCAATATACCTCGAAGAGATAACCAATGGAGAAAGGAAAGGGCGCTTGTGTTCTCGTAGTAGGTTAACGACGAAGGCTACACGAATCATGGGGCAATCGTGGATACCACAACCTCAAGCGGAGTACTGATAGCGACGGTTAGTGATACAGCATCAATATGGTCCTATAATTACTCTTTTTTTCGGCAATGAAAAATATGTAAATAAATCCTGAAAAAGAGTCCGGCGCATCTGCTGTATGGGCAATTGATGAGGAACGCTGTTTGACTTGGAGGCTCTGATTTTAACGCTAAAAAATCAGTCGAAATTTTTCCTCCTCTGTGATCACAAAATTGTGAGATTTTGTGAGCAAGATAAACTATTATTCTATCTATCCACTGTTACTCTGAATTGATGGACAGCTCGTAGACCCGTAATCACTGTTCGCTATCGTACCCGCCCCAACTGCTGCCAGCCGAAAATGGCTGCGGTACTGAAAGAGTTGAAAACGAACTTCCTTAGTGTTTTGTCAATGAGACTCGTATGCGACTATGATCTTATCAGCTAGAAACTTTTTTGCTTATAAAAGTCATTTCCTAACAGCTTTGATCTGTTAGACGGCTATCTCTGAGGGACTTCAAGAAAAAATCATACAGTTCCATCATAACTAATTTTAGTTAAGAAAAAACTCGTCCCAGTAGATGCTACTTGTCTTTATTTTGTGCGTTGATACAACAGGTGAGCAAAAGCATCATTTCAAGGATGAAAAACGTGCCCATGGTGATTAAAAAAAAAGTGAATTCAAATAAGATTTGCAACAAGAGTTATTCATAATATTGATATCGTCCAAAAGACTAGAAAATTTGCGCTTGTGGAGATTCGAGTATTGAGACTGAACACCAAAAATGGTGTAGACACAAAGCTGTACGTAATTTTAGCTGAAATCAAACTACTTATCTACGCCTATATGAGCGAGCAAATGAGATGAAATTTAATTCAGATGAGAAGGCAGAAAAATCAAAGTCCTTCATCCTAGCTTAGTGTTACACATATATTATGCACACTCAAGCTCAAGCTCCTTCGTTAACTTATGTCATCTCAGAAATTCTTGTGCATCCACACAGATAACATATAAGTCCGTATAAGCCAAGTTAAATAGAAATGTTGTCAAGTCGACCGATGTGCACTGATGGTTGTACTGTCTGTTGTTGAAAAAGGTAAAAAGTTTGGTGCTTAATTACAACAAAGTGCACTTTCATTTATTGTCATCTATTCTAAAAATTGCTATAAAAGCATCGCTATGCCCAATCTGAAGTAATTTGATCATTGGTGTTTCGTCTAAAGCCGGCATGAGATTAAAGGAAGGATATCCGTGTCGTGAGTACTAGTGTGCAAGTAGACCGAACTTTTTTGAGTAGACATTAATTTATCATGTTCAATAGAAAGTGATGTTTTGTAAGTCAGTAATGAAAAAAGGCGTCAGTGGTATCGAAAGCACTCGTGATCGCACTGTTTTCCACTTTCTTCAAAATTTCAAAAACTATACCGCAAAAAAAGAGCTAGATTCCTCTTCCTATCCATTTCGAGTCCATAATGGTACTAATTCATCTGAGATTTTCTTTATATGCGTCTGCCATAATTGCTATTGAGTGAGAAAATTCAAAATCGTTATGATATCGACACCCTTGCAGAGGTTGAAAGGAGACTTTTTCTATTAATGTTGTCGGTTCAGGGAAGAAGTGGAATACAGTCGGTTCCACAACGAGATAACCTAGACAGTCATTATAACTCACAAATTTTTCATGCGCGAAATGTGAGGTTTTTGTATCACATATCCCATTTTTTCCCTATTCAATGGGTGTGAACAATTCATTAGCAAATTTAATTCAGAGAGCACAAATTGGCATTATATTCCAGTCAAAGTGATACTGATGTCGAAATCAAAAGGTAATATTCATGACACAATTGAGAGACAAGCAGATGGAGGCCCTCGATGGCGCAGCTTAAGCGCTCTGCTCCAGTGAAGTATGGCCACAGTTCGAGTTTACTCCACAGAAACATCAGCTTATGACTTACTGCTATCTCAGCACTTTTGCCACTACACTTTGCATTATGCATACCTTGTCGGTGAGAAATGAATCAGACAATAAATAAAATTAGTTTGCGAAAAGAGTTAAGCGTAGATTCTCGTCTCTGCACAAGCCCTAAGCGGTCGGTTAACGACTCTTTCTTATCAATTACTCATTGATTTTAGTTCAAACATCTCTTATATCCTTACATTCTGATATTCTTCGAATTAACTAGTAGGGAATTTTCACGAAAAAGTAGGATCCGCTGCTAGAAAGATATTCCTTGGAAGCCACATCGTCGAAACCTGGAAGCGTCTTTTAAGCCCTACAACATCCTCGATCGGTTGGTCAGCTTTATTCTTTCATTCCTACTTTTCTCGATTTGGTCTTATTACTACCTCCGAATCAACTGAAAGGAAATCCGACTGCTAGGACTGGATGTCGAAGAAGTTTTTTGGAAACGACATTATCAAGATCTGAAGACCTGAAAACGCCCTTGCAAGGTTAAGTCAGGAATCGAAGGAATATCGATCTGCACAGCCAGCAATAAAGTCAGCCTCAGTACCACCACGCTCGGTGCTCCCGTCCATGACGTCAGAAGGCGAGACAACCGCTGACAGGCCACAAATTCATGGGATACGCTGGACGCCATTGGAACCGGATCTGGTGAACAGCCAGAATAGTCGACTTGTCACGGAGGCTATTATATGCTCTGCATATTTAATGCATAAACGCTCATTACTGACGCCGATTCACTCATTTCTTGAAGCAACAATCCTCATAAGATTCCAAGTGACTGCCGTACAAGAAACGAAAACCAGGAAGACCGACATGCGTCAACTGAACAATGGCACACTCTTAAGTCGCAGAGAAGAGGTGCCAACACGAAATGTTGGAAGCGTAGGCTTTGTCGTCCACCCGTTCACCACGCATATCGTCGACTCATACGAAATCCTTTCCCCTCGCCTAGCTATTCTACGACTCCAATTAAAGCGTAATAGGAAAATTAGTGTCATCAACTGTTATTTGTCGACCGACGCAGCTGATGAAGACAAACTGGGTGTGTTTTACTATCAGTTGGAGGAAGCCATTCGTAATGATAGGGTGCATTACAAATTCGTTGACGGAGACTTCAATACCAGATTGTGAATTGTTAATGAGAGCGAATAAAGGACTGGAATTTTTTGATTAGGAGAAAGAAACGGAAATGAAAACCGTCTCGCTGGATTCTTGTCTGCGTAACATCTCTTCCACGGAAGCTCACTTTTCCCGAAAAAAGAACACCGTCATTGCACATGGAAGTCACCTAACGGCACGACACATGCGGAAGGCAACCATATACTTATCAACAGAAGATGGTACCTTCTCGACACAACCATAGTGCCATCATTCTGTACTGGGTCCGATCACCGCCTTCTTCGAGCAAAGATACGACCCAGCCGTGATCTGCAAAAGATTCCATGTTATCGATCAAGAACAAGTTGTCAAAATTGCTTACGAGAGGAGCATTGCAGATGAAATCCTATCCATTCATAACTGACAAATCAGATCAAGGGTGATCCGACAGAAGACTACGAAATGCTTGTCGAAGGACTAAAAGATGTGCCGACTTAGCTTCACTTGTTTATCCCAGAAGAGACGATCGCATTTCCTCCACCACGAGGGAGTTTTTTGAAAAGCGAAGAAAGTTGAAGCTTGATCCTAATGCAAGACATCTGGCCGGGAATTATCAAATGCCACTTGCAGAATAGCTATGCAAAAGGATCTTCATTGCTTCCGGCAGAAGAAGGTGTTAGAAGCAGCACAAGAAAGGTTTAATCTGATGAAGTGCCGTGGAATTTGTATGATTATAGTGCCCCACTGTTAGCATTCATGAACGAAGATGGGATCACGAAAACTTTCTGCTATGATATAAAATGATAAAGGAAGACTTATAGAGCCCGATACACGTGTATCGACCTTGACGGTCTCATCAATCAGGCGGTACCCTTCGTCTTCAGCCAATCTTCTTGCGGCGCTCAGTCCCCTATACTAAGAGTACGAGACGAACATTTCACAGTGTATGTCAAGCGATGTCACTGAACGCACAGTGTTGCACATTCGATTGCTCTTGGCTGGTATCATAAGTATGTCATGCGGCAAATATTTTACACTGTATGTCAAGCGAAATTATCACTGCACACACAGTGTTGCACACTCGTTTGCTCTTGGCTGGTATCATTAGTATACCATACCTTTCACTTCGAGGTTTTCTTAAGACCACGCTCAAATTTTAACACATCTCGTCATTATTATTTGAGCCAACCGCCCGACTGGTGAGACCGTCAAGGTCAAAGCACGTGTATCGAGCTCTACAAGTCAGCCCATTAAGCAGACCACATGACATGTTGGCTCGAATAATAATGGCGAGATACGGAAGACATCTTCACTAACACTTTCTATTCCACTATTCCCGTCTCGTAACCCGTAGTTTCCACTGAAAAAAAAACCGCCTGAAATTCTGCCCTTTAAAGTCAAGTTGCAATAGAAAACATGGAAAAAAGCGCAGCTCTAGGACCCAATAGCCTCTCTTCCGATTTGTTGCGAGTCGGAGTCACAATTTACATGTACTTCTCGCTGCACATATGACATCTTACCTTTGGCGAAAAAATTCCCGACGAGTAGAAGACGTCGCGCGCACTCGCCATCAATAAAAAGGGTGACTGAAGGGATCTTCGCAGCTATAATCCAATTTGCTTGTTGAGCGTACTTTACAAGTTTTTTGCGAACGTCATTCTTCTGCGCATATCAAGAACTTTAGATGAGGCGCAACCAGTTGAGATAAAGGATTTTTGATAGGGTTTGTGCTGCATGGATCGCATCCAAACTGCGTCGACGGTCATAGAAGTCCGTCAAGATTACCACTTGCCCTTAATCCTAACTTTTATCTACTATGAAAAAGCAACTCGAAAGACCGACTTTCTTGAAACCTCGGCATGTTAATAATATAAACCTTTGAAAATGATAAGAAAAGCTTAGAAAACTAGTCTTTATTTAGAGCTTCACGAGGTTGGTATCTTTTTCGCCAATCGATTGTTCTTATTTCCGGTCGATGGGTTTTCGCGTTTGTTTGTGGCTGACGTTTCGGCAAATACGCCTTCTTCAGAGCCTGAACGTATTATTCGTTGTAGCTTTATCTATATGACTATATACTAAGGGAAGAAAAAAAAATTTTTTGAAAACCTAAGGTATTGTAAGCGATAACAGATTCAGGGAAAACCACTCACCTTACCATCTAATCCAGGGACTACCTATGTCGTTAGCGCCAGGGTGACGTATGAACCCGCCCCTCATGTCACTAGGTCAAATTATGTATAGGTGTCAGCTGAGACCCATGCTAGAAAATTAATCTGAGATAAGGTGCCATATGGTTGGTTATGTTGAGGCACTCTCCCTTTTTGTTCATTTGCGGGTTTTTGGAATTTATCCAAAAAGCTTCAAGGGTCTTTCGCGCCGATATTTTTGGTTCGCGCCCTAGGATTTCGACTCCTACCTCGAAGTCGTCATCGTTGTGTCTCTGAATCCTGTGCGTACCTAGAGGTTTACCTGGGTCTTTATTTGCTTTCCCATCTAGGTGCTCTTTAATGCGGATGTGAAGTGGTCTGCCTGTTTCGC
>JAHQIW010003220.1:0-46908 GCA_019055375.1 Parelaphostrongylus tenuis
CATACAGTATACCCAATATGTGCAGTACTGTGCAAAAACGTTTGCGTCAGCCGGGATTCGAACCCAGATCTCACTCTTTCCGAGAGCGTATGCTAACCGTTTGCACTACCGACGCTCGTTTTGCACAGCACTCTTATTTACGCTATAACGCGTTGTCTGCCAACAGCCAACCGTCGACGGTGTGGCGGGGCAGCCGCTATCGGCAGTGAACCCACTTAAGTTGACAGATGCATTTTTTCCACAGTACTGCACATATTGAGTATACTAATAATATCATACCACTGCAAGTGGCAGTCAAAATAGATTTATGACTGATTATTGATATCCAATGTCTGTCAACACAAGTGGGTTCAATGCCGATAGCGGCTGCCCCGCCATACCGTCGACGGTTGGCTGTTGGCAGACAACGCGTTATAGCGTAAATAAGAGCAAGGAAACAGGAAAAAAGTTGACCGATTTGGGCTGGGAGCACTTGGATCAACCGCCGTATTCGCCAGATCTATCTCCATCCAATTCCATCTCTTCAGATCATTGGAGCAGTGGTTGAACAAGAAGAAGCTTCGAGATATTAATCATTTGCGTCAAAAGTTGACTGCCTGGTTTGCGTCAAAGAATAATGAGTTCTATGATCGCGGAACTGATTTGTTGCCGGAACGTCTGCACAATTGCATCCAGGCAAACGGAAACACTTCTTATTTAAAGCTTTCGATTACTTCGAAAAACAGATTTTTGAAACTTTGGATCAAGTTCGGAAGCCTAGTTGGAGACCTAATAGAACTTTTAAGGACATGCAACCATAGATAATTCTGAAATGAGAAGTTTTGTCATTCATCTATATGAAGATCGGAACATCACATAGTGTATTGCTGCGGACAATAAATAAGCTCAAATGGATTGCAATAGGAAGTGTTAGCAGTTGATTGTATCAGTACTTAATATTTAATGACTGTATGAAGCACTAATTCTATGCAATAAAAGTAAAATGTTTAGAGTTGCTGAATTATGTAGTAAACTGCTGTTGCTCGATGTTGATTTCAAAAATTGTTGAATGTCAAATTAAGATTTCGATTGGAATTTTGCAACATCAGCAATATATAAATCATGGGAAGAAGTGTGAATTTTTCCCAAACAGGTACACTTCATTCAAGTGTATGCGATTCTTCCCACACTTACTTCGGCTGAACACTGAAGGTACTCGCAGACAGACTTATTTCGAGAGCCCTAATGCTTTCGAGCTAAATTCTTGTCAGAGAGTCCATAGTATTGAACAACAAGGGATGAAAGCATATTATCTTTACGACTATAAGTTTTCCCTTCAAAAAAAGATGACTTTCGGAACAGCTGCCATTATTGATCTAAAGACCTTCTTGAAAGTTTTCTTTGCCATATCTTACCTTTTTGTAATGACACGGTGCTTTATATTCAAATCTTTACTTATAATTATCATCAAATCCGTTCTGAAGCTCTAACAACGGGCTGGTTACTTCGGACGTGAGACTTAATCTTGCTTGTACAGTGCTACATAAAATCCCTTTATAAACAAATTTCATTTACATAATTGTCAAATCTGGACCAACGCACAACTCCTCAAAATCTAGCAAAATATCCATAAATTAAACAATCCAAACCGAGCGTGAAACATGTCAAGCTGCATAATTTCGGTCGCATTATTTTTCATCCGGTTTTTTTCTATTAATAATCAACTATTGCAGAAAGGCTTTGTATATTATATTAAATATAGAAATATGACTCCGCCGCTTAATTATTTTTGCTGTTATATTAGTAAAAAAAAGACACGTAAATTCTTTATTGCTTGAAACTGCGCTAAGAACTCTTTTTAATCATATATTCATTGTAAACAGAGCATTTTTATGACAGCTTTAGGACATCGAAGATGACGACTTTTGCACCCAAACAACGCCATTTGTGAGAATCATTACTTTTGAAGTTCAGTTTGAAGAAAAGTGCCGTCGATAAGAAAAGGAAGACTTTTTTGCTTTGCATAATGACTGGAGACGAAAAGTGGATTTCGTTTTTGACAATCCGAAGCGCAAACGATTATAGTTAGACTCCGAAAAACGAGTAAAATCGACTGCAAACCGCAATATCCTCCACGAAAAGAAACTTATATGTGCGTTTGGTGGGATTTGAAAGGCGTCCGCCACTACGAGATTTTGAAATCTAGTGAAAGTGGCGGTTAATGCAGCACTTCACCAACAATTCTTTAGGAAATTAAAACCGGATTTGTAATTAAGACGACCAGAGTGGGCTGCACACGAAAAGTCATTTTGTTGCATTATAATGATCAACCTCATGTTGTAAAACAGACCGGAAACGTTACAAAGAGCTGAGATAGGAGGTTTCAGGTCTTTGTGCCTGGATCGCCGGTGATGACAACGGTCTGCTGGATACATCATAAAAGTCATGTAAATTATTTTCAAGTAAACTTCAGCATAAATATTCTTTGCAGTGATTGAGTATTTGTAACCGTAAGAAGCGGCGGAGTCATAGTTTGAACACCTAATAAAGCGTTCCAGTAATTTGGGCAGAAATGCAACTGAAGTACTATCACTCGTCATTTAAATGAAAAGCGCTACCCAAAGCGATATCACGACAGACACCTCATGTGCTGACTGACCACCTCACATTATAAGGTCGGCTCTCCACATTCCGCGAAAGTTACAAAGGACGCCGACACCACATTCACCGTGTAGCCCTAATATTGCACTATCGCACGTTCATCGCTTCAGAGCCTTGAAGCATTAACTGGAAGAGAAAGATATGAAGACTACAGCCAGCTCAAAACTAGCATCACCGTCCTATTTGATCTCCATTCTTACTTGTTCTTGGAACGAAAATGGTTGCATATCATTGATCGAAACGGAAACTATAGAGTTAATTAAGTAATCTTTCTAAATATTTAACTATTGAGTTATGTAAGATAACTAAGTACATTTTATTAGTGGTATCAATATAGTCTTAATTTCTTGAAGATCCACTAGTTTTTCGGAATATTGACACCAAACATTGATTAGGAATGTTTGGAACGCTCAGTGCAATATTCATTTAGGAAATTATGCCGTGATAAGCTCTTCGTCGAAGCTGAGGAACGACACGGATACATTGGGTTGCCCCATTATAATCAGGGCGCTCCATAAGTTTTGACAGTAGAGACTAAACATGAAATCAGAAAGGTTTTCGACTGTTAGACGGCGACTAGTGCAGAAATCCCCTCTTTCGCTGAACAAGAGTTTTTCATAAGAGTGTTAGCAGTCGTTCGAAAGCTCAAATCTTTGGCTAACGTGGTACTTGGACGGTTCTTGGAATACCCTTCTGTAAAGTTGTAAAATTCAAAATAAAATTATACATCAAATCGGCAGCTTAGTTCTGCTATTACTTCACTGGAAACGCGAAGAGCATATGAATGTGCATAGGAAATCTCGTAGTATCAGAGTCAGACGTTTTGTGAAGAATTTCTTTCGAAATGGGGAAAATAATCACATCTCAATGACAAAAATCGCCCTCCACTTGCGACGAGCCAACGTATTTCGATCGATCGATGGTGAGCCGCAGCTTCTAATTCACGGCTACTATACATTACGACTGTAGATTAAGCGGCAAACAAGCGCGCCGGCTATGTTAAACGCAATCTTCTTTTCCTTGTCACGGCGCAGAGAAACGGTCTCTCCAGCAAACAAGCACAGTGCTGGACAGAAATGAACTATAAAGTAATTCAAAATGGCATGATTTTCATATCGCACCATTGCGCATTTTCTTGGAAATACTTTGCTTTAGAATTGGCTATAGCTGCTTTAACAAGGAAAAGTCGTGGAAGAAACTCAATTGCCGTCTACGAACGAATGGTGCGCGGGCGAAAATGCTATTGAAACGGTACGCAAGAATAAAGCTTCCTGTGGACGACCCAGCGCGCTGATCCTCCAAACTGCTTTCTGCAGCTATGAATTTCGCAGGGCACTTCATACCCGTCTTTTCTGCAACCGTATCATCGCTCCGTGCTTGATTGATATTGCGTACCGCATTACTCATGTTTTTCCCTGCGCGCCATTCGTGCATGAATATCAAGCGATTTTGCTCCCATGACAGCTCCAACTAGATGTGGTGTATCTCGTTATGGTACTCTCTCTTGGGAAACTCCTACGTCCACCGTTTGGAGTGAGGTTTTTGAATTTGTGAATCATCATGGACGGTTTGGATCGTCATGATAAACTCAGATAGCCTCCCACTCTGTTCATTCCATCCTAGTCCGTAGGTTTCAATGTGACGTTTTTCAGGCGTTCTCCTGGGTGCAATTTTCGCGTTGAAATTTCCAACATGATCTTGAAGAAGGCGTGGTCTTCTCTGAAGAAGTTTTGACGTTCATACAGAGCGCTTCGACTTCGTCTTCGTCATAGCTTGATGTTGGTACGTAAGCACCGAAGATGGTCAGGGCCTATATTTACTACATCGTTTCCACAGTAATCCTCCGATATGGGTTGTTAGGTGTTCGAACGAATCGATGTTCACAGTCAAATTCGATTTGGCGTGGCCGCCAACGCCGCAGACTCTTCTGCGATCGCACGTTCCAAGCAACAGCTTTTCTCTGGTGTCAGAAACAGCGTGAAAAGGAGCGTCTTCTCGTCTCAGCCAGGCCAGTGGCGTCGTACCTTGTCCTTCTTGCTTAAATCAAGAAATCTTCTACAGCAGCCGAGATTAACAAACTATATAGATATATAAAAAAATAACAATAAAAAACAGCACAAAATGCCAAGGAATGAAACATTCCGGAAATTTCTTACAACTTTTTGCTCAACCTGGTTGTCGGTCCTGAGAAATTCCCCGTGATGTGCTGGAAAAATGCTTCTAATTAGGAGAGTAAGCCCAGCCAAAGAATTTTCCTGGTCAAAAAAAACCTTAAATTGTCGCTTTCGCTGGGTAAAAAATCGGATCGTTCCGAACTTCATCAATCGAAAACGCTTTCATGGACTATGGGGTCGACTAAACTAAAGCCACCGGATTTCAAACATTTTTATTTTCACTATTGCCACAGCAAAAAAGCGACAGAGTATTTGTACACCTATCAGCTTATCAAGGCTCAGTGCAATAAATATTTCCTAGTGCTCTAACTAACTGCGAAACGTAATCTTCTTCTGACTGCTACATACAATAAAGAGTTTTCTAAAGCTAAGTTATTGTGGAAATCGTCGAGATTTCAGCTATTGAAGAATTATCAAAGTCCAGCGCAAAAGCTAACTTCAGTAGGAAATGCTTGAGTGTGAAAAATATTTCAATTTTTACTGTTAGAGCCATTTTGAGAATGAAGTATACCCTCAAAATTTCCAAGATTTGAAGTCGCAAATGGTCAATGTAACTCTGAAAAAAATCAGGAAACGCGTTTTTCCTAAGAGGTCAAAACAGGATGTGGATATAGAAAATTATCCAGGATTGAGAAATCTAATCTGTTTTTGGTCATTACAACACGAGTCTTTTATTGAAATCAAGCATGTCATTGAAGTAGCTAAGATTACCTTTATCTAATGCGACTATCAATTGCTTATGAAAAAAGCTTTATCCGACGAGAGATGCTTGAATATGAAACAAATTATTTTTTTCAACTGCTACAGCCAAGAAAACAAGCCACTTAAACGCATGGAATACATCGTTCAAAATCACTTGATTTTACTTGTCGATTGACTACTAAAACGTCGTTTTATACGTTTCTACCAAAGGGCTCAAACAGGATGGAGAGAACGGTAAAGAATCGCTCTATACCTTCATCTCATCTTCGCATATCATAGCTTGAATAGAGATTTCGAACGAAGATATGCGTTGATCTGAGAAATGGAAATCTGAATTGCACTAATCATTGAAAAAAAATATCTAGAATTGTCGATGAAGTGGGATCGCATGCAACAAGCAGCACTATTTTTGACAAACTACTCACTGCTTTCCGATTTTAGCAAGTATGATTAATTTTATGCACTTCATGAAATAAAGTATGCGGAAAGACGAAAGAAATGAAAGATGAGTTTGATTGAATTGTAGGTAAGTATTAACAAAATATCGTAGAAATGTTCGATGAAGTTTTTAAACTATCTTTTCATGAAAATTTGGCTTTTTCCTTTAAAAGTGTGGATTATGAACGGAGTAATCACGATATTTTCAGTAAAAATAACTTTATTAAAGACTGTTCTGTCATATTTGACCATTTATTGGAGCAGGAATCCAATTTCTTGACGATAAAACCAAAATTTCATCAATAAACTACCACATCAGCATTGGAACAGGCGCGAGCAGCCTCTTTTGGCAGCTGTCCGAGGTGCCCGACAGCCGAAAATGGCGCCGTCCACAAAGAGATCGTATACGAGAGCGCCGTGGCTGAGTGGTTGCCATACTCGTCGGGGTTTCTGTGGAGCCGAATCCGACTCCCCAACATTCTCCGCCAATCAGCAACGAGCGACCAATGGAACCATGGAACGTCACTGTCAGGCTATCCTCGAGATTGCAAAAGGACGCACTTAACCAGTATTGTACGACGCTGAAGAATCAGACGAAAGAACGATTCTTCACTCGAAATACTAGAATCCGCACAGTGGAAAAAAACACTTTGAAGTCTCATATTAGAGTGCACGAAAGTGTTTACATCAAAAAGGATGAAGCTCGCGGCGTTGATCAATACCTAAGGGAGATATATATATATGCATTATATATATATATATATATATATATATATATATATATACTAATGGAAAAGCCGTAAGCCATTGAACTCAAATAAACTCAGAGAACATTTAGTTTGTCTGGTTCTTATCATTCTTCCTCACCCATCTCTAATATATTATGTGGGGCCTGTGGTTCTATGATAACCCTACCGTCGAAACGTTCAGCCACAGACCATATTAGACCACGAATATGCTTGAGACAAGTCTATCGAAATAATCTTGTTTCCAATAATCAAGAAAGGAACTGAGTTATTCTTTCTATGTCGGATTTGATAGAGACTCAAGATGATTTCTCCCGCAATTTTGCACGGGAGAGCATGCTGTGATCACTGAGAACCAATCTGATACATAATATTTATATGTATATGTATATATATTGTATATATATACATATAGATATATATATAATATATGCGACCTCACCAAAAAAACGTTTCTTTGATCGGTGCATCACATCTGCTGAATTTCAACGAAATAAAATATGAAGTGTTTAATAAGGTGTGTCAGCATTGCACTTCATCGCCTAACACATTGTGCAAACGTGTTATCCCAGTGATTATAATTTTTTCAGTAATTCAAGACAATGTTGGTTTTTCGGTAGCAGCACGAACGTCGCATCTATAGAGATCAACGGTAGGAACTCCAAAAATATCAGCAGTATGACTATGACAGCAAATTAGATCAGTTATCTGTATGCGCTATTTTAAAAGAACACTATTATTATTCTTCAATGAAGGCTGTTATTGGAGCTTTGTCAAAAATTTCGTGCAGTGTGGAAGCCGATGCCACCGATTGCAAATTTTTTCTATGCTCAGCAAGTTGCTTAACTTGAAATTACAGGTTATTATGACATCGCGTAAGGAAATACATAGACATAAATGGTGCATATGACATTGAATGGGCAAACAAATAATTGTATATATATATATATATATAATATATATTTACATACATATATATACGGATGTAGCTCCAAAATTTCCTTGTTGAGAATGCCATTAAGTAGTGGTCAAGTCGATTCGCCGTGGAATTTTGCGAGACACGTGAAGAGGCGTTACAAAGTGAGTTGAACGAGAGTGGCCATGTTTCGGACAAGTCTTTTGAGGATTTTACTCAAGGTCGAATCAGCATCATGCACAACTGAACAGTCCGTTAACGACTTTAACTCACGAAAACATTCAGGAAATTTGCTGTAGCACCATAGATATAGAAGTTGAAGTGCTAAACTTAGCTTGGTTTGCGCAAATGTTCTTCTTCAAGAGACACTGAAACTTTTTAGGTTGTGATTACTAAAAGGTAAAGGGTCACTGTAAGAGCGCTGAGACAAATAGAACCTCTTCAAAGTACTTTTATTTCTTAGCCGTCTGGTGTCGTGTTTCCGGATGTAGATTCTCCAGGATCGATGTCCGGAGAGTTGTCATAAATTTCGAAGACTGAAGTGAAGCAGGATACAATGTACGGATTGGATGTTAGGCCAATAACACAATCTGACACCACTAGATTGATCGATTTCTGATCAGAACAACAGTTCGTTTCTTGTCGATACACATTAGACCTGCTTTCTTTATAGGCATGTTATGCCTGCAGTGAATTAATTATTGTACTTGTTCCATTATCGTTGAGTAGGATTCATCAGCGCCTCCCTAACGTCATGAAGTGACTATTAATTCACGTAGACCGGTATCCACAACCATCCATTTTCTCTCAAGGAGAAAAGAGCTGATCCACACTTTCGACCTCTACAAAAAAATCTTTTGTTTTATTTGCTTATAAATAGGTCTTTTCATTTCAGAAATGAATTTGATGGCAACATTGGCGCTTTTGTTTATCACAGCACTTATCGCCATTCTTCCTGGTTTTCCAATGGCGGCGTATTGTAAGAGCTTTATACCTGTCGCTCCCTCCCATATTTCCCCTACTCTGTGCGTGTCGTACGTCGCTAAGGTGAATAGACATTTTTTCGATAGTAATAAAATTCAATCAAGCAGAATAATGGCCGTCCTTGCGGTGAGAACGAATCAATGGATAGAATTCAGGTTACTGGAGCGTTTGTGTTGTATCTCGCTTCTACCATTTTGTACGCTGATTTGGTTTTCCCTCTAGTGATGTTTTCTTATGCTCAAATATTGAAGTACGTTTTTTTTACAGTACACAATGTACTCATCAATTACTCATTTTCAACACAGAATAGTCAATTCTTGTGTTCACATAATTATGAAGACTCTTCGATAACTAGAGTACTTGAGGTGTTGAGATCTTGATTGTTGTATGAAAAGCAACTGAAAAGACGCGATTTCGTGGAAGGACATTCGGCATGTTGTTTGGTGTTGATGTTTGTGCAGCTACATTTATGCTGAGAATTTTTGATTGATAAAATCTTGTCTTTAATTTTTCGATATTTTTCGACAATTTGAACCTTGTCAAAGAACTTTATCAAATGGAATTCTTTTTGTTTAACCGCTTATAGCGATGGTATGATGTTAATAATGTACCCAGTGATGTGGAGTGATGTGCAAAACTTTTGCGTCTGGCGGAAGTCGAACCCACATCTCACTCTATCCGGAAGCGTGTGCTATAACCCATTGCACCACTGACGCTCCCGGATGGAGTGAGATGTGAGTTCGAGTCCCATCTGATGAAAAGTCTTACACACCACTCTACATCACTGGATATTTTAATAACGTTATAAAAATGGTGTCTAAAAGAGAAGAAATCGCCTATACCATCAACACGATGGGGCAAACGCTCTTTCATAACGCTGTCAAATGTTTATGTTCATCTAGAGAGTTTCATCCGTTGCAGTTAACGTTTCCAATTCGACATGTTTAGTGAAGAGGCGATCCCAAAAAGCTCTTTATCTTAATTTACTAAAGTGATAATATTGCTGAGTTAAAGCGAATAGTTTCAGGCGTTATTCGAAACATACTAATCAGTTGTCTGCCAATTGAGACGCTGTATCGAAGTCGTAGAAGCATGAACATTATATCTTTATGTACTGAACTTCAGTGTCAAGGAAAGTTGTCTAGTTTGTTTTAATATGGTCGTATGCATAAAGCATGATTCAATATCGCTTGCTGATTTGTTCATTAATGAACAACAATTACATAGGTAGAGCATATCAGGATCACCTAGGTTACTATAGCTTTAAGATTCTTATTCTCTAACCTGGAACTGTTTTCACCTCTGAAACTATAAGATCGACATTTATTTAAGATATATAACTCGTGCTATAGGCTAAGGTGCATCAAGTATTCGATTTTTTATTAGCACACACGACAAAATGTGAAGACGTTTGAAATCTGGGTAAACTTTCTGTCAACTTGTTTGAACAGTGGAAGAAAATGTACTATTTCACATAGTGATTTCGAAAATGTTTGGTGCATGTAAAAAAATTCAAATACTATTGTGGAATGTTCTATCTGCATCGTTTTTCCTTCATTTGTTACTAAGTTATTGGAACTAACGACAACGAAGTCTCACTTCGTTACTGTCGCATGCACACTTAACCTGCTGGGTTACTCTCGTTCCATGAAAACGTTTAGCAACAAATTTTCTTTCTAAATTTTGCATAATGAACTCTGACTATGAGCTCGGTATCTCGGCTGTGCGTTTCACCTTGAAAACCCAGTCGTTCACGGGCCTAGTCTCGCTTGTTCAATGATTATCATTCAGACCCATAGCATAACACGGCTCATCTGATTTCTGACACTTTGGCCATCACAGTGGCGTCCCTCATTGATCGTGAGCATAGATTGAAATGCTGTGCCCCGTATCTCATTTGAGCAGTATTGGACACTCTAAGAATCTCCCTCTACTAATTATTCGACAGTGCTGATTAACCTTTTGCCGTAATTTTGTGACGACTATAGACGACCATATTTCAAACGCGTGCATTAAGACAAGTAGAATGATAGAGTTTTGACCGAGTTAATTTGTAAGATGCCAGATATAGGCAGAAGAAAGCTGAAGTACTAGAAAAATAAATCAAGGCTGGCATCGAACCTTTGATTATTTCTTTTCATAGGCCACTGAGTTTCTCACTGCGATGTGAACACCCTTGCTCTGCCTTCATCTCAGCCACATTTTAACCGTAATCGGCGGCTGGCAGACCTTTCTTCGACAGACTTGATCCATAGAATATAAATTGGCAGAAACCCCTGTTGAGATTGTAGTCTTGGTTGTATTACAACCATACTGCTAGCACTGACGCCAACTGTTGTGTGATGAAGTAGCAAAAGGTGCTTAATACTGATTTATGCGATTACAAGGCTTGTTTCACTGGTCAAAATGCGCGAATTCCATAAATACAAGAGCATGTAGATGCAAAGTTGATCTAATATACTCTACTTGATACGAATCGATTGAACCATACTGCATACACTGACGCAAACTGCTGCGTGATAAAATAGGAAAAGGTGTTTAATGCTGATTTATGCGAGTTAAAACTGATCCTCAAGAGTGGTGTATAGATTCAAAAGCTTTTATGATGAGACATGTGCAGATATTGCTTGATAGAGAAGATCTAGTAAAACGTTTCTATAAAAAGTCTTCCAAATTCTTCACCTATTCTCTGTTCAAGAGCGCATGTGGCGCAGTGGTTAGAGCTGTTCTGCGCCGCACACGAGGTTAACAGTCCGATCTAGCTATCATAACTCACCAAACTATCCATCCTTCGGGATTGGTACATTGGTACCGGACAAGTCTCGGACTTGTCTGGTAATATATGCAGCACTGGCTGCGTACAGCGGGAGGCCATCACGAGTCATTTTAAAAGGCCCGATATCCATTCAATCACCTCAAAGGAAGTTCAAGATTGGAGACAAATGCTTGGCACATCTCTCAGCTAATGATCAACGCCGTAAGCTTCATCTTTCCTGTTTTCAATCTTATTATCACAACTGAAGGATACAAGAAAAATTTTAGGTGAATTTTCTGTTATAGTTCAAAATGTGAAGTTGAAAAGAATAGTGAAAACTTCCATCATCTAAAATATTCTCTTAGTAAGAAGTTGCAAGACTGTTAATAACTATTTTCGAATTCAGTGACAATGCAGCACAGCAATAATACAGTGTTTCATGTTCTGCGAGTTTCACTTTCTCGAGTCTAGAAAGGTCAAATTGAACCACACTCTACTGAGTAAATGTCCTGTAATCCCGGTAGAAAGGCGTAGTAAACAAATTTTGAGACCGTAGAGTAAAAATAAATTTTTTCCGAGCCTAGATAACTGTCCCACAGATATGATATTTCTGATAGTATTGCGTGCAACTTTAATCACGAATTTCGTAATATGGGAAAGCGAGTTGAAAATTTTGTTACTTCTTTCCGAAACAATTGTGTAGAGAAATTTCTGTTATAACTTTATCCGAGAAATGATCTTGGAGCTAGATTCGGCTAAAAGGAATAAAATCCGCCTCTTGACAAAAGCGGATGTGTTTGAATGGAGCTGTTGGAAGCTGGAGCATCTCTCAATCAGCTAGAAGCATAACGTGAAAATCTTATGGCTGACAACTCATTACTTTTGCAGGACACTTCTTCATAGACATCAAAGGCATTCTCATAATTTCACTTTTTAGAGCACTCATAAAACATCAATTCTAAGTTTGCTTCCATATTATCTCCCCTTTCATCAGATTATTTTCATTCGAGAACATTTCAGTACGTCGATGGTCATATTGATCCTCAAATTGGCACATGAAATCTGGTGTACATTGAAAAAAATTCCTTATTCGGTTTTGGACTACAAACTCCTTTCCACTTGAGAGAGTTTATGTTCGATCTATTTACTCATTTCGTCACGTGCACTTCCGTCATCACCTTTCTTTCACCACAAGACTTATTACTTTCCACTCTTATCTTTATTTCAATCAGTGATCGTCTGTCAAATTCCAATTCCTTTCATCAATTTTTTTCGCAATTTTTATAAATCTAATTCTTTGCAGATGATGAAAGGTTTTATGAATCCCAAGCTGCACGTGTCGTTCGGACGGCTACGAAGATTGATTGGTGCGCGCTCTCAATCGAAATTTTCAATAAAAGTCTTTAAAAAAACATTGCTTTCACTGTGATGGAATATCCTTGAGGGACTTGATAATTCGAGTAAAATCGTTGTCAATGGTTCCTGAAATACCGTATTCCTTAACGAATGAACCCCATTGCTGCGAAAAATTTTTCAACTGCTATCGAACATATTTCCTAGTTTTACTTATGTTTTTGTAATCAATCCATAGCTTAAGAGGCTCTGGTTTTAGCACTATGCTTGATTTCTTCAAAGGCCGTACAATACGTAGTGCTAACAGAGTGGGGTACAAAAATTGGTAGTGATAAAATCAAAATTTTATAAGATTACCATGTTTCCATTAGAGTGCTCCCCGCCTGCGCTACTGGTGGTCGTCCAAATGGCTCCCTTAAAAATGGCTGCCGCCTGCAAAGAGTCGAAGACGACAATCACTGAGCTGTAGATTTTATTGCAAACCCTTCAAGCTTGACGATCCAACATCGAGTTCCTTTAGGGGCATATGACCTGCCATCAATCAAACGAAAAACGAACATTTCTATCACAAAATTTGTCCAGAAAATGTTATAAATTGACATATATCCACAGTGAAACACGTCAAAACAATCGACTCAACAACACTACGGCTTCAACAAGCCACGACTGAGCTGCAGAAGCCTTTCTCGATGTTGCGCAGTCATCAGCCGCTTACTGTAATCGAAGCGTATCTGACATAGCATCAATGAATATGATTTTTTTCTGAAGCGTTCGTTCATAACATTCTTTATTTCCTCATCTGAAAACATCCTCCATTGTAGTATAGGACATGCCTTAAAATACATACATAGCCACTGTTTCTATTCCGCTTTCGCGGCCAGTAAATCGTTTATCCCTAAGGGGTCAGCGAACTTATGATAGGCTTATCCTGATGAAAGAATAATGATTTGATCCATTTATATGTCCACACCACTAACTGCATAGGCCTTATATGCAGTTAGCCATCCTTACCATGCAAATGAAAGTTTTTCTAATGATTACTCTAAAATCTCTCTTCGATGGATAATCTAAAATATTGGGGTTTATGAATAAAATTTATGCAAACAGGATTTCAACGTCCTTATCTTCTTCAGAGTCAGTCATTCATGCAGAATTTCCACAGTCGTTCGTTCTTGTTTGGATCTCCATCTTCGTTATTGCTCAAGTCTAAGTTTTGTAGGTGGAAGAGCTCTTGATGAAGAGCATTTATTGACGATGTCCTTACACGGTAAGAGCGCTGTGACCGAATGGTTGTGATGCTCATCGCTGTGCAAGGGAGCCAAGCTTCACTTCTCAGCCCTCTCCGGCAGTTAACAACAACGTCTTTCCACAGCTAGGCTATCTTCAAGATTGCAAGGAGACTCTCTCAACCAGTATTCTACGACGTTCATGAAGACGAAAGACGAATTGGGCGATAAAAGTACTGAGATTCGTACAGTGAACAAAAACACTGTGAAAACGGGTCAGTAAACTCTCTTACATGGTATGGTCTATGTGCTATATCCGTTCATAGCAATAACACTTATTTAGTTTTGCCGGGCATCCTATTCAGCAGCAGTTGGTGCATTGTAGCTACACGATGCGTAATAATTCTTAAATAGTCAATTTTATTACATCTTTACATTACCAATCATCAAAAGTATCTTCGTTAATGAATGTATTTTCGAGAGGTTAATTGATGAAATTATATGGGCAATACTCCGATGCCCTTATCTTTTGCAGGGTGAATGATTCTGCCCTGCAATGCTGTGAATAGAGTCAGGTGCATAGCGTTCCTGGGAGGATTAATGTTGCGAACGCTTTATCTTCTATTATTTTTCCCTCAATTTTGCATCGATTGCACTCAATGTGCCATCATGTGACTACCACTTTATCAAAATCTCTTCACTGTCACACACCTATTCCTTAACCGATAGCTGTAAACAAAACTAAATATTATTATCACTTATCATATTCATATCGATGGCATAGTTGTTGTTGGCTTTTTGAAATGGGTGTGTTTCATTCTTATTTTTCTGGTCATCGCACATTGCTCGCTAAAATGAGTGTGAGTTTCCATTATGAATTTATTTCAACAATTATGGAGTCCAGTATGTTATAAGCCGATCGTAGCCAGTACAACAGATCTTCACCGCCCACTTGCAGCTCCCACAAGATGGTATTACATCTGAAGCAGCGACACTGACCGAAGAACAACAGAGTTTCGTCGCATTACTTGAGGAAAATTCCACGCCATATGCTAAGGTGAGTATCATTTACATCTGCCTTGTCCCTACTCACGATAAAGCGGATAGCGCTCAAAAACTTTGAATTATATCACTAAAATAAATAATGACAACATAATATTTTACAGGAAGCTTCTATTTTGTACTTCCGCCTCGTTTTCATGGAGGATCTACCGAATGGCACACTGTACCCGGAAAAATACGCACGCCTGGTAAGATTCATAAATGATACGGAGAGCCCAGTCTTGCAACACAGTCTCACAAGAACCTTAGTTTGCCACCGTTAAACTACCGCATTATTCCTTTCTTAAACTATCTTGAGATATCAAATTAGCGATGTGTCACACAAGTATTGGTATCTATCAGACAATGTATTTAGACAGTTATTTGTCCTCTTCTTCAGCAGCAGAATTTTCCCCATTGTCGTCAAATGTGGATAGCCCAAAAATAAACTACAAAGTCTAGAAAACCGGTATCACAGTGATATCAATGCGCACACCACAGTCACGGTGCTTATCCGACACTGCCCCATACTCACTTAATCTCACATTTTGACGTAGTCGAAAAGTTGGTGCTAGATTTATCAGTTCAGTCGATCCAACAAGGAAGTTTCTGCCTCAGTGTGTCGCACACTGGATGTTCTCATTTACTACGTAGTAAGGAGAAGGAGGGGGGTTAAGACGACCAGTGAGGCGATCGACTCTTGGGTTCAATGGCACGTCTCTGGAAAAGGACAAAACAACACGCTACGACATGCCATTTAGACTGAATCTAACTTTGCACTTATGACACCAGAACAGAATCCTCTAATGCCGTTTTGTAGGTTCTTCTCAAAGCAGCCAGCTACACCAAACTGTATGTGATCGCTGCACAAGAAGCGAAAATTAAAAAGACTAGTACAAGACAATCAGACAATAAAACTCTCGTTAAAACTCCCGTCACGAGATATTAAAGGCGCCGGCTTCGTCATTCATCCATATGGGTACCTAGGTTATGAATTGACAAATGAAAAACCAATGTCATTCGCTGGAGAGGAAATGTTTATAGAAATGTTGGCAATGAGTCGAAAGCTGAGACTTGAGGCTATAGCTCCTCTTTGCCGATTTTTCCAGGCTTTATAGCGTAACATCAGATCAAAGACTATTTTTCACGCTCGCCTTTCGCATTCATTTTTATCACGCTCATAATTCGCTGGAAACCCTAAAGCATATCAGTGTGTAGAGGAATTTTCTTAATGTCTTTTTCAATCGTTCTATCCATAGTTTCTTTCAAACCGAAAGAAAAATTCCCAATAGAGCGACGATAGATTAATCGTCCCGCATTGTCCCACCCATGCCACGCTCCCTGCCACGGACCTTGCGTTGTCGAATAGCCTGTAAACAACATTACCGAAAATGTGGAACTCGACCTTATTTTTTCTTTTGAACTGTATTTCAAAAAAATAAGCACATTGCTAGAGTCAGAAAACATGACGCTATTAGTTGATTATTAATAGTCCAAAACAAGAGCTCTGCCCTGCCAGGTTCGAGCACAAATCAAGAAACCTGAAGAGATCACAAGATTAAGAGAGCTTTCCTAGAAGCAAGCACAATTTTGAGTCCTTCGAAATGTGCTTTAATTTAAATACTAGGAAGAGTTTTATTCAGCGGAATATAAGAGAGGTAAGAGAAAAAACACGTGACTTTTATAAAGCATAAATTTATTTTCAATGTTACAGCGTTATAAAGAGGTCTTGAAAAACTGACTACACTGTACTTTTGAATCTTAGCCTTTCGAATGGGATTAGCACTCCTATGAGAAGTTCTTCTTCAGTGAATGGGATCGGTTTTTCATCTGCCACCTCATAGATGAATCCCACCACATACGTTTCTCATCAAGTTATATCGCAAGGAGCCTCATCACCGCGCACAAACTCTTAGTTGGAAGGAAATCAGTACCATTAACTGTTACATATTAACTTGTACAGCTAATAAGGTGACATAGACGCGTTCTACAGCGATTTGGAAAAAGGCATTTGCAGCGAGAGTCTTCCTGCGAGTTCGTTCGTGGAGACTATACTGCCAAATCAGTAATGGTAAGCAAAAATGAGTACAGGATAAAAAAACTTGGAATGGGAGAACGAAATGAGAACAAAGTTTGCCTTGTATGGCTCTCGCCCAAAGCGAAGCGAGTCTCTCATAGGCCTCATTTTTTGAGAAAAGAGAAACCCGTCTTTGGATATGAGAGTCACTCAACGGTACTACTCGTGCGGCGATTGATAGCCTCTTTGACACTTAGATGGTAACGAAATCTGTACGGGATCTCATCACAGCCTTCTACGTGGAAGGATTCGATCTAGTCATGAGCTGGAAAAAAAGTGTTGTCACCGCCTAAGGAAAGCAAAGCAAATCTTGTATGACAAGAACGCCCCCATAAAATTCTCTAATCGTATAACTGGGAGATGAAAGGCGGCTCGACCAAAAACGCCAGCTGCTTGTCCATGGACTTAATACCTGTGCTGAACCAGCATCATTTCTGGAGGCAAAAAGATTAGATAGCATCTCCAATATCACTACGGAGCTGCTCCAGAAGCGAAAGAAACTGAAGCTCGAACCTTCTGTAGCACATCTAACTTGGATGATTAGCGATGGCGGTCACATAGGATCTTTGCAAGACATTGATACCAAGCAAAAAAGTTATTAGAAGCAGCGCAAACATGATTCGGCCTGAAGAAATGTTGTCGGATTCTCTGCAATTATTGTCTCTCTATATGCGCTGATTAATGAAGGTGGGGTCATTATTACATTGCGCCAAGATATATAATTGATAATAAATGAAAGTTTTACTTATCGTTTTGAATGTTTCTGAGACATCGCGCAAAACAATATAATCTGACAACATATTTTCAGTCTATTATAAGGCCTGTTTCGCAACTTATACAATGCAAGACACGTGTTTTGGCATTACAGCTTCATCAGTTGTACGGTGCCTCTTGGTTCAAAGAGTTCCACGAGAAGTTATTCCCTGCTAATGGGAGCCGACGTCGAAATACTTACACGCGCCGTCAAATGATGAAATCGCCAAACGAGCACTGTTGTACACTCGATTGCCCGTGGCTGTTAAGACATGATCGTCATGCCTCTTGTTGCCATCTCTCAATCAACAAATCAATATTGCACACATAGAACTTGTCATCTTTGTATTCAAGGGAAGTTGTCAATTCTGACGAAATGATTGATGTTTCGGAACTTCTTCTTTGCAAAGAAATACTCCAGTGACCGAAAGAGGTGATAGTCAGATGGCGACAAGTCAAGACTGCACGGCGGATGATCCAGCAACTCCTAGGCCAGCTCGGTCAACTTCCTCTTTGTCAATTTGGCGATATGCAGCCTTGCGTTGTCTTGAAGCAGGATGAGATTGAGGCGACGTCGAAACTCACAACGAACGGCAACGCAGTTGGCCTAGACCCAAATTTTGCAGCCTTTGCACGGTTGACGTTCTCGAAAGCGATATATGCATCATGCTTCCCAATTCGTACTTGTAAAGCAGCAGATTACGATAAAAGCTTCGCTGAGCGGCCATGATGCGTTAAATACGAGCAAATCTACTGCCAAGAGAAAGCTTAGAAAATTCTGCACAAACGCTGTTGAGTTCTTGCCTGAGAGATGGCAGAAATCTGTTCGAGATAATGGCACATACCCTGAATAGTGTTGTTAAGCAATTATATTTACTTCAAGTTAATACATTTGGTGTTAATTATCACACTGCGAAAATTTCTGATGAGGTCTAATACCATGCATTCAGAAAGAAAAACTCCCAGACCAGTGGAGGACTTCGCGCACAAGCATCACGTAAAAATGGGGACGAGAGGGATCTGTGTGACTACCATTCAATATGCTTATTGAGTGAATTTGACATAATTTCCATGAAGATCGTCTTTTTGCACATATCGAAGACTTGGATGAAGTACAGCCAATTGACTAGGCGGGGTTCCAGGATTCTTTTCATAGATCACATTCAAACAGAGGCATGAGCCATGAAAGTTTGTCGGTATTTTCGGGACTACCGTATGCTCTTAATCTAACCTTTAGTGACTGCGAGAAAGCGTTTGACAGCGTAAACGAATGTAATCCTGTCAGTTCCCACCGATCATGGTGTGGATCCGTCCTAAATACGAGCATTAGTTGATCACTGGCGAATTTGCAACACAAAAATAGGATTTTCCATTGACCTTCACCATACCCAAAGAAAGAGGATCGACAAAGCGACACTCTCTTGCCGAAGCTATGCATTGTTTTAACACAAAGGATAATGAAGTTGTTCGACGGGTATGCGAAAGAGAAACTCGTTGATGGAAAATTCCTACCAAACGTTCATTTAGCGAATGGCATCGTTATCTTTTCAAAAAGTGCTAGTTAAGCAAAGACGATACTCAGTGAACTCAAGTAACCGAGAGAAAAGATTGAGCTACTCATGGATATTACGAAGACTCAGTCCATGAAGTTCTCATGGTTCGAAGGTGAACAAATTAAAGTGGATGTATGTCTGATTACAGAAACCGTCTTGTATATCTACCTGAACGTCTAAGAAACATGGAGGACATTAATAAGGAATTAGGCAGGAGAAGAAGAGCAGCATGGGCCGCAATCGGAGTTTTGAAAGTAGGCACCAACTAGATAGCAGGCCTAAAAGCGCGTGCTCACTTTCTCAGCTCAATCGCCCTTCCAGAACTCTGTTATGTAGCAGAAATGGGCTGTGATTTTACAACCTTGTCAAGTAATCTGCGCACCAGCCACCCACTAAGCGCTTGTACGATGTTTTCGTAGATTTACTCGGCACAGCACCGTCTAGTCTCTGTCTTGAAGGCTTGCGCTGCTCAGTTCCTCATATCCTTTCCCTCTTCCGTAATCCAAATTTATATGCATTGATTGCGAAACACAATGGTCACATAACAAAAAGCGCAGATGACAGATTGAAGAAAATAACATGGAGTGGAGTTTAAGAAAAGGCAAGCAACCTGTTAGAAAACCAGCCAAACAATGAGCGAGCGGTTTTGTGATGACGTCAATCATCTACGTCCGCAGATGGGAACGAGTTTGGAATGACGAATTGAACTTTGCGTACATTGCCATATTAGAAGTAGATCACCACTATGGGCTAAAAAAGGCGCGACAGAAGAATGAAAGCTATGCTGGGGCCCACACTATCGGTGAAAACGGGCGTTCAACCACCCAAGTATTGTCGGCCTTAATGGAGCCACAAATGGCTCGTCAAGCTGTGCTTTGACACACATTTACTATCATTGGATACACATGCTGAGAACGTCGAACTGTCCAGCTTTGGTGACTCGCCTGGTTTTAGGCTCCACAGAGCATTTCAAGCGGCGTTTAGGGTTTTGAACAGTTGTCAATTATCATGCAAAGAACTGTAAATGTACTTTTGGAATAATTACGACCGATTGTACGAAGCCAAGAATTCAGTGCTACTTCTTCCAGATCACACTACTGCTACGTGTTCTTGATTATCATGCACTTCCACAAAAAGCACTTGAGAATGCAGCAGCGATCATCGCGAGACTGACACGAATTTCGAAACAAGTGACGCATTTGATTGTTAACCAGGTACGATTGAATTAATGAATAACGATCAACTTTTGTCAGTCTACTTGAATCTGAGTACACTGAACAAAAAACCGATCGGTCAAATACTTCTTGGTACTAATAAAAAACTTAAAAATTCAAGTGGAACGTATTGAAGCAGTTTCTCTTCTGCAATCGATCAAACATCATTTGAAGACTTGCCCATGATTCTGTTGATTAGAAAATGCTTCGCAAACATATATCGTGTAATAAAGGCGTCTTAACAGTAAAGAGCTTAATAGTAGCACTTTCTTTCAATTTATCATAATCGTTATATGATTTTAGGACGGCGTCAACATTTTGAAAAATGCTGCTTTATTGGGGATGTCCGAGCTACGTGAACAGTGCATGAGAGCCTTGGGCAATATTGCACTCGATTGCAGTGATTGTTTACAGAAATGCAACGAAGCTGAGCTTCTCGACGTAAGGATACTAAAATATAGTCATCGTTAAGATGATGTTATATCAGTAGAGTGCTCCGAGAACAACTCTGAGTTGCTGACGTTCGTTCGAATGTCCTGTGTGTGTCATAAAAAATAGTCGAGTATAGTGTTTTGTTTATTCAGCTTAGGCATAATGTTGGAGTAATACCCGGACTTTCAGTCAATAGCGGTCATATTAGCTCAGCGATCGTACGCTCTTAATGAAGTGTCTTTTACTGTGTGGTGCGCGAACGCCATTACACATGGAGGTGTGCAGAGTGAAAATGTATCGATTGCGGTGAGAACTAATTCTGATTACATTGGCTAAAACATTGTTATTAGAGAATGGTAAATTGAGCATTATGGCGAACATCTCTTCTACAGACGATAACTCTGTTGACTGGATCGTTGATCAAACTGCTAAAGGATTTTGCTGAATCGCCAGATGATGCTGAAAATTGTCTTCAAATATTATTATCTATTGCGGACGATGTAGATCCTGGACCACAGGTGCACATGATTGCTCACTCATTTCCTCTTCGATAAAAATGCTCTTAGAGGCCTCTAAAAATGTATTTTCCTTCTTTTATGCCCAACATACTCTTAATGAGAACCCTCGTTTAATGTGTGTTTAGATCGAAGTTGTGCTCATTGAACCGGGTTTGGCGGAATTGCTAATTGAAATTTTGAATTCGGTAAGTGCTGTGATAAACAAACAGTACCATAACCACTAGGTGTATGCGCAAATCGAATACCAGTAGGGTATTCGTCATACTTAATGAAAATGAATGTGTGTTGCACTGATGACTTTAGTTGACATCTGCAAGATTATCACCATATCGTTCGTGTCCATAATGATTCACGTAGGCGTGGAATGTCGCCGAGTAAAAGTCAAATGACATTGTATATTTGTGTTTCGTTTTTTTTTATTGCAAATCACCATCACTATTTTTGTGTCACTCTTGAATTCAGTCTGTCGAGGAACTTCACTTTGCTGCGCTACATATGCTTGGCTACATCATTGCCAGTGATGACCATCATCGTGAAGCAGTAATCAGCTGGCATCAGCTTCTTCCAATTCTGGTAATTTTGATAGGTTCTCTCTTTCCAATAATATCTTCAACATAAACAACTCGTGAACGTTACCACGGCAGACGAATGGTGCGATCGTAGGTACCTTAAAACTGATAAACCTCTCATTATTACAAAGTTCCAGTTTAGAATCAACTTCGATTGCGTAGAAAGTACATATCGCTAACTATTGATGCCGAGAAAAAACATAATCTACTATGAATTGTTCATCAAATGCAATAATGATGGTTAGCAATGAAGTTGGTTCGTTCTCTGTCATTGATCACGTCACCGCTAAACGATGTTCATGTAGAGCGTTTGAATTTCATGGCAGTGGAGCTACTTTCACTGAATGGTTGACGCCTCATGCATCATCGTAAACTAGAGGTGACCTTCCGACTCGTCACTAGATTTCTTCCAATGTGACATTTGTCTATTTCCAGTAAGATTTAGTCAAAAAGATTTTCATGACAATTTTCTAACTGTGTGATACCTCCAAATAATCAACCATTTTGAGTATGGCGTGCGTCCATCCTCATGAACCTTAGTGTAAAATAATTACCAGATTCGAAGAGAAAGAAATTTGATCAAGAGTCATAATTTCTGGCGTATTCAGTCAGTCCTGCATATGTTCAAGGTCTCCCGTTCCCGAGGCTCCGTTCGTTAACGTATCATTAAAAAAGCATATTCTCAAAGGGAGATTCCTTTTATTCCTCCAAAGTGAAACCCTTTCTATCTTCTTCTCATTCAGAAATTCTATTCCAGCATCGTTCGCTGATTGATTCAGACATCAATATACAATCTTTAGCCTTAAATATTTGCTCGTTTATCGCAACAATTGGGACAGAACACGCCGACGTGAGTGTCTCGCGCTTTTTCTTTTGAGAATACAATGCTCAATTCTTGACTTTTTTTGAACATTCAATATAATCTGTCAATAGTAATTCTTCATGCCTTTTGGCTTTTAATAAGATTTTTGCAATGAAATTGCATAATTTTGGTATTGTTCAGTTACGCACTTTGTTGTGAGCAGTTTGGTATACAATGCTTATGATTGCTTTGGAATGGAGCTGTCTTGGCAACAAAGTCGCTTGCTACTCATGCACTAATGGAGCGCAGAGGAAAATAATAGTGAATCGGCACGCAAGATTAACGGAATTTGGGGGCGAAAACACGGTTGCAGAGAGAACGGTTTCTGGGCTTCGGTAATTGATGTGGCACTCACTTTTACTTTTTTCCAAACCTTATTCACTTCATGCAGATTGTTGGCGATCGTCTGAGGCAGCAATCAAAGTCTTCGGATAGTATTCGGCATGTAATTGAAGGATTCTCATCTACCATTTCAAGAACAGCTTGACGATAAACATTCCTTGGACGGTTCGAGCGCAGCTGATCCTCCACACAATTCTCTCCAGCTATGAACTTCGCGAGCCACTTTCTAGCCATTCTCTCAACAAGCGTCACTCCAAGCTCATTGGTCTTGCGTGCCGCTTCACTAGCATATTTCCTTACGCGCCATTCGCGCAAGAGCAGCAAGAGAATTTGTTCCCAAGACAGCTCCATATTGAAGCAAGTATAAGCAAGCATTACCTTTTCGAGGAAGAACTTTTTCATTCAATTTTTCTAACAATGAATGATAAATATTCGAAATTTCTAGCACTTTTACTGCATATTTCGCAGTGTTATTTTGTTTCATATATTCCTAAGAGAATTGAGTGGTGAGCAATAACAAGTCGCATATCCGACCAAACCTGTTAAAGGTTGGTGGCTGATAGCTAACATAGAGACCCTGGATAGGTTGAAACGCGAGTTCGATTCCAGCCTGAGGCCGTGCTTTTGCTCACCACTCAAATCTCCTAGGAATAAATGAGCGATAAGCTTGCTTTGTGCTGAGATCAATGGTCATTTAGTTCCTACTAACCAATCAGGAATTGTTCATAGCAGTCCTTGAAGGTGTGAATTCTTCAGAGTGGAGAAAAAAAAAAGTAAGTTTGCAAATTTGCTTCCCAAATTGATGATCGACTGATGGGAATAGTGTGCATAACATGAGATTTGGTAATCTAATTATTTTGGTTAAGTTTCACACCAAAACATGAACATCTGAAGCAATTTTGTCATTCATTAGGGAGAAAAACACCTATCACAAGTTGTCGTGATAGGATCTATAACCATTAGCGGTATTGAAGTAGCTATTGAGGACGACATAATTTTAGCAGAAGCAGTCAATTCGGTCAATGCTAGATTTTTTTAGCAAGCAGATCCCTTTCTATGCATTAATTTTCTTCGTGAAGTGGGTGAGTTATTGGACTTGAGGCTGCATGTGTAAGAAGGCTCATAAATAGACAGCCAAAGTCCTCCTGTGTACCATTGATCTTATGGTCCAGCAGAGAACGGTTTTGTACCTAAATATAGATGACATAGATACTTACTCGAACAACTTTACAATCTGCACGAACGCACGATTGTTTGGCCTAGCTGCAACTCAGTGAAATGTAGTTTGTGTACGAGACATCACAAATCTCTAGGAAAACAGGCAGATCAATTAGTCCGACCAGCCCACCAGAGCTTGTGTCATCATGAAATCAAAATACACTTCATGTTAAACCACCTTACGTTATTTTAAGACTATTTTAGGAATGTATGTGGACAATTGTTTGCCTGCTTCATAATGCAAGCGAAGATAATAGGGACTTCATGATAGGAGCTGGTATGAAATCTGTTTGTCATCAGATTTAGAAGCGCGAGAATATAAATTTGAGAATGGCCAAAAAGCTGCATACGTTTTCAAATTGCATTACATTTCTAGATAATTTCCTGAACTATTGATTTCATCTTTCTTGAGTCAAAATATGGCTCTTTTCTGTTAGACGATACGGGATCAAATACCCATCCTTTAACTGGACACGCACTTATTATTGAGTGTTAGTAATCATTCGAAAACCCAAATTTCTGGCTAACGCTCTACTTGGCCGTTTTCTAACGAAACTCTTCCATGTCGCTGTAAATTTCAAAGCAATATTATGTTTCACATCGGCTGCACAATTCAACTATAACTTCGTTGGAAGCACAAAAAGCACATGAACGTGTAGAGAAAATCTTCTAGTATTAGAATGGGGCGCTTGATCAGGAGATTCTTCCAAAGTGGAAAAACAATTCCAAAATGAATGACAAAAATTTTACTTCTCTATGGCCCGCGGGAAGGCGAATCGATTGACAGCCATGTTGAGACCTGTCGCACTCGCCCTGGTCCTCCTCCGCCCCCCTCCCCCCCTCCCCATCCCCTCTCTCCCCCCACACTCATAAGATAAAGAAAACCCCCATGCTTGCGCATGTGAACCCAACCCTATTTCCCTTCCACCTGCTGAGATACGGTCCTTTCAGGAAATGAGCACAGCGTTGGATTCTTTGAATCTTACGCTATCGAATGATCACTAATAGACTGCAGAAAGAGCTCTGTGTTGCGAATAAACCGCATGCGTGAAATACACATACTTTCCTTCTGTTAAAACGTAATACATAAGATCTTCTTGAAAAACGGCCACGTAGAGCGTTAGCAGGAGGTATAAGCTTTCGAATGATCAATAACAAATTATGAGAATTTCTTATCCACCAAAAAGGATAGGATCCTGATCCCATGCTGTATGACGGAGAAGTACCCTACTCTTTGTACAAACATTAAAATCACTGTTATCCATCTAGTCTTTATTTCGTCTCCGTCGTTAAGTAGAGCGTTCCAGTTGACCATGCTTGCGGTCGGCACGCAAGTAGTAGTTCTTGATGATAGAATAACTAATGATAGTTGATTATTCAACTTGCCAAGTGATTTTCCCATTTAATTTTTTGAAGATGAGGGAGGAATTTTTGTTGTTTTAATGCTTTGTTGAAAACGTCCTTAGATAATTTGGCATAAAACTAACTGTTCAAATTGTGCTAGTCCAGTTGGGGCATATACCAGGGTTGAGCAAAAAACCGTGGAAAATCTTCGGGAGCTTGTTTTCATGCTTAGATTAATAACAAAATGACGATATCTATTCTTCAAAGTACAGACCACCATTGTCTACGATTTTTTGCTGTCGTTCTGCAAGACTTCGGATCTGCCCAGAGTACTAAAACTAAGTTCTGCACTATTTTTGTGTTATTTTCATTTCCTCAGAATAAACATATTTCTTAGTCTTTTTGTAGTGTTCAATGCCATTAGAGAGCGTGTGATCTCATAAATTTAAATGTAAGGTCTTTATGTTTTTTGTGTCTGTATAATTGTTTCCTACATTACAATGAATATAGTACTTATTCACATCATCGACTTTGGCAGAGCGCTTTCTTGCCAAGGAATGTTGCAAAGAACTGAAAGCGCTTTCTTGCCAAGGAATGTTGCAAAGACGTGAAAAGACGATAAGCACTTGGAGCAGCTAGTAGACTTGCGAACGAGTGTTGTCTTGACTCCGCTTCGATTAAAGCTGTTGCAGCCAATTTTAACGTATCGGTGTTGCCCTCACAAGACTTTTTGAATCATTTCTGTGTTGTTCGTAAAATCAGCCACCTAGTGAGAAAGTGCTCTACGCAATTTTGTGTCGCTTCGACGGCAGACTGACCCAAGTGGGACGTTTAAGACCTAGATTTTGGAGTGTTCATTTTAGAAAAAAAAATTCATGCAATTATAAAAAATAAAATGCTTTGCGCATTTAGATTCTCGGGATCACGACCTTTTGAATGACATCAAACACTATAAAAGAGGCAGAGAAATAAATTCAATGTAATTAAATAAAATTAACAAGGAAAGTGTCTTGGTTCTTAACTCAATACCATTTTTGTTCCTTCAAATCGAAAATTCTTGACATGCTTCTTCAACTGCACTAAATGGTTCAAATCGACGGTCATCTAAATACTGTTCCATTGATGGAAAGAGGCCACAGTCGGATGGAGCAACGTTTGGAGTGTGGGCGACATGCGAAAGGACTTTGACGTCGCTCAACTCTTCAAACTTGTTTTTAGTCTTCTTGACCGTACTTGTATCGCGATCAAAATTCAGTATATTCAATTTCAATACGTTCTTTGAACTCACAATTAAAAACGACAAATGTATCAAAAAATGTAACTTTCGAAAATCTTTCAGAACTTTTTGCTCAGCCTAATACAATATGAAAATTGCAACAGGTAGGGCGAGTGTAGCACAGTTTTCAGAGATATACACGTATTCCTGACTTGATTCCATCAAGTCATTTTGAAAAGTCAATCATGAAGTTGATATTGAGTTTAAATTAAAGGATAAGAACTACTGACCACATTCATTGACAGATTCCATCTAAGTCGATGTCAAGTGCAAATACAAATTTGGTCGTCATTACGATGCTCGATAAAAATGAAATCATGGGACATTAACAAGGAATTGATGAATCTCTGGCGCTTTATCATCTCACCTTTCATTCGGATGATGTAAATAAATCCGATTCTTTCTGATCATAAGAGAATAAATGGAAAAACGATCTTATTGGTTAGAGAGAAACTTTTCGTAGGAGTGTTAATAGCTATTCGAAAGCTCAGACCTCACGCCACAGCCCCACTTCGCCATTTTTTAAACGCCACGTTGCTGCAGGAGGAGATTTCTTGAGTTGCAGACGTGCATATTTATCGCCCTACGGAGCACTTTCTTTGGACTAATAGGGACAATTCGACAGCTTAATCGGTTCTGGTTTCGGCGCTGTGCTTATATTCTGGAAAGACCGTTTTTCTGGAACGCAGCAGGTAAAAATATTCAAATTCCCATCTGCGACAAAGGTGAATTTTGGTCAATTCACTTGTGGATGGCTAGGCAACCATGTACGCTAGCACGATATTTGATCGACCTTACATCGGTATTACGACATCACGCCAGCGCACGTCGCTGCTTCAGCTAGCCGCACGTAGATTGGCCAAAGTCTACCTTGGTCGCAGATGGGAATTTGACTTATTTTACCTGCTGCGTATCAGAGGAATGGTCCTTTCAGGATATAAGCACATTGGTGGAATCAGAAACGATTAAGCTATTGAATATTACTAAAAGTCCGAAGATAGAGCTATGTCCAGCGAGAAATATGCGCATGCAAGACATAGTTCTATGCGAATTTCGCACTTTCATAAAAGTGTATTTTGAAAAACCGGCTACGTGTCGCTTAGCTGGAAATCTAAACTTTCTAATGATTATCAACATTTCTATGAGAACTTCTTCTCTAGCGAATGAGGCCGGTTTTTCATTTGTTCTCTTATAATCAGAAAGAACCATTATTTTTCATAGCGAGGCGTAATAACAATTCACTCGCTCTATGTTAGCTGTGAACGTAACAGGTTGTATATTGTAACTAACCCACGTTATGCAAGAAACGAAGACAATGTGATTTTAGGTGTTTTCTTTTGCTTTCCGTCTTTTCTGTCAACACGAGATACTCTACTGACGGAAGCTGCAATGAAGGCGATGCGAATGTTACTACCTGTGCATCCGGAACATGCCATCCATGTTAAGGATTCAAACATGTTAGGCCAAGTAGAGCCGAGTTTGTTCGAGAATAATCCGCGTCTACAGGTAATGATATAACACGGAGTGGGCAGTCGTTAATTGACTATTTGCAGTGACAACACATACTGGGAATGTTTTCAGGCGTTTAAGAGTGAGATTGAAGCTTTTTTGAATGACAGATCGATACCTAATCTGCCATCATCGACATTCACATTTTTGAATTGATAAAAAAATTTGGATTTTTTATTCGATAGTGCAATAAAAATTGAGGTTGCGAAACTCCTTTGAACAGCAGCAGCAATGATGTTGTGTTTGCGTTTATACGCACTGTGAAACAACTTTGTCCTAAAAAAAATAGTGAGTGTTGTTCAACACTTAAGGTCTAAGCAAACTGCGGAAGTTATTGTCTGTCTGCGAACATAATTTTATTTTGTGCTCCTACTTCTTCCCACGAGTTATGTTAATACATCAGCCAACGTTGCTTTTTTGAAGGCCTATCCGCTTGTAGGTATACAGAGCACTATACATTGAGACTAAACAAGGCGAACCTAAATATATTAAAAGTTTGTTCAGTACTAATATTGAGTAATCACTACAATTTCGGCTGCGATTTCAACAACTGTAGCATCAAGTCAAGTGCATTTTAATGAAGAGTGGAACATTGATGACGGGCGTTTTACTCGCTTTTCTCCTGCTTTCGCTAAGACATTTTCAAGTACAACTTTCGTTTTTGACAAACGACTATATGTGGAGATGTGTTCTCAAAAACGTCGTCTACTTTTACGATGTCCATCTTAAAGTCTGATTCTAAGTAGAACTGCATAGGTTTATGATGATCTCCTAATATAATATTGCAGTTTCGACTATGTAGTTTTAGCAAAGTGTTCGCAATTAGACCATGATAGCAAGTGACTATTAGTTAGTCTGAGTTAACCCTTTGGGTTGCGCCTGCATCATATGTGATACATGGACTGCCGCGACGAACGCAAGAGAAGTTGCATTGTAGCGCCAATGTTTCAAAAAGTTCCTCATGTTTTAAATGAGAAATCTCATCATTTCCAAGGGAACATATTTCCTTATGGTTTATAACGTTTGTTTCCAACAATGTTTTCGTAATAATGCGATAGCTTGAGAAATACATATTTTAGCACAGATGTCCCTGGGTAGACCTTCACAGTAGGTTCGGCCAACTGGAAGAAGAGAACGATTTGCTTTCAAAAGACTCTAACTTCGCAGAGAATTTCCTGGTATTGCGTAGTAAAATTTTGATTTTTGAAGAAAAGTAACTGCCACGAAAATGTTGAGCTCCACAAGAACTTCTTCAAACGTATTTTGGTAGAAAAAAAATAGCCCTTGTTTTTAGTGATCTTCAGCGTTCCACGTCTTTAAAAAAAATAACTCCTTTTGAACTGTTATCGCACATTTTTTGCTCATTCTAGTCTTGGCTGCTGACAGATGGATGAGTTGTAGCGTAGAAAGTGTGGTGGATGCGTTATGAAATCAAGTCCTACCTGACGCAAGTTTTGCACATCAATCTACATCACTGGGTATAGTATTCCATTAAGCCACCGCTAAAGACGGTTGGATAAAAGTTTTTATATTAGTATTATCTGCTATCTTTACCTTATCCAACTCTAATTCTTTATATGGGCATCAGTTTGTCTTCGAAGTGTAGCTTAAATGATTATTCAACAATGAAAATAGTGGGCGTCCTTCTATTTACGGATTACACTTATGAAGTTCTTCATAATACTCTATATACATTGCTCTACATACATTGCATGAAAGGCCATGAAAAGAAAAGTTGAAGTCCCATCCTATGTGAAATAAAAAATCCTATGTTGGAGGCGGAGGACGCTTAAAAACCACATTTCTTATAAAGGGGATAAAGTATTCTAAACAAACATGCATTTGAATAATAAACATCTTGTACATATTTGTGGCAGGCTTTGAGCACTTTGGGCACCTGTTTCCCTACTCAGTAATTAATAGCACTGGACACAACTTCGACTTCAGGCCCTTTCGAGAACACGGCTCGATGTCTGTCAAAAAAGTGCGTCATCTCTTAGATAGCTGGGGTACACGTTCCACTTGTACCGGTCGAAAGCGATATGTTTAGTCCACTGAGCTAATGCGCTTATTTACCCAGCAAATGTTCTCCGCTTCTACCATGAAGCTTCACAACACATCTTTGGAGGAATTTTTGCAAGCGAGAATCTGATACTAATTTCTTAGAGGGTCTATTCAGGCTTACTTCACTTCTTTTTACAACTTCACGACTAGCATCTTCACAGTGCTCTATCAAACAGTAAATTCTCTCGTCAAAATTGATAGCAAATCCTAAGAATACACTTCCAAAAAATTGTTACAGCTATTACCAACCACTTTCAGATGCTTCTAGCCTTAAATAGACAATGACAATGACACTAAAACATAATCAAGGTATCAGGCTTCAATTGCTTAGGAGTATCAGGCTCCCCTCCAGATGCAGTAATTATAAGTAATTTCAAAATGAGTCATATACAGGAAGAAAGCATCCAGAATAGCAATCATTTACAAAGGTAGCAAAGAGTGCTATCCATTGGAAGCAGATGACGGATCAGGTCTCCCATGTAATGATGAAGCTTCAAAGCCTTCAGTATTTGCTCATATTGAGGACATTATGCAAAATAATCTGCTACTTCATTCTTACTAATGTGTAACATTGTGATCATCATGGGTTTTTACAGGCTCTGTAGATTTTTTTATAAAAGGCTGGTAAGGACCTCACATGAGGCTTAAGTTAATGCACAGGAATATTGGTCTTCTTCACAGCTGTAAAAGGTTGTCCCATAATTTCATCCAAATTTCGACACTTCTGCTATTTGAATTGTTAATTATTCAAAAAAATCAGTTGATCAACAGTATATTCACCATCAAGATCTACAATATGCAACCATTTGGTGTGCGAGAACTGGGTGCATTCCTACCAAAATGGGGAATTTGACGACCAAGATGGTCACTTTCGAGCCGGTTGTAGTCTTCAAATCGTTTATGGCGCAGATGCTGCTTCACGTAGCGGAAGAGATGATAATCGGCAGAGGACTACCACCGCTATAGAGTGGATGTGGCCCCGTTATCCTGGTCAAACTCCTCCAAAATGTTGCTGGTGGGTTTTGTATTGCGAGGTAATCGATCAGTGTATGAGATGCCCATTGAGACATCTTTTTGTGGCACTCCATGTCATTCAATTTGTGGGCGATGGTGCTACGGCCATTTTCAAAGCATATACTCAAGCTAGTAGAGCAACTTCCAACATACAACAGATTTTTGGCAGTAAACTGATTTGAAATAAAAAAAAACTCAATTAAGCAATAGTGCGAAAGAAGGTATCGAGCAACTCAATAGTTGATTACTCAGAGGTCGTTTCCACACATCGGAATGCCGATTTTGGCAACCGTGATAATATCTTTCTAGATCTTGTAGATTTCAGTAATCTTACCATACAGGTCTGAAACTAACTTTACGAGTGCGGAGGAATGGCGACTTGAATGGCATAGTGTGAGGTTCAACCAGGGAGTAGAACGTGCTATGCGAAATCATTATCACTCGTTGACTTTTTCGGTGATTTTGCAGCGTTAACAGAAACAACTCTAATCTCTGTCATTACCGCTTGACTTGAAATTACTGGGCGAAATGGCATTATTCGTTTCTGTCAAACGCAGTGCACTGTATAAGGCAGTTTTTTCAGTGGTCAAGAGCTATTTATCACGAGGGACCTTTTTCCGTGAGCTTTCACTATGAAATTCCCATGAAAACTCATTGACTGTCCTTTCATTGATGACCTAGCAAAATTTGACAAAGAAGATTTTGAATTAGTTTGATATATGGATATAAATATGAACATGAAGATAAAAAAAGAATACTTGATCCGTCATCGCAGTGCTTTTCTTTTCACTGAGCGGATCCCAGTACTTCTAGCATTCAGTTCGTTTTTCGTCTTCTTCTTGAACGACGTGGAATATTGGTTGAGCGAGTGTCCTTGCAATCTCAAGAATAACTTTGCTGTGGCATTCCACAGGACGTTGTTGTAGACTGCCGGAGAGAAGTGGAAGGTGGAGCCCGGCTCGACGCGCACCGTGGCCAACATGACAACCACTCAACCACGACGCCCCAAATACGAATAAACAATTAGAATCCTTTTTATTTAAACGCTTTTAACATGGTATGATGTCACAAACATATATTCAATATTGTTGAGTGATGTGCAAGACTTTGAATGTCGGAAGGGATTCGAACTTATATCTCATCCCTTCCGGGGGCTCGTGCTAACCATTACACTATCTGCGCTCCTGTTCTGGTATTACTCTTTCTGCGACGTTAATGTATCGATCTGTCAGCAGCCAACCGTCGACATGGCCTGACAAGCCGATATCTACATTGAACTTAGTCACGCTGACAGATATTGGATATATGGAGAGTTAAATAGAATTTTTTTATTTATTCTCTTCTAGAGGTAGTATGATGTCACAAATATATATCCAATAATGTTGAGTGATGCGATCACAGTTGCCTTAGCCCCCATCAGTGAGTTTGGTTTGAAATGCTACGAATACATGTTCAACGAAAACTCTTTATCTAACCATCTTTTTCAGCAGTGGTATGAATATTAACTATATATCAATGAACATTGGATGGTCCGCAAAATTTGAAACACTTAGAAGGGAGTTGAACCCGTTTTTCATTTCCACCGGGGCCCTGTACCTGCCTGGGCCGCTTCTCTGTTATCTCTCTTTTTTATAAGATATCGAAACTGTCATCAAGCAATACTCATTAGGTTTTTTTCCGGCTTGGTGTAATTTGCCTAAATTTGCATTTCATAAGCTATGAACTAACGACGAAAGTAGGGTAACGAGACAGTAACCAATGGCGCGGTGTGTTAAAATACAAAGTGATAAGAAAGGAAAAGTTTGAATCCTCTCTTTTAACTCTTGCAATCAATCGGAAAAACACCTTAGGGATCTCCTAATAAGTAACCAGGTTTTCACAAGCACGCCAAGGCAAGAAAGATCGTTGACTCAATAGGTGGCCGGAGGGTCGTATGCTTTGTCTTATGTACATCTTACATACTTCTAAAAACTCTTCAGGCATCTCGCTTCCTCTGGCTCAACTCTGACGCCAACCCGTTCTTCATACTAATATCCTGACCTAAATTGGCGTAGTTAGAGCACTAGAAAATATTTATTGCACTGAACCTTAATGAGCTGTTAGGTGTACAAATACTCTGCCGGTTTTTTGCTGTGATAATAGTGAAAATAAAGATATGCAAATTTTTTTATTTGAAAGTGCGTTACGAACGCTATTTATTTACAAAAATATCTCATATGACGGTTTTATTGGGACTTTGAAGATGACGAATTTTGTACCCGCGGAACGCCATTTACGTGAAGATTCACTTTTCATGTTTAATTCGAAGAAAATTGTCGCCTACGAAAAGGAAGATTTGTTTGCATCGCATAGCGACCATAGACGAAAAGTGGATTTATTTTGACAAGCAAAGGCGGATACAATCATGGACCGACTCCGAACATTGAGCAAAATCGACTGCAAAACGGAATATTCACGAAAAGAAGGTAAGGTGTGCATTTGGTGGGATCAGAATGGCATCCAACGGTTGATGCAGCACTCATCAACAGTTAACCAAATTAAATCATTATTGGCAAACAGAACGACCTAAATGGGTAGTAAGACACGATAAAGTGATTTAGCTGCATGACAACGCTTGACCTCACGTTGCAAATGCCGATCAAAAACATCATAAAATAGTTGAAGTGGGAGGTTTTGGAAGGTTTTACCGTACCCGCCTTACTCTTTGGACAATGTATTTCAGATGGTTATGTAATTCAAATTACAATTTAGCAAATTTGGAAGAATATTTATCAAGTTATGGCAATTTCATTTATCAAATTTTTCTTCGATGTTATTCGCAAATTGCCCAGAAATTGGGAAAATGTTATTATTAATGATGGAAGTTTTATTTAGATAAACTTGAGTGCAAATTTTTTCCGTATTGATTAAATATTTTAACACTAAAAAGCGGTGAAGTCATATTTGTACACCTGATATCAGAACCGAATCTGTTCTTCGAATCATGTGCAGGTCAATTTTGCAAAGCGTTGTTGAAGTCGGCTAGCACTCTGTAGTTGGCTATAGCTTGATGTTGCAGAAATAACTTTTGAGGAAGGCTCTGAATAGTTTCTGTGAGATCGTGTCGCCGCCTTCCAGCTTTCTGTTTCTACATATTCATTCATTACATTTCAAAATATGATTCTACATGTTATATTGCCGCAGAATTGCGATATTTTGGTTGTTGAATTTTCATGTAAAGCACGAATAATCTTTGCTTGGTTAGAGATGCCTTCGCTGTCCGGAGCTTCAATAAGTGCGTCTGTTCCAACTGAGACAAAGTTATCCTCAAATAAATTAATGTGGGAACAGACCGGTTCCTTGTACTCTCCCAACACGCTGAGGAGGCTTGCCAATATGGGTTGTAGTTTATAGTATCAAATACTTTTAGAAACTTTACATTGTTGCCTTATTCAATGTTTTGTCAATCGTGTTCAAGATATTTGAGTGGAGAAAGCACAGAAGACAGACAGCAGGTAGACTGTACGATAGTCGCCGATATGTTAAAAGCACCCTTTTTGCACATTAACGCAGTCTTGCTGGTTTTCCATTGGCGAGAAGTTTTGCATTCACAGCGGTAAGATGGGGAAAGTTAAGGCAATATTTCGATGAGAAATGGCGGAAGGTTATTCAAGTATTGAGAGCTTACCCTATCAGACAAGGTATTGTCCGATATTTTACCACCAAATCAACACGTCTGCTGTCCAATTCAAACGAAAGAACTAATGGGACGGAAATTTTTACTCTACTTTACTGCATATGAAGGCAAGAAGAGGTAGTTATGAAAAGATCCGAGTAATAACTTTTCGTAGATGATTAGTTGTTTCGTAGATGAATTTCTTCATTACCTTTCTGCCAATCATGACTGTTCTGTCTGTAAGTTTTAGTGCTGCCATCATAGTCGAATTGTGTTAAAGTTTTAGACGCGCTGCGATGATTTCCTTAGTCAGTGCAGCTTCTGTTATCGTTATTGTTTGCCTCTAATAGAAATTTTTCCAGTCATCTTCCGTAGAGCTTTGGAAGTTCGGACGTTAGTGATTATCTGTGGCTTGTGCGGTTAAGTGGAGGCGTATCAGCGCGAGTGTTCTTGAAGACAGACACGTCCTGATAACTTCCGAACTCCAGGCCTTCATTGCATTAATGAAAAGGAGTTATATAGGCCTGTCATATACTTATCCAATGTTATCAAACGATGTCACTTTAAAAGTCAACTAACATTCCTCTCGAACAAGCAGCAGTCTCTTTTTCTTGCGGAAAATTGAACCATGCGCGAGCGATGCGATAACCCAATGTTGAGCACAATTTTAGGTAACAGCGGCATCGACTGAGCTTAGCTTTCGATTATCTCTGGTCTGGTCTATATAATCACGGTGCTTTTTCAATCAAGGACTCTTACGCCATCGTTAAAAATGGAGCTTTTGGAATTATGAGTTTAATATGGTCTCCGCCATTATTATAAACTCAGACAACTTTTCAAGCACATCGTCCCTTTTCAATAATCGACTGATGATCCGTCAATAAGAGCAAGCGTACCAATGATCAACATTTTTGAACGTTTTGATCATTAAGAATAAGAAAGTTTTTGAATTGAAAATCCAGGAGTTTCAGGTGTGGCGGAGAGCGAGATCTCTAAATTTTTTTAACATTTTGGAAAAATTCTTATTGTGGGTCCGTCAGCCAATCATAGTCTTTGTGGAAGATGCGTTAGGTCGTTCAAACGTAGAATATTAAGGAATAATCCATTATACGAGCAACCTTCTCCTGTGTCAACGGTCATTCAGCAAAGTTTTATTCATGTTCACATTGAAGCTTGATGAAGAAATATCGTTATCACCGATTTGTTCGACATGCTTGATTCTGTTTCTAAATCGAAAATGCGTGTTGAAGCACATTATAGTACGCACCAAAAGCATTAAATGGATTCAAACTCAAATGTATGGTTGATTATCTTAAATCAACGGCGATATGGTGGTTGTGCAATGTTGTTAAGTACAATTCAACTTCATGGGTGTTACTTCGATGCTTTTCCATTTTTTTGACAACATATCTATGTACCTATGTAATGAATATTTAAAACATCTATGTAGTGAAATTTTTAAGCAGAAATCTTAGGATGCCGGTCGAATATTGCCGAACAGTGAGCGATAGACTTACTAAGATGGCCAGTCACATCAGATAAATCGCAACATTCAGGTTACAGTACATTTTCTTAGATTTGAATTTCTCAAAATCAAAAATTTTAGACTAAAACTACTTAGCGAATCTTAGAGCGAATCATTGACTGATTCCTATTAAATTTTCTAGTCTAAGTTGAAATCGACAAGATATTTCAAACTTTCCTCACTTCTTTTACTTACATTTGTTGATTTCTAGGAGGTTTTGATTGATGAAATGCGATTCAATGACCTGAATATCTTGTAAAATGTAAAATGTTCATGAAATTGTTTCTTATTGAGGATACTATTCCAAGAACAACGAATCAATACTGTGCATTTATGATGGAATATCTTATAGTTCACAAACTGCTCAGCGTGTCAGAGTTCATTTTAGATTTCATATTCTGAGCAGATGATCTAGACTTCGTGTTATCGGAAATCGTCACCCAATGTCTGTTTCAAGTTCACTGTAATCCCTTGAACATAGCTTTTATCCGATCTCTTCGATGGCCTCGAAGGCAATCAGCCCATCCAGATTCCCTGTTGAAGATTCGAAGACGAATCTCAATACAAAAATACGTATTATGATGGAAGTGATACTCCTCATTTTCTATTACAACCCTTTGCATTTGCGTAAAGACGACGAAAAGAGGTGCTAATCACTCTGGCCCATTCGCAAGACGAATGTTTCGTCAGCTGCAGACTAGTTCATTTCACAGTTAAATAATTATGTGGTCAACTGTTTAGAATGCGATCCATTGATGATTGCTATCAGAAGCGCAAAAACTCATGGTCAGTCGCTGGATGATCGCCGCTGTTTGGTGTTGTCGACAAACAAGACGCAACTACGATGAGGTCTAGTGAGCATCACCAGAAATAGCTGAGAGTGTGCACATTTAAAATCGGGCTAAAATAGCAAATCTAGCCGTCCACACGTGGTCAGGTGTCCGCAATAGAGTGCAGCGGGGTGTGAGACAACGACAGTTGTCAGCTGGTCAGTTTCGAGACGACAGGCGAGGGATGACCGAAGAACAAGCTGGACAAGGAGGAATGGGAGCGTGAGGGTAGCGCGGCTGGGTGTTTGTGTGTGTGTGAGTGTGCGTGTGTTGAGCGCTCAGTGCCCGTTCAGTGGGTGGGCGGTCGGTCACGAAGCGCCTACGGCGGTCATCTGCCGGCCGGCAAGAGGAACAGCGAGGATTGAGTGAACGGGCCTCGATAGCCGGCGACGACGAACGACACGAACGATGAGCGAGCGAGCGACCGAGCGACCGAGCGCACGCACACATGCACATCCACCGACCGCCATCACACCGCCATCACACCGCCATCGCCATCGCACGACGGCTTTTGTCGTCGTCGTCGCCTCGTCTCAACCTTCTGTAAATACTACAAAAACACTCCACCTCATCCCTACGAACTCATCCACCCCTCCATAGATTGAACCGCTCCCGTAGCACTCACTGCTGCCTTCTCTACCTCCGCCGCCACCTCTGCTCTCGTACCCCTTCTCTATGTGAACATCCCCACGTTCTTCCCATTTCGTTTAATCCTATTGGATGTTAACAGGAACGTTGTTATGTATGTATTCTAGCACCTTATAGAGGACAGTTATGTGATATTCATTGTCCACAGCATCCTGAAGTCTAAAAACTTGTTTTTCATCGAAGCTCCATCACTGTTACGCTAGAAGCGTCAATGAAATAGTAAACTACAATCGAAAATTCTTCTTTCAAATTTTATTCCTTGATAGAGCTCTAATCTCTAAAATTCTCTTTGATATATGTAGTTATATGTTGACCAGTTTGTCGACATTTTCGGATTTACAAATTTTTAAATAATTCGTAATATTAACTGATCGGATCATAGCCATTTTTCTAACTTCCACACTACACTGATCTATATGAGCAATTTAAAGATTTTATAAGGTGTTCGTGATAATCCTTTCCACTGTCTGTCGAAGTTTCTTTCACTTTTTTCAGATGGCAGAGGGCCATATGGAAGAGTCGTCTGTGATTTCATCTCAAGAAAAAACGGACGAGGAAAATGTAGCAATGGAAAATATGGCCAACTCTGGGAAATACGTAGAAGTGAGTATTTATAGAGTCTCACTTGTCTGATGTCCGATTTCTTACCTCATTTTCACAAAAATGACATCAATTTATGATTTTATTACCTCATTTTGTACTGTTCAACATTGTCACACAAGATCTGTTGAGCACACGTGTCGTAGATTGTATTCAAATTGAAACAATGGCAATTCTTGGTAATGTGGGTACTCTATTTCTCTCAAATGCCGTTCGTAGTAGTTATCAGAGAAGCAGAAACACAATGTGAAGCTTATTTACCGTCGCGTGGCCATAATTGGCCAAGAACACTTCGTTCTCGCTTTTTTCAGTGCAATAGAACTTCTTGTAATTGGGAGATGTGCACGATGACAAACGAGTAGATAGTGAACCTGTCGGAGTGGCCTTGAGTGACCAAGTCAGCACACGTGTACCCCATTCCTTCACGAATGACATGCAAACTTGGCGGATACGTTGTTCTGGAGATGCGATGGCGCTCGGCGACCGGTGTTTGTTTTTCTAAGTGCGATTGTTTGTGGTTCTATTCCCGTGGCGTGCACGACCATTCTCGCAAAGACAGGTTCTCTCGTGGCTCCATTTTGGTGCTCATTGTTTGCTCAGAAAAAGAATAAACTCGTGTATCCTACAGAAATTTAGCCGTTGCAGTGATCACCTTCAGTTTTCTTCTTCTTCACTTGGAAAAAAGACACAATAGAGCCAATGAATCTTTATTGACGGTTCAATGAGCAGAACATGTGAAAAATCGCATTAATGAACCTATACGGATAAGCAAATCTCTTAGGTATTGAAGAATTATCGGTGACAATGATTTCTGTTCCTGATGACGTAGTTGTTTTGCCTACTGTTGATTGACGACAATGCAAAGCTACATCAGTGTCATCGATTTCTTAAGGTTATATGAAGATTCTAAGTATTGTTCGCCTTTTCTATAGTTCGATGGCAGACTATAATTAGAAAGGATTGAATTTGTTGACGAAGTCATGACATTACAATAAACCCTTGCGTACAGTTCAATCTGCTTGTTCTCTGAGAAACTCCGGCAGTTTTCAATGTTACAGGCGGCTTTCACATGTCAATAACAAAAATTTCAAAGTAGCAGGAGTACCATATACAGAAAATAATATTTACTACGCAATTTTAGCAGTCGTTCATCCTATCAATCCAGAGATCATGTGCAGAAATGTTCTCAGACCCGTACTCGTCCTCAACCTTAAAAATCACATAGGATAGCAAAATTTCTCTATAAACTACATTTGTAAGGCTTTGCAAATAAGATTTCAAGATTTCCTTGATTTCCTTGACTGGAAAGAATAAGTGTAGTTGATAACACGGACTTCAAACTAAAATCCAGGAATACATTCATGAACAGAATGGGATGATTCGGATGACGAAATGTATGTCGTAGAACGGATTTCACCAGTGTTAGGCATATAGCTTTTCTCGTCCATAAATAACAAATAGATCTTATCTTACTCGATGTTCTCCCTTCATTTGTATCCTTTAATGTAAATAAGTTATAAATGATATTCTGCAAGCATAACGTTATGCAAGTCGCCTTTGAACGAATTTGATCAGAGATTAGATGGAAGAAATATTCTCGTTCCTTTGAGACCTTATATGTCAGCGAGACGATGCAACATACAGCATTTTCAAAAATCACACATCACTTTATTATTGACGTCTGAAAAAGTTGTCGGCGGCAGTAATTCTATTGTCTCCTTGTTTATACAGCTGTTGAATTATTTCTTGGGAAAAGTATGTTCATATTAATACTCTGGGCGTTAATGAAGTTTTGTTTAAAAAGAAAAAAGAGATACGCTTAAGCGAAATTTTAGGGCGTTAACAAATTTCACTGAACCCCTCTAGCATTGCGGCAGGAGTTATCATCAGTTACCATAAAGACAGACTTTGAGGAGTTGTGTACAGAAATAAATTTCGTTGTACGCTTTGTAAGATGTTTTCATTTCAAAATTTGCAATAATTAGTGTGCACTTCTCTAGTTTCAATCTGAGTTGGTAGAGACTTTTGAACTGGCACACACCATAGCGATTTACAAATCACCTTTTATGATCTTCTTTCTGTTTATGCATATTTGCGGAGATACTCGGTTAGATTGAAAATCCAGAAATTTTCTTAATTGAGCGAAATAATGCAGGTTCAGATTTCTTTATTGTGGAGTCACGCACCAAATAAAAAAGCGTTTCAAACAACACCAACAAATTATGTAAATCTGTCTCGAATTTGAAATAATGTATGGTGTAGCACGTGGCTTTGTGGCAACATCATGAAACAGCACTGGTTGCATGTTCAAATACCACCAAAACCATGAAACCAATCTAGTCGCTAACTCATTAAGTGAGGAATGAAAGATCAAACTGCACGCTTCATTACCGTTTAGGTACCCGGTATGCATTCAATCTCATTCACAGCATCATAGAAGTTGAGCGAACGGTCTAGTCCGCGTAGTGACCTACGCGAGCCTTTCAAGCCATCCACTCAATGTATTTATCCGTTTATTCCGAGAATCCAAGAATTCTGGCACTGATTTTTCGACATTGCACAGGGAAGGAATGCAAGACCCAACAGAAAGTTCTATATAGAACGCTATCTATTATATGTGCTAAACGTTATCATTTGCTAGTATCGACAATAAGCCAAGTTTGGAATCATCCTCTTCCACAATATTAAGGACTGAATACATATGAAGCAAGTCCGAACTGAAAAATAAACCGCTGCCTTTCATCCTCATCCAGGCTGTATTCAGTTACTTCGATGGAATTGAATAATTTTAACTATTTTATATTTATTTTGATATTTTATATAGGTTAAATGTGGCTCTTTGGTGGCAAAAATGCATGTGGAACTATTTCTTTGCCCGGGCATTCATCAACCATGCATCGAATTCGAAAGTATGTTAAAACTACTACTGGTAACATTAGTAGCTCCACAAATTATGGAATATCTCTCACAATTTTCTCTTTTAGATGAAATGATTAGTCCCAAGGAATTCACTGTAAGAGCCAATAAAGACAAGCAAAAAGACTGGAAGGGAAGTATCCGAATAGGAAGATCCAATTTGAGGTGAGCTTTTTGAATGTTATGAAAGTCATCCATGAGTTCATTAAACATTCAGATTTTTCTATCGGCACCAGTTATTACTTTTACTTTGGTATAAAACATGAAATAGGAATGCCTCTGTCACTTCTTTATATACATATGCAGTTTACAATTTTAGATCACTTATGGAAATGCATTCTTTCGACTTCTTCAATCATACGTATTTCTGTTCTGCTAAATGTCAAAGTCGAAACTACATCACTCCTAAGGAAAGGGATTCAGACAAAATGAGGAGGTGTGCAATTTCCGGAAATCAAAATATGTAATGAATAACCATGAAAACCTGTTTATTGTTTCTGTGCAGCAGACCTTAGTAAACGGACAACGCAGGTCATGAAATTTGGGTTCAACTTTGGCCTTTCGACGTGGAAAAGCCGGAAAAAACCTCTCATTTACCACATTTTCTTCCTTATCGTGTTCTCCAAAATAAAGTGTTTCAGAAGAGGCAGTTCACAAGCTGAGAAGGCAGCTGCTCAAATCACACAACTGTTCAACACTCGGCTTAGCGGTTTCGCCTGACTGCATACTCGGTTTGTTGAACCATAGTTAGATATGGACATTGTGACGCATTGAAGCTGAAGTATTTCGTTACACTGGTTACTTACTCCAGAAAGCTCATCATCACCGTTTGAATGTGAGAGACTCTGACTTTCTGACCGTGATATTTATTCACTTCTGATTGCGCTTGATAACTCTTGTTTCGCAACACTGATTAATTTTTCGAACATTGAAGAACTGATCCGGTCTATTCTTTGTGCGTCGGCAGCAGAAAGTTAGCGTTCAAAAAAACCAGCTTCATATTTGCATAACAATGGCTAGGTTCAGTAACTGCTGTCAAAGCTATGGAAACCGTTGCGTTTAGTTTGCTAACTTGAACGCTCTTCCTAATTCTGGAAAGTGAAAGCAAAGCGATAATTAGTAATTTTTCAGGATGTTTTGAACTCACGGAATGTTCACCGTCAATATTCAAATCTTAGCTTGAGTTAAAAGTTTTGCACGAAAAAATATCAATAGAGATTGATGAACTGTACTTCCTGACGGAAACCATAATGGAATTTAGTGGATTGGATATATTCTGAAAAATTGTTGACATGAACAAAATTCTCCATAAAACAACGAATGCTGTCTAACTTCTATGCGATCAATTCACCTAGAACGCTAACATACCTTACTACTTATACTTTTCTACATAATTCGAAATCTCTTGTTATGTTTGGTAGGTATTTTTGAGCCATGCATGTGGTCTGTTATAGACACTTATACAGTGCAATACACGTGTTTCGACATTATAGCTTCGTAAGTTGTACGGTGCTTCTTCGCTCAGTCAGTTCATCGGGAATCTGCCCCTTCACACAGAGGAGCCGACGACGAACGTTTTTCACGCGCCGAAAGTGATAATATCACCGCGCGGGCAGTGTTGTACATCGATTGCTCTTGGCTGGTAATTGTGAAATATCATATCTTTCGTCTTGAGAAAGTGCACTGAACGGAAAGGCACCGTGCAACTGACGAGGCTGGAAGGTCGAAACATGTGTATTGCACCGTATAAGTCCCAAAACAGACCACTTGCATGGCTCAGAATTAAATGTAAGGCGTATTGAAATGTGAGCATGGACTCAAGAAACTCTCACTATGTATTTTTTACATTAATTTTAATTTTCAAAAGTTCGTTACACTTTATATACGCTATCTATTTTTTGGATATCTGTTTATGTACTTTTCCTTGTCTTCTCTGCTCCTTGGATGCAAATCGGCTCACCTTCGATTCGCTAAATTCGGATGTGCTTTGCATTTCTGGACATTGCCGTATTAAGCACATAAGTACCGAGAAGTTTGAGTGCTAGAATACCTGCCTGTTGCATGGTTACGCGGATTTGATTCCTGGCCATTGCCCCAGAAATTTCTGCCAACCAGTGGCGAATGTAATATTGGGCGTAGAGTTTGAAAACCCGATGACCAGAATTTGTAGCGACAGTTCAGCGTTGATATCATTGTAATAGAGTGAAAGTTGGGTAAGTTTGCCACGCGAAGCTACATTTGGTTGCCTATGAGTCGAACTTCACAAATTTAATACAAATCGTTTATCATATTGATAGCAGTACACTAGAAGCAATGCAGGAATATGTACGTAGATATTAAGTCGTTCCAAAGCTTTGGTAATAGAGCAATGAACACTAGATTATATTAACCAGAGGTGATTAAAATTGCATGGTTTCAATATCGTTTGACTGCACATTTTTCTGCAAACGTTTTCGTATATAAATAACCTATTTTGCTTCATAATGAAGTTGTTGTGAAAACAATTTCATTTGCTACCCATGCACGAATGGCGCTTCGAGGAAAATGCCAGTGAAACGGCGCGCAAAATTAATGGAGCTTCCTACGGACGGCCCCCTAGCACGACTGTTTCTCCAGGCCTTCTCTCCAGTTTTAGACTTCGCGAAGCACTTTATAGCCGTCCTTTCTGCAGCCCTATCATCTCCCAATCATTGATCTTGAGCGCCGCTTTACTAGCAGTTTCCTCTAAGCGCCATTTGTGAATGAGTACCAAGTGAATTTGTTCTCAGATCAGCTCCATGTTAAACCAAGCATGTACAAGTTGCATACCACAATGTTCGCAAGAAAATGCGCAACTTAACGATGCTTGGAGTCATGCTGTTTTGATTACTTCTGGTTAATAAATTTGGTATTTACTACTCTGTGCCAAAATTTAGGGAAAGAGTTAATATTTTATATATGAGCGCGTGTGGTGCAATGGTTAGAGGTGCTTTGCGACACATACACAGTCGATCAGCCGATGGTCGATGGCTCAATCCCGCGATCAAGGCTTCTCAATTTTCTATCCCTCCAAAGTCATGGGTTCGTATCAGACTAGTCTATGGAGATAGCAACGCAGATCTGGTGTAAGTTCTGTTTAATCTTCTCAGATATTTCATTCCCAAAAAAAATACCTTATAGACGCTAAAATTCAATCAGCTAAAGGAATAATCACATTTATTAGATCAATATCTACAACAATAAACACAAAAAGTTCATGATGGATCTCCAAAAAAACTGATTCCTTTGGTCTCTACACATTCACAAAGTCGCTTTCAGCGATGCTCGCACATGTTTCCACCGTGATCTCTTTCCAAACCCGTTGTCAAAGTCATTTTATGCGCGTCTACGGTAGGTGTAGCAAGTAGACAAAACTTCTTCCTCAGTATGGGCCACACGGAGTAGTCCATTGGATTGAGAGTCAGCGAGTTTAACGGCCGAATGTTTTTTTTATTCAAAAGCTTGGAAGCAGCTTTTGACAGATGGCAATCGTTGAACGGGCCGACAATGCGCAAGGAGCCCAGTTATGCTGAAACGTAAAGCCGTCGGCCCCAGAGTGTTGAGTGCTTCAAGCGTCCAGTACGCCCAGCAAGACTTGCGCTGATGGCTGGCAGCGTTGTCTTTATGACGTTTTTCATTAATGAAGACCAACGGCGTATTTCCCGGTGGCGTGGAATGCCGGCCCAGACCATCTCAGAGGCCGGAAAATGACTGCAGCTTGTAATTTTTGCTGTTGCGAACTTTCTGCTTACCCTTCTTGGGAACTTGATTTTGGCGAGTGTGGAGTGATCCCACTGTGACGATACCTTCTCATACGTAAAACTCACCCTCGACAAATGGTCAGCAGCCGTCAAGCGAATCATTTGGTGATCTTTGAAAGGTGTTCTTTTCCACCATTCTGTCTACAAGGTGAACACAAGCGATCTCGTAGCTGCACAGCTTCAGCTGATTTTCAACAATGTTTCGAACTCTCCACTCTCTGAATGCGAGTTTCCCGCGCTATTTTGCGCATATAACGCTCCTGATTTCGTTGAATGTGAAAGCGGATCTGCTGAATGTTTTCCGGAGTCGATGCACTAGTTGGACGACCTTTCGGAGGACGGTCCTCAGTCCCTCGAGTCTTTTTGAATCGTTCCAAAGCTCTGTAGACAAGGTATATAACATGTCTAGAGCTGTTAGGTCTAATGCTATACAAGTGCCTGTTTCGCTCCTATTGGGATTCATCAGTACCACCTTCCTCGATTCACAATCCCCTGAGGCTTAAATAATCCTTACAAAGGAATCGACGCCGAGTATAAAAAAGTCAGTCCAAATCAAATTTTCTAACTCGGTGTCGATACCTTTATAGAGGATCAATTAAGCTCGGGGGATGGGCCAAATCGAGGGAAGATGGTACTGATGAATCATAATAGGGCGAAACAGGCGCCTGTTATACCACTAGACCTAACAGCCTACAAAACATATTATATAACGTTATCAGATTATATTATTTTTGAGCGAGTCTATAAAAAAGTCGATAGAAGAGCTCTGTAGAACACTTGATGGCTTGAAAGTAGTTACAATTTAACCATGTCGGTCGCTTTTATCCTCATCTACAGAATTCATTCGGTACTGCGATACGCTGATTTTTGAGGATTGCATAACTTGAGAGCAACTTGAAAATAGAACGAGTAATATAAACACATTGTAGACCAAGAATCAAAGCAAGGAATTCGAGCAAGTTATCTCCGATTTCTTTACGAAAGCTCTAGAAGTAAATGATGCAGAGCGAATACCTAGAGTGGAGGAACCCACTGGGCTACTCTTGCACGCGATAGGTAAAAATGGAAGGTTTGCTGGTATCCGCTATCGAGTCACTCGGACGATCAAGTGACGACAGGTGACGTGGATACATGGTTCTCTTTGATTAGGAGGGAACAATGAAATTCGATCTAATTTGCTGGAGAAGAAAATTTTCATAGAAGTGTTAGTGACCACTGGAAAAGCTGAGACTTGT
>JAHQIW010003221.1:0-31062 GCA_019055375.1 Parelaphostrongylus tenuis
TCTGTCAATAAAATGAAACGTTGGCTATTTTCCGAGAATCAGTGAAAGTTGACATTGAAAATTCTTTTCTTAATTTGTTTTATAACGATATATGTGGAACGAGAACCCAAGTGGTGCAGTGGATAGAGGTGCTCTACAACACGTTTGTAGTTTTGGGTTCATTTCCACACCAGGCTCACCAAAGCGTCCATTCCTTCGGGGTCGGCAAATAGGTACAAGAACATCCAAGAGTATAGAGTGCGGTACGCAAAAATCTTACTTCAGACGAAGTTGAACCCGCTTGTCACCGGTACTGCGGGCGCGTGCTACCATCACACCACCGGGGTCACCACTTTGCTACACTCTTCGCTATATCCTATATTTTTTGCATACCACTCTATACTCTCGAATGATCTCTATAACATCATGTTACTGCTAAAAAGGCAGTAAAGATAATGAATTCTTATAGATTATTAATCCCGAATAACTGTCATCTTAACTGGATTCAATGCCGATGTGTGCCCACCCGACCAAATCTCGTTATAGGTTGTTGGTGACCGCTACGATAGTATACATCAAATAAAAAAGGTTGCAAAGCGGTAGGCTTGGTGGTGTGTGGGTAGTATTAGCGCTTCTGGTGTGGGGGAAACGCCGGTTCAACTCCCGCTTGGGGGAAAGCTTTTGCGTACCTTTCTATACTTCTAGATGATCTTCATAACATCATATCACTGTCAAAAAAACAGTAAAAGTAACGAATATCGTAGGAAAGAGACTTATCTGGGCGATAGTAGTACTGCCTCGATACATCGGTAGGCCATCTTGAGTCACTCGAAAGGCCAGGTATGCATTCATTCACCCCAAACGATGCTTGATGAAGTTGAAAGCATTGCGCTTCCCTCAAAAATTGATAAACGCAAGAGCTTCGTTAATCTTATCGTTTATCCATCGAGTCAGCTAATTTCTTATTTGTTCAGTCAGGTGTGTTGATATAGAGAAGGTTTTTGGATGTTCACACCATTTACTGCCACTATATATTAGTATATGAAACTAAAACTGTATAACTTTGTATAAAGATGAATTCTTTGCATGGTGATAAACTTCAACCGAAAAAGCTGACAATGACGTACTATTCCGAAGAATTGCTGCAAAGCTCTACTTGAGATGTTCAAGGAAGATTGGACATATTCTCCATAAATCCGAAAAGTTAAGGTTACTACACACTAATCATCTAACCGTCGCGAACATTCCGATGGAGTAGGCCTTCTTCAGAAACTAAAATGTTTGCGCTCACCTGCAGCTTATTCACCTATTCGCGACTATAAGCATCGATATGAATGCGCATGGTGCGAAAATAACAAGCCAAGTTAGCAGCGATTTATCTGGGCTCATAACGAGTCATTTTTGTAACAAGTGCCAATGGGATGCACATATCTTCGATATCGAATACAAGTTCTTCTACTGTATTATGTTCAGCTTCCGACTTTCTGAGCACATAAGACGTGTTTCAACAAGCTTTCTTTGTCAAGGCTTGTACATCTAGAACACGAAAGCAGCTATAAAAGAGGGATTTCCTCCAGCAGAACATAATGGGATTTCTCAATGTGTCTTGATTTGGCAACAACATGAGAACTATGAAAGTTTACATTGTACTCTCATCTTCTGAGAATCTTAGTTCAAAAATATTCAATGTTTGGAGGATGTTTTACAAAATTTATATGTAATTTTGAAACAATACTGCGATATCTCTTCCGTGAGTCTATTGAGTCCTCTGACTCTGAAGCGCTCTGGCTATAGAAGAATTCCTGACAATTATGGTATATAATTAGTTTATGTCGAAGAAGTTTATCCTGTGAAAAGGTTATAAGCACAAAAATTGAACCTCGAAAATTTTGTTATCTGCACGACAAGCAAAATGAAGCCTCTTATCCATTATCACTGTATTAACACTGATTTACCTATATAGAAATATCATAGCAGAATGGCAAAATTTATCAAATCCATACGCTTAGAATCTCTGATGTATGATCGGAAGTATCGTAAATAGTTTCGTAAGCTGTTCTTTCTCATTTCATTTTCATTTGAGCCAACATGTCATGTGGTCTGGTAAGGGCTCTTGTACAGCCCGAGACACGTGTTTTCGTCCTTACAGACTCATCAGCCGGGCAGAACCCGTCGTCTGTCGATCTTTCTATAGTCAGTTCTCTCGGGAGCGTTACACTCCTCATAGAGAGTTGTCAACGACGTACGTTTTACACTCTGTGTCAAGCGAAATTTTCATCTAACACAGAGTGTTTTCGCACTCGATTCCTAGCTGGCTGGTATTTTATTATATTATACCTTTCCTTCGAGTGCTTTATCAAGACCACGCTCAAATTAATAAAGCACTCGAAGGAAAGGTATAATACGGTAAAAATTACCAGCCAGGTAGCAATCGAGTGCGAAAACACTCTGTGTTAGATGAAAATTTCGCTTGACATAGAGTGTAAAACGTACGTCGTCGACAACTCTCTATAAGGAGTGTAACGCTCCCGAGAGAACTGACTATAAAAAGATCGACAGACGACGGGTTCTGCCCGGCTGATGAGTCTGTAAGGACAAAACACGTGTCTCGGGCTGTACAAGAGCCCTTACCAGAACCACATGACATGTTGGCTCAAATAATAATGAAAGGATCTATTGAAATTTGAGCGTGGTCTTGATAAAGCACTCGAAGGAAAAGTATAATATATTCTTTCTCAGTTTCTATGTTCCAATGATAACAGTTGTTGTTGGGTTTCGCATCAATGCAGATGTTTTTCATGTTTTGCGCTACAACTTTATTACACCGCCTCTCGATAGGAAGATTGAAACCGATTTGAGAAATTAGTAACTAGGTTAGTTTTTTCGAAAAACTGACGATAATACCTCGATTACTGACGTGCACAATGACTTGAGGTCTTAATGAACTTGACTCTAATGCCACATGAGAGTATTTTATCTCTACAATGCTTAATTTTTTACATTGTAAGTTAAAACCTTAAAAATAGAACTACAGTCAAAAGTGCGAAGAGTTCAACATAAACACAACAACACCAAAAATTGATTTGTCTACAACACCATACTCTGTTGGTCGAAATCTCCCTTGTCAAGATCTTTCGCTCTCTAAGCTACTACAAAAAGCGAGGAAGAAACCATATGTCGTTTTTAGGCGAGAAGGCCTTTAACGTACCATAAGCCAACGAATATCCATAGATTCCGGTGGTTTTCATTTCTATTTACGCCTAACGTGCTGAACAATCACAGCGTCAGTAATTATTGAATGACCAGTAATCCGTGAAGACTCGGTGTAGTAATTTATTGAATTGATGTCCTACTGTTTAGTTTCACAGGATGAGAGAAGGACTCTTGGGCTTTAGAAATGGTTTTAAAATACTATGATTACCGTACCACAGACACTGAATGTATGTAAAAAGAATAAACCTTTGTGCTCCTGATACATGAGCCATGCATTCGCTTCCATTCGTACATCGTTAGAGATGATTGAATGCATATCTGGCTTTATAACTGCTCACGACGACCTACTGATTTATCACGGCAATGGAGCTATCCTTCAGACAAGTCCGCTATTCAGATGAAAAGTTTAGTACGCCATGGGCGCGGTATCGAACCATCCACCCATGTGTATCTCGCAGGCCACCTCTGAACACTGTGCTACACGCGCCCTTGTAATGTCCGTACATATGCTATGTGTCGACTAAGCTCCTTTTCCACTCATGTGCGAGTCATATAGGACTGATTTCGATTGTAATGATAGGCACATCTAAGTCACATCAATGTCCACTGAAGCATCACGTAAGTGACTTACGATCTCCTGACAATTTATCAGATCAGTGCAGCTGTCCTCCCAGATAAGTCTGGTAGCAAAGTGATTCACGGAGGATTGAAAGACTTGGTGAACCCGGAGACCGTTATCGAAGCAGAGACTACATGTGTATCGCAGGGCGTCTGGAACACTGGGTACACACGTCCCGTGAAATGAAGTTGTTGGGTATAAAGATGTATAGACAGGCTCAACAAAGGCTGCGAAGCATTTTCAAATGACATCTTTGTGTGTGTATGATGGACCATGATAAAATGTATTAGATATTAGTATACTCATCATTCATACATCTGGAGCGATAACTCAAAGTCTCTTCTGTAACCTTGCAAAGTTTTGAAATTCTCGAGTTCTTCAGTTGTCAGAAAAATCTCGCTTGTTATCGAAAAGCAAGAAGTTCGTAGGCAAAAACGAAACAATCTAATCGTTCTTATTCTGCTTACTCAAGTTCGATATGATTATATATATATATATATATATATATATATTATATATATATCGACATCATGATGATAGACACAAGTAAGTTTATAGTTTGAGAAAGCCCATTATTTTGGAGGGAAAGATATCCATATGCTGCGAATTCGCACATTTATTTGATGACGGAATAATGATATAAATACGTCATTCCATGATAATAATGTTGAATGATAGAGTGCTGTTCCTTAAATATAAATCTGCTCAGAGTAATGGGTTGTCTGTAGGTTTCTCGAATTCCCAAGTGAATTTTTCAGTAGTTGCAGAATACGTAGTATGTAGCAAATCCAAGATCTTCAGTATTGTGGAATAACATTAAGTCAAAACAACCATGTCAGCGGACAGCGCTTCAAGAAGGCTTCGGCGCAACAAATCTTGATTGAGATGTCATTGGGGTTAAAGTCGCCGATAGACCCTATTTTTTATCGTTGTGATATAGATCTTCAAGTTCACAAGTGTTCACGGAAACCTTGATAAACTAGAGCATTCTTATCAAACTACTCATGATGATTAATTGAGTGTTAAAGCAGTTACGCAGCTACAGCTTCATAAATCTACAAGAAATTTGTCATCGACGCAAGTATGCATTCGACAAGGCAAAATCATATTGCTTAAAGTTTTTATAGCCAATTTCAAGAAAAGGCGATCTTGAACTCTTAGCGTGGACAAAACTGGTGTGTAATAGATTCTTACCCGAATTATGGGGAAACAATGCAGAAAACGTGAAACTTTAGTCTTCATACGCCTGTTGCTCCTATAAGCGCAACGACATCACCAGATAGCGCATATGTACTTTTCAAAAGGCTACATAGGTAGCATTTGTTTTATAAACTGGGAATTTTTGGAAAACACAAATAAATCATTGGGGCGTAAACCCACACTTTTTTCGAAAATAAACTAATGTTAATGTCGTAGAATTCTCGCTAGATAATCATAATAGATTTGAATGGAAAAGAAAATTCAAAGTGTCACCTGCAACACAATTACCAGTTCCACGTTGAACATTCGAATCTAGAATCTACACTATTGGATGCCATGCTCTCCAAATGGCCCCTCTGGTGCTTTCTTTTAATTCTGAATATAGTATATAACAATCAGAACATCAAAACAAATGATACCATAACAGCGTGGGTATGAAAGTCATTGTTATTTCATGTGTGGAGCGACGCAAGCGATGGGACAGAATCAACTCAATGCGTTTTGACATCTGAGACATTTTATTATTCAACGATGCAGCTGACTACATTGCACAGCCGCATACTTCAAAGGATAAAGAAGCATAAAGCTCTAGGCGTTGATCAATCCCTGAGGGATGCGTCTCGCATTCGTCTTCAATTTCGTTTGATGATTGAATGCAAATCTGGCCTTTACAACGGCTCGCGTTGGCCTTCCGCTGAACCGAGTTAGTACTGCTTATCCTCCCAAAGAAGTCTAGGACAAGTCTGGTACCAAATTATCGACCTCTGAAAGAAGGATGACTTGGTAAGACATGAGCTTGAGATAAAAGTAGACCTCGTGTACGACGCAAAGCACCTCTAACCACTGCGCCACATGCGCCCTCTGCCGCATACATTATGAAAAAATTACAAGAGAGAACTCAGTCCTACATTAAGCCGTGCACTGTAGCAAGGAGAGGGGCTTATGTGGGTTGCTACATCAAGGTCACATTAAAGTGATTCCACAGCTGCTAGAAGATATGTTGGCCAATAAATATAGTAACAAATGTACATTCTACGAGGCAGTTGATTGTGAAAAATTGTTATTTTTGGACACAAGGGTGTTAATTTTATGATGTCTGTAGTGAATTCGCTAATCTTAGGTATTGTTAGAAGACTTATGCCAAAGTGAATTTTTCACTGTGGGTTTGTTGTACCATCACATTACAACTTGGTACATCTTTTTGTGAATTTTGAAGAGCTGACCTTGAGCACCGATGTGTCTGGAGAAGATGACGGGAAAACCATGGTTGATTACTTTTTTATACGAGTCGATGACGAGACTGCTAGAGAATCAGATGAGAGTGTTGCGAAAAACGTGAGAACCGCTGATAGTGACTCTGGAGGTGATAGTCTGGACTATACACAAGTAGGCACTTCGAATGCTAGGACTGCCGTGGGAGTGTTTGACGAGTGTGCAGTCACCAATCATGCTACCATTTGATGGGGGCACTCCACAAGTGTTTAAGGAGGCGTCACGCTGTGTTGCCGGAACCGGCCGAACTCCATTAGATGTTCCAGGGAGTGCTTGGCAGCTGATAGTACAGCAAGCGAATGTCTACGGCACGAATGAGAACTATCAGTGGGAATACGACTCATGATGAGATGAAGCGTTTCGCATCTTTCCACGTGCAAAGAGGTGTTGCGAGATTTCCACATGTGAAAGATCATTAGAGTAGCTATTCATCTCCTGGAAATCTTTCTTTCAAAATTAGAGCCGGCTGATATGATAGTGGATAGATTTTTTCCGCATCAGAGCACCGTCGACATTAATGAGTGGTTCTGAAAGTTGGCGGAGGAGAAGGTTGTTACATGAGCTCGATACAAAACTAAGTGAAAACATATGACGTGCAGTTAATGTAAGAACTTTGTTTGCCTAGAATGTTCTAGTTCTTCGCGCCAAAAATGCTGGCGTGAACTTTCTACACTCTCGAAATTAGGATTGTTCAGAATGGGTCGGAATTTCATGTGGTATATTGTGTAGGCTGCAATTAACTACTAATTAAATTCATGTTGGCTCAAATAATGATGAAAGGATATATTGAAATTTGAGCGTGGCCTAAACAAAGCACTCGAGATAAAGGTATAATTATGATAAAAGTACCAGTCAATGAGTTCTCATCAGTTTCTCATCAGCACCCTGGCTCGGCTCTTCACTTGCTACCTGTCAGAATGCAAGGTCCCTATTCAATGGAAAACCAGCAAGACCGTATTGTTGTTCAAAAAGGGAGACCTTCACGAAATAGGCAATTATCGCCCAATGTGCTTGCTGTCCGTTGTCTATAAACTCTTTACTCGAGTCATCCTAAACAGGATTGACAGTACACTGGACGAAGGACAGCCATACGAACAAGCAAGGTTCGGAAAAGGATTTAGTACCATAAACCACATTCACACGATTACAAGACTCATCGAAGTTTCACGAGGGTACAAACAGCCACTTTGTCTCACTTTCATCGATCTGAAGAAAGCCTTTGATTCACTGGAAACAGAAGCGGTTATAAAGGCTCTGGATAACCAGGGCGCCCCTACTCGGTACATAATGATCCTTCGTCAGCTTTATAAAGATTTCACAACCAAAATAACTTCATTCTACAACAATATCACCATTGACGTAAGAAGAGGGGTTCGACAAGGCGATACAATTTCGCCAAAACTATTCACTGCCACCCTACAAAACGTCATGCGAACATTAGAATGGGACGATATGAGAGTGAGAATTGACGGTCGACAATTAAATCATCTTCGCTTTGCTGACGATATCGTTCTCATAACACCAAACATCAGCCAAGCGGAAAGAATGTTGACCGATTTCGATGACGCCTGTGGAGAAATTGGTCTTCAGCTAAATCTAACAAAAACGATGTTCATGAGGAACGGATGGGTTTCGAGTGCCCCATTCACGCTCAACGGAACGACAATCTCCGTATGCTCCAACTACGTCTATCTGGGTCGTGAAATCAACATGATGAACGACCTAGCTCCAGAGCAGGAGGAAACTAGCGGCTTGGGGAACGTTTAAGAGCATCGAAGATGTAGTGAAGAGGACAAAGAACATCCGACTTCGTGCCCACCTTTTCGACTCGACACTTATCCCTGCCCTGAAGTATGCAGCAGAAACCTGGTCGCTACGTAAGCAGGATGAAAGATCACTTGCCGTTATCGAACGCGCAGTCGAAAGGTCGATGCTAGGAGTATCCCGTATCTTACAAATGAAGGAAACGATTCGAATTTTCGACCTACGTCAACGATCGAAAATCAGAGAGGCCGTTCCAAACGGCAGGATATCGAAAATAAGATGGGTCGGACACGTGATGCGCTTCTAACGACAACCGATGGACGAGAGCCGTTACCGACTGGATCCCTCGGGACATCAAGCGCACCAAAAGAAGACCACTGACCCGTTGGTCCGATTTTTTAACGAAAGCGATAGAAGAAAGATATGATGCTTAGCGAATCCCTAGAGCCAGGAGGACCCACTGGGCTACTCTTGCACGCGATAGGGAAAAATGGAAGAGTTGCTGGTACCCGCTCGAGTCACTCGACGGTCAATGGGAGACGGGTGATACAGGTGATACCTCTATATTAAATGCTTTCAACATGGAGCGGTAATGTGCTATAGTTTGTACGCTTACCATTCTACTCTATATAGCAAATTATCCTGCATATATATCACAATTCACATAGTCCATTATCAACATCACCTTACCTCCGACATCACAGCGCCGACGCCCTTGAATTTTTGGAGCTTAATTATGGCATCGACTCTTTTTTTAAGATGACCTTATTACGACAGAGACTCCTTTCTCTACCGATCTCTAGAGAACAAAGTATAAAGTAGAGAAAGCATTAATATCGACTTTTCGACTTCAGCAGAGTCGCTTTCGATTAACGTCGCCTTCTCCTCATCGTGGAAGAAGTTCTGGACGCTTTAGTGCAATGTTTATCAGGATTTTATTCCGCCAGTTGAAATAAATTGGGGCACATTTACGAACAATGTTGCTAAGAGCAAGACTCTACCACGATCAATTTTTCTTCCAGAGCGTCAGCCATGAAGCATTTCTTAACCATGCGGAACGGCTTCTAACCGCCACAACGGATGCTCGTAAAGTGAGCAGCCATTTTTCACCGAATCAATCGCATCATTTTATCGATTATATAATGAGACAATTAGGGTTCGCGAAACCCTTTCGAACTTCATAAAAGATGTTCATGATTAGCAGCATCAGAAGAAGATGCTGGAAAGTGAGCGAAACAGTCTGAAACAGCAATTAGCAGAATTTGAACCTGAGAAATTCTGTGGAGAAGAATATGCATCTAATAATGTTGAGAGCGAGGTAGGATTTCGAAGATTACATGCAGTCCATGAACTGGTGTGTAGGTTGATTTGCCAATTGATATTTTGACTTCCATGGGAACCCACTGAATGCTAGAGTAGTTAAATCTCTCAGTAATTTCGGAACTAGCGCTTTACTGTTTTCGAGATGCGACCTATATGCATTCGCTGGCCGTCAATCCGATGATACGAACACCAGACATTTCTGGTACATTATACCTACACTGAAAGCTTGAGAAATGGCTTACGATGGGGCGACTCGTACTATATAACATACCCAACTATTAGGTTGAGGAAGAAGATCCTTAAGAACCGTTAGAAAAGTTAAAATTTGTGCATAAATTCAATTAAAAACCGCGATAATTATCCTCCAAAATAAAAAACCATCAGTATCCACGGCGATCTTCTGCCAACGATCTGCAGCTTTCAGATCTGCTCGAAATACTTTTCTATTTTACAATTCTTTGGGTTTTGAATTAAAAGACTCCTTAAATGAAACTTTAACTTGACCAAATGTCTTGAATCGCCGCCCACGTAGAAAGTGTTCCATTTCGGAAAAAATTGGGCCATAATCGGACGTAGCATCTGGACTGTAATCTGGGTGAGGTAAGATCTCAAATCACTTTGATTTATCAAACTTTTCCTTGGCCTTTTTTTCAGTATGAGGTTAAGCATTGCCTTGCTGGAACAGCGCTTGTGTTCGTTGTAGAGGCGTTCCGGAACAAAAGTGGTCTTTGAGAATGAGATCATCTCTTTCAAATAGTTTTGTACTACTTTGTAATAATCACGTGGCTCACAGTTTCTTCACCTTCAGTGCCACAGATCTCCTTTGCAGCATCTGTTATTAAAAGTTCTCTCTTGCAGTAATAGAGTATCAAAATTCCAATCTTAGTTTTGTCCATCGTCATCATTTGATATCCAAGGAGTAATTCAAAATTTCATACACTTTAGCTACCGCTGTTGTGTCAATTCTATTGGAAGTACTTCTTAGATAATCCATATACTTGCACTAACCGAAACTACGTAGAACAGACAGAAAATTTTTTTGCGGGTGTCGAACATCTTTTTCCTCGATGTGGTATTTCACATCCTACAGTCAAAAGATTTCTAAACACGGAAATTTGTAAGGATTTCAAACGGCAAAAAATCTACTTCACTAAAGTGTTGGTAGAATTGATAAAATGTCCGAGAAGTAAGATGCTACAATAAGGTAGCATATGCATTGCACACTGCCACTTCTCTAGTTCTTCTCTCCAAGATCATAAATCTGGTGATGTCAAAAGGATATCTTAAAGTATAGATTCACATGACTTTTTATTCAAGGTAGCATCGCTATTTAGCAAAATATGTCATGTACTGAAATGTCGATGTCCAGCTGCCAATCCCAAAAAAAAAAACGAGAGCATCTTCTTCCAAGCCTAGAATTTGAGCTTTAGCTGAGCTGAAGGGTCTGGCTGCTAGTATCCTTGGCAAACGTCCTATCTCCTCGCTAAAACTACCTACTAAAGCATGTTTAAACATGCTACGAGCTTTTGGCAATGACTTGGTTCAGAACAGAAAAAAATGCTAAATGAAACAATAAATAGTGCGAAAGGACTAAGGGTACAACCCGATATGATTAGGTAGCACGGACCCTCGCGATGGGTGATGCGCAGGTTTGACTCCAGCGTGAGGTCAAATGTTCTGCATATCGAGCAGTACTCTAGGGCGTGCATTCGGCAGGTCATAACAGTGCTAGACAGTGATAAGACGAGGAATTCATAGAGGATCACAACAACTGAGACGAGAAAATGACTGAGTTAAGCGTTTTTCGTCTTTGAACGACGAAGAAGAAGAGGAGTGCCACTGCCAGACACTAATGGGAACAAGTGATTTGCGCGAATTAAAGATAGGAAGGCCTACTGAACACCTATCTCCGGAGGAGAAAGCCATCAAACATTCTGATCTAATCAGTTGGTCAGCGACAGATATAGGTGCTCTAACAGTCGAGCAGATTCCGATTCGTACACGATTACTGCACTCCGTAAGGCAGCGTAGAGCACGTGTGTCGCACTGGTTTAAAGGTGCTCAGCGAGATACGGGGATGGTACGATCCCGCCGAGCTCAGAGCTCACTAGGCCTACCACTCCTATATGCTCTGATGAACTGCGAGTCTTTGTACAAAACAGATATGCATTCAATCACCTCACCCGATGCTTGGTGAAAGAGAATCCATAGCGCAACCCTCAATGGGTAGATCAACGCCTAGAGCGTCAGTCTTTTTTTCTTGAAAGGTTTTGGCAGTGTAAAATTTTGATGTTTACCTTTCAAAACACATATTCTTTTCTAATACATTCTGTAGTACAAGAATACATTAAGCAGTTGCAAAAGTGAGTGCGGTTTATCATGTTGAAATTTGCCGCTTTTTACAGAAAATCCTTGAACATGTGTTGCTATGTCGACAGCATGTGGCGCAGTGGTTAGAAGCACTCTAGCACGCACACAAGGTCGATGATTCGATCTTCTCTCATGGCTCACCAAGCTATTCATCCCTCCTGGGTTGGCAAGTTGGTGCCGGGCTGCTTTCAGATTTCTGGGAAGATGAGCAGCACTTGATACAGCAGGAGGCCACCGCGAGTTATTGTAAAAAGCCAGATATGCATTCAATCACCTCAAATAAAGTAAAAAAATTAAGGGACGAGCCCATGGCGTAACCCTCTAGGATTGATGAATACCAAGAGCTTTATTTTTTTATACTTTACATCGCTATGCTATATATCATTTTGATGGGCATTCCTCGCTTTATGTTTCGTTGCTGATGACGTATTACCTGCTGTCTAGTTTCTAATCGTTTCAGATTATGAAAAGAATGTCAGACAGAAAGCAAACTCGACGATTTTCGCAAGAAAAAAAAAACTAGCTCTATTTTTTTATGAAAATCAAAATGAGTCGTAGAGCAGCAGAGGTAACTCGTAAGATTAGCGACGCTTTTGGTCCCACAATCTGCTGGTGAAGTTCCAGTGCATTGACGGTCACGAAGTGACGATAAAGGAGACGGGAGCCTTGAAGAAAAAGAACGTAGCGGCCGGTTATGAGAAGTTGAGAGCGAAAAACTGAGAGCAATCACGGAGGCCAATACTTTTAAGACTTCTTGAGATACTGCGGGTAAACTCAATGTCGACCTTTCTACTGTCGTTCACCAGTTCAAGCAAATTGAAAAAGCAACCGTTTTAACAAACCGCAACTAAACTTGAACCAGCCTAATGTCACTACAAAATATGTAGAAAATACCCTCCAAAATCGAGTGCCAACGTTCAGGCGATTTCTCCTTACTTAGAACTTATGCGTACTATGCCGGACCATAGCTAATTATTCGGTCAGTACAGCGTATAAGTAATGAAAATCCAATTTAAATTCAATCCAGAAGTCTAATTTTTATGCTGGAACTCATCGCTAGGCTACCTACACGGAAGAGGTATCAGTGTCTAGTCATACACTTCGAAAATTTGATCTTCTTAAATTAGAAAGTTGAAGCCTATGCAAAAGCCTTAAAGGTATTCTAGGGTCAAGGCTTTTGGGTTATACGGGCTCAAAGTGCTCTCCTTGTTTCGCCTACGTATTTATCAATGCATGTTTTACAATGGATACGATTTATTACGCCTGAAATCATGCAGTCTCGGTCCCTACCATTAGGACATGATACACAATCATCTGTCGCATATAGGCGGCCATGCAGGTGGTTCCGAACAAGTCGGTAATGTAATGTGCTAGATGGATTTCCGCATTTGTTACAAAGTTTCTCATACTCTATTTTTCAGACACCTTTTAGTAGCCGAACTTATCTCGTTTGTTATGGAGAGCAGGTTTTCAAATGTCTTCCCACTGGAATTTGACATACCATTGTTTTCATCATGAGGCCTATCTTTCTTTTTGACTAGTGTTGATGACTGTTCTTTCGTATTCTTTTGAGTGTACTATATATCGTGCAAAGTGTACTGACCCCTTGTTCTCTTCTTTTGGTACTTTTCTGTTATCTGTACCCTACTTCGACACCTTACGGAAAACGTATTTTTTGGTTGTTTTCAATGATCAGATAGTTTTTCCATAGCTCAAATCAGAAGAATTTGAACAGTGTATTTTGTCTTCGCAAAGGTCTTCTTATTGAGCGGAAAGAGCAGAATTAAAATGTGCAACTCATTCAAAGATTCCTCGCTAATCAAAGCTTTTCCTTTGCAGTTTTGAACATTAATCGATAAAACAGATATTAAGAATCTCAGAGATCTACTCAAATTGCATATGCACCTCCTCTTACGCTAAAATAGCGAAACGAAGATATGGTTTCGCAAAACTGAATCACTTCTATTATTTGCTCCTCATTTCGATCCTTTGAGAAAAACGTATTTTTTTATCGCTCTCAATGTTTAAATAATCAATGGATAGCTTAAATCAGAAGAATTTGAATGGTCTATTTTACATTCAAAAGGGTTTTGTTATTGTTCTCTTCCTCATTCGAAGATTTCTCGCTGACTACAACTTCATTCTTAGAGTTTTAACAACCAAACGATAGATCAATTTTAAGGATTCCAATAGTGTTTATGGCTTTTTGAACGGATTTTAGAGCGCTTCATAAAAACTGTCAATTGGCCTCTAAAATTTTAAACAAAAAGCTTTGACCACCGAGAAATCTTGGGATGAAAAGCAAGATATTCTTTTTGCTTTTTCAGCGCAGCAACTAAGCCTTCTTGAAGATGAAATACAACACCATTCAAAGTATTTTAATCTTAGCTATCGAAAGCTTACTTGAACATCAAAAACGAGCGCAGAATAAAGTTTTTTTGAAGGGTCGAATCAAAATGCAGATGACAGAAAAGCATCCTTCCTTTTTTTCAAACACTTGTATTAGATGTACATGCATGACTCCTTGGGACATCTCGGCCTGCACCGCCTCTGCGCAGTCGGTTATCTACTCTCTCCTTTCTATTTTTGGGTTTGGGTTCAGACACCTTATATATTCTTAATTTATAATGATCCGAAAATTGAATAGTGGGAGTTTTGACTAACGGATTCGCTGCTGAAAAGATATTCCTTGGAAACGACATCGTCAAAAATTGGAAGCGTTTCTTTTGGCCCTAGAACATCCTTGATCATTCGGTCAACTTTATTCTCTCATTCCTACACTGCTGTCGATCTAGTCTCAAAATTATCTTTAAATCAACTGGAAGAAAACCCGACTGCTAGGACCGGATTTCGAGGAACATTGCTGAAAATGACATCATTAGGACATGGAAACGCCTCTGAAAGGTTAAGTGAGGAGTCCAAGGAATATCGATCTGCACAACTGACAATAAGGTAACCCTCAGTATCCCGTACACTTGGTGCTCCCGTCTATGGCGTCAGGCGGCAGCACAACCTGTGAAAGTCCACGGAATACGGAGGATGCAGAGGATGCTCAAGACGCCGATGGAACCGGATATGTTGAACACGTAGCCGAAAGGCCACAAAGATTGTTGAGACAGACACACACCAACTAAACAACGGCACTCTCATAATTCGCGGAGGAAAGGTGCCATCACGAAATGTCTGAGGCGTAGGCCTTGTTGTTCACCCGTCCGTCATCCATCTCGTCGATTCGTACGATATCCTTCCCCTCGTCTAGCTATTCTACTACTGCGACTATCGTAATAGTAAAACTGCTGTCATCAATTGTTATTCACTAACCGACGCAGCTGTTGAACACGAACTTGTATTTTTGCCATTAGATGGAAGAAGTTATCCGTAATAATAAAGCGTACTACAAATTCGTTGTTGGAGACTTTAATGCCATATTAGAAATTGCTAACGAGAGCGAATACAGTATTGGAAAATCTGGATAGGAAAAAGAAACAAAAATGGAAACCGTTTCGCTGAATTCCTGTCTGCCGACACGTCTTTTCCGCGGATATTCACTATTCCAGAAGAAAGAACATCGTCGCTGATATAGGAGTCACCTAACGGCACGACGCATGCGGAAATCGACCATATATTTATCAACAAAAGATGGTGCCTGCTCGATGCAGCAGTAGTGTCATCATTCTCTATCGGGTCCAATTACCGCCTTCTCCCAGCAAAGATATATTTCAGCTGTAAGCTGGGAAAGAATTCATGTGATAAATCAGCAAGAAGTTCTCCAACCGCTTATGACAAGAACATTTTAAACAAAATCCTTTGCAACCATGACTGGCAGATTAAGGATGATCCGACTGAGGACTACGAGCTGCTTGCAGAAGGACTAGAAATCTGTGCCGACTTAGCTTCAGTTACTCAAACCCACAAGAGCTGATCGCATTTTCTCCACTATAAAGGAGCTGCTCGAAAAGCGAAGGAATCTGAAGCTTAATTCTAATGCAACACATCTGGAGAGGGTACTACCAAATACCGGCCGTGGAAAAGCTATTCAAGAGAATCTACATCGGTACCGGCAGAAGAAAACTGTTAGAAGCAGCACAAAAAAAGACCTAGTCCGAAGAAGTACCGTCGGAATCTGTGTGATTTTAGTGCTCGCTGTCTTCGTTGATTAACGGCGATGGGATCACAAAACTTCCTGCTATGAGATGGAATAGATAACGAAAAAAATTCGACACCAATCTTCTCCGTTCCACCATCCCAGTCTCGGACCCCGTAATCCCCACTAGAGAAAAAACTGCTTGGAATCCTGCCCCTTGAGGCTTGAGCCGCGATGAAAGCGTGAAAAAGGCACTGCTCCAAGACCCAATAACATCTCTTTCAATTCATTGCGAGCCGGATACCACAATTTACATGCACTTCCCGCGATACGTAGGACATTTCACCTTCAAAAGGAAAAATCACCAGTGGAGGACGACGCGCACAGTCATCATCCACGAAAAGGGTGACCAAAGGGATCTTTGCAATTATCGTCTAATATGCTTGTTAAATATACTTTACAAGCTTCTTACGAAGATCATCCTTCCTGCTCATACTAAGAGCTTTGAATGAGGCACAACAAATAAACAAACAGGATTTTGACAGATATTCTGTTGTATGGACCACTTCCAAACTGTGTCGAGTGTCACAGAAGTTTGTCGGGAGTACTACCTGCCCTTAATCCTATCTTTTATCGACTATGAAAAAGCATTTGATAGAGTCGAAACAAACGCAGTTCTTTCAGCGCTTGTCGATCAAGGAAACGGCTCTGTCCTGCATAAGAACTTTATCAGACTGTTATCGGAAGTGCACCACAAAAATACAGCTCTTTCATTGGCCTCTTACATTACCCATTGGAAAAGGGGTTTGACAAGGCCATACGATATCGTCAAAGCTGTTCATTGCCGCACTATAGCGGATAATGAATTCGCTTGATTGGGACGAGGCGCATCGATGAAGAATTCATGTCAAATTATCGTTTCGCGAATGACATTGTCGTATTCTCGAATAGCATTACTGAAGCGCAAATGATGCTCAATGGACTCAACGAAGCAGGGAAGAAGGTCGGACTACGACCTAATCTCATTAACTCAATTCAAGAAAAGCTAATGGTGCAACGATGAAAGTATCAAGCTGGATGGATCTTTGATTACGGAGATATCCTCGTACGTGTACCTTGATGGTTCACTGAATATGGAGAACACACGAAAAGGAACTTGACAGAAGAAGGTAAGCTGCGTGAGCCGCATTCGGGCCTCTCAAAGAAGCCACCGACCAAATAGTAGACCCCAATATACGCTCTAACTCTTTCGATTCAGCCGTCCTCCCAGCGCTCTGCTATACTGCTGAGATGGAGGCTGATATCTCAGCTACGTCAAAACTACTGCGAACGACTCACAGAGCGCCTGAATGATGTCTTCGGAAGACCAGTCGGTACTCACAGCACCTAGCCGGCTTGCCCAGCTCAGATCTCAGGAATTTGTCTCATCGTCATGATCCAGAAGAATTCACATCGGTAGTGAAGCACAGATGGGTTGGTCATATGCTAAGAAGATCAGACGCAGATGGACGAAACAAACTGTAGAGTGAAACGCTACGAGAATACACTCGTTCCCGAGGGTGACTACCTACACCTTGGGTGGATATATTTATTAGAAGAATTATTTAGCTGTATTCATATCTGTACTCGCATCAGCTGTATTTGTACCTGCGGATATTCTACAGTTAGTTGAGCGAAGCAAGTTAGGAACAGGTGCTTCCTTCAAGTGTGAAGTACGAGAAAGAGGTAGTACACTAGCATGTTTATATTGTTTGGCTTTAGTTAACATTTGGTAGTTTAGCAACTTTCTGATGAGTGTGTTTGAACGCTTGAAAAATGATGCTACTCTTCTCTATTTTTCTCATGTGAATTTTGTATGCTTTGACTGTTCATTCTGCAGTCTGATACACCTTTCTTTTCCTCTTATATTAAAGCAGGCAATAGAGCGGCTCAATACTAGACAGTCTCCACAGCGTCTTCAGTCACTGGTCGTCCACTACTCTATTGTCGATATATAATGTTACATTTAATATCTATTCTACACGAGAAACGACGGAGGGATGTTTGATATGTTGAATAAAGAGTCACAGTATATAAAATTTAGCAGAAAAAACCTTAAAAAGAGCTGGCTTCGTGTTATTAGATCCTCAAATACACCCCTTCAAAAGTGGCTACATTACGAAATGATTTGAAAGTCAAGCAGACAAACATATCAGTGTACGGCCCTTATGATCGCTCACACACAAAGAAGCATTCGTACGAAACATGTACCGATTAGGTATAAGTGTTTGCATGGGAGTGGGGGAGAGAAGTCATCACACCTGCTCAAACGACTAAGAAAGAATAGCCACTGACGTCAGGTCAAGATGAAGAGACAAGCTCCATCACGAAAACATTGGCATGTAAAGTCCAAGTGGAAAGACACTTTCAGATAAGGAAATGTTACTCTTGAGTAGGTCTCTAGAAACAGCGATCTGGAAAACTCTGTTGGCATTGTAGAAATTCTATCCAACACATCACGTCGGCAATTGATACGAAACCACGTGTATGGCCGTTCATGTGGGATAGAAGATTGTGTGAAATGTCCTTAGCACTACCGACGGAGCCTGCATCCGATCAGGTGCAATATATTAGGTGTCCAACTAGGTTTCCAAACTTGATACAATAATTGGAAAATTTATTTTTTCCAGATAATCAAAAGTATTTAATAACATTGTCTGAAGTATTCTTCGTCTGCCTGGAAGCAATTCTGCCAACGCTCCGGCAACGAATCAATTCTACGCTCATAAAAACTCATTATTCTTCGATGCAAACCAACCAGTCAATTCTCAACGCAAACGATTGATGTCTCGAAGCGCGTCTTCCTGTCCAGCTATTGGTCCAGAGATTTGAAGAGGTGGAAATTGGACGGAGACAGACGTTTGGCGAGTACGGCGAATGATCCAATTGCTACCAGCCCAAATCGGTCATCATCTCCTTGTTTTTTGGCAACGTGTTGTCTTAGAACAAAATGACTTGGCCACGGTGATGGACGTGGACTTGGCTGATTGCAACAATCCAGTTGCTGACAATATCGCTCAGCGTTGATGGTCTGACAGGCTTCGCAACAAGTCCCACTGAGTTGACCCCCTTCCGGTCCCGGTAAATAATAAACATTGCTTTTGGAGCAAATCGATTTGGTCTCGTTGTTGGTGTACCATGCTAACTTGGTGACAACCACCGTTTTGGACAACGCTGGCTCATGAAGAAGATCCACTTGTGTCGGAAAATATACCAAACGATGCGAAAAAAATTATGCACAAAATAAGTAAAAGAAAAACTTGTCTTTATGGCAAATTTTTATTTCCTGGATCAACTTCAGAAACTTAGATCTATCAGGTCACATTCACCTGTATCACCTGTCGTCCCATTGATCGTCGAGTGACTCGAGCGGGTACAAGCAACTCTTCCATTTTTCCCTATCGCGTGCAAGAGTGGCCCAGTGGGTCCTCCTCGCTCTAGGGATTCGCTGAGCATCATATCTTTCTTCCTATCGCTTTCGTGAAGAAATCGGACCAACGGGTCAGCGGTCTTCCTTTAGAGCGTTTGACGTCCCGAGGAATCCAGTCGGTAACGGCTCTCGTCCATCGGTTGTCGTTGAAGCGCATCACGTGTCCGTCCCACCTTATTTTCGATATCCTGGGTGTAGAACGGCGTCCTGATTTTCGATCGTTGACGTAGGTCGGAACTTCGGATCCTTTCTCTCATTTGCGAGATACGGGATACTCCTAGCATCGACCTTTCGACTGCGCGTTCGATAACGGCAAGTGATCTTTCATCCTGCTTACGTAGCGACCAGGTTTCTGCTGCATACGTTAGGGCAGGGATAATTGTCGAGTCGAAAAGGTGGGCACGGAGTCGGATGTTCTTTGTCCTCTTCACTACATCTTCGATGCTCTTAAACGTTCCCCAAGCCGCTCGCTTCCTCCTGCTTAACTCTGGAGCTAGGTCGTTCATCATGTTGATTTCAAGACCTAGATAGACGTAACTGGAGCATTCGGAAGACTGTCGTTCCGTTGAGCGTGAATGGGGCATTAGAAACCCATCCGTTCCTCATGAACATTGTTTTCGTTAGATTCAGTTGAAGACCAATATTTCCACAGGCGTTATCGAAATCGGTCAACATTCGTTCCGCTTGGCTGATGTTTGGGTTATGAGAACGATATCGTCAGCAAAGCGAAGATGGTTTAATTGTCGACCGTCAATTTTCACTCCCATTTCGTCCCATTCTAATGTTCGCATGACGTTTTGTAGGGTGGCAGTGAATAGTTTTGGCGAAATTGTATCGCCTTGTCGAATCCCTCTTCTTACGTCAATGGTGATATTGTTGTAGAATGGAGATATTTTGGTCGTGAAATCTTTATAAAGCTCACGAAGGATCATTATGTACCGAGTAGGGACGCCCTGGTTATCCAGAGCCTCTATAAACGCTTCTGTATCCACTGAATCAAAGGCTTTCTTCAGATCAATGAAAGTGAGACAGAGTGGTTGTTTGTACTCTCGTGAAACTTCGATGAGTCTTGTAATCCTGTGGATGTGGTCCATGGTACTAAATCTTTTTCGGAACCCTGCTTGCTCGCCTGGCTGTGATTCGTCCAGTGTTCTGTCAATCGTGTTTAGGATGACTCGAGTAAAGAGTTTATAGACAACGGACAGCAAGCAGATTGGGAGATAATTGCCTATGTCGTGAAGGTCTCCCTTTCTGAACAACAATACGGTCTTGCTGGTTTTCCATTGAATAGGGACCTTGCATTCTGACAGGTAGCGAGTGAAGAGCCGAGCCAGGGTGTTGATGAGAACTGGCGGCAGATTCTTCAGATGTTCTGGTCTAATCCTGCCTGGACCGGGTGTTGTTCTGTTCTTTCACCGACGACTATGGCATGTCGGATTTCGGAAGGGAGGACCAGTGGAACTACATATTCGTCCTCTTTCAATTTATATGACGGTAAGAGGACATGGCTAGCGAAGAGATCCGAGTAGTATTGGTGGTCACATTATATCCGAATAAATAGAGCCTACATGGAAGGCTGAAAGCGCGAAAAAGTATTCCTCTAAGTGCACAAGAGAAGGCACAACGGTGATGACTTTGAGGTGGTAGTAAGAATACTGAGGCAATTGTCAATAACGTTGGTGCAAAAATGCCCTTAAGACCTTTTGGACGGAGTTCAATAGTCCAGGAATGAATGGAAGAGATGAGTGTTGCATCAAACTGTCACAACAGATTGACAAGAGTGCTGGAGTGCACGTGATTTTTCTGTGATGGTTCGTCCCGGTGTTAAAAAACACGACGAGATTGTTGAGAAAAAGTCAGCAGTGTTACTCTTCAAAATTTATAAAATAATTTTTTGGATCTTTTGCCGACATTCAAATCTGCAATATTCTTTCACGGCATAGCTTTATGATAACTTCCACTAGATCCACCACTGGTGGATAGGCTAGAGACGTGGGTTATGAACTGTTCCTAAAGACTATGCTATTATAAATACCATGTGTAACATAGTTATTGACAAGTGGAAAAAAACTCATCGAATCACTTTCATATGTGCATTCCTCCGTTGACTTCGCTAGATTTTAAAATTCGCCCTGGCGAATTTTGACCTCATGGAGTACATGAAAGTGCTGTATAAATACTCACAAGATTCTCCATGAGATGCTGGCGACAGCTGGAACCAAGGCTTCCTCATATAAAACTTGTGGAAGAGCGTTAGGAAAATCGCCGAAACCTTGCGTATAAATATATCGACCCGCTTAAGAATGAAGGACTCTCTTTGATACAAGTGAGCAAAACCAAACTAGTAACGACCACATGTGTGTTTCAGGACATCTCTAACCACTGCCCTACACGGGTTTCTGCAATGATGCGCACTTCTTTTTGAACGATAGAATAAGGGAGATTTTGCTTCAGCAATCAATCAGCATAATTTCGTTGGATCCACCTCCTGAGTAATGTCGCAACTCAATAGCTCTCCAGTCAATGCAAGTATATTCCAGTTTGAATTCAAATTTTCTCAGGTGTACTTCTGCGTAGCAATACAGCACAAGAAGAAAATGCCGTGAGAGGAACTAGTTGTTGCCAATGTGTTCATATGGTCTATGATTGCTGGTGAATATGGCGTTGATTAACAGCGAACCTTGGTCTAATTTTATTATGAAATACTGTTTAGTAAGAGCAAGAGCCAAAACGACTTGAAGAGTATGACACCGTTAGATAATACCATAATTTTCTCCGTATTTATTGGCGATTAAAGGTGTATTTGTACTACATGATGTACATGAGATCTCACCACATTTAGATTCCGTCAACCAAGATCAAAAACAGCTGCGGATTTCAATCCAGACAAAGCATAGGTCAGCTTATAGAAAGCACTATAAAGTGGAATAAAAGTGCGGAATCTCGTGAATTTCTAATCATAATGTTTTCTTATCTAATACGACGAAAGCCTGAACTTCCTCGTATCCCTTCATCTTCTGTCCGTCAAGACTCGTATTTCCCACACCACAACATTTGTACAAGCGGAATTTCTTTCTGCAGTACAAGTCAATGTGTTTTGAGCTTATCAGCACCTCTTACTGGCCATTACCCACGAATTCCCAGCTCTTCCGCATACTTTTTGACCTTGTAAAAACGCTCCAGAAGTGAAGTCTTCATTCGTGTGGGCTAAAGCAGCTTTCGAAAGGAATTACTACCTAATCTGTATGACGAATATAACAATTGATTTTATACCTTGTCAGATCATTTGAACTTGGCTTCTCCAGGATAGGGAGACATTCTAATACGAAGACATGGTATTGCATCTTGTGCGGTCGATAAATCCGTCAACAAAAATGATATTTAATTGCTAGAGAGAAGTATAGAAGATGGATTATTTTGATAATAAAGACAGACTGTGCATAACTTTTGTGCAGTTCAAGAGGAACAAAGTCGTTTGTAGAGAAAAGTCATACATTGGCTCATATGCCTTCTAAAACCATATGTACCAAGAATTATAAAGAGTGCAAAAGTCGACTAAAATGGTTCCTAGATCGAAACTTTTCCAAACAGATCCGTCTTAAGACCGTAATATACTCTTATGCTTAGATTACACATCTTATCTGTACAGTTTCAAAAACAAAAATACTGCAAGTGATTTGGTATTCAAGATGGTAACTTTATCGATAAAACGATATCCTCTTTGCCCAAGTAACGTGCCGCCATCACCATAGTCTTCGGACGAATATCTACATTCAAGTATTAGGAATTGCCAACTCCATTTATATTTCTGTAATAAGATAAACATCTTTTTTGAGTGAATTTAGGCAATGGAGATAGAAAAGAAACCAATTTTTCGCTTGACGAAGATTGTGTAAATCGTTCGCCGTCGCCTACCACAAGTACTGAAGCTGGAGCACCCGAGATTATTGGTTGAAAAAAAAAGGCCTTCCCGACTGACGAGACTGCTCAAGGCCGAAACACATGTATTAGGATGTAACATAGTCAACTGACAGACCACATGACATGATGGCTGAAATAGTAATAATGTGTCAATGGGTTTTTCTTAATAACATCATTTCTTGGACATTACTATGTCAAAAATCGTTGCTTCATAATAATTGTATGAAACTGCAGCTCAGAAACTGTTTTCAGAGTAAGTATGGTTTGAACAAGTCGTCCGTGTTGACAGAGACTGAAGATTGCCGAGCGGCTACGAACAGAACTACACTGAATTGAACTACATGACGTGCAACGACGGATTCAAATAAACAATTGACCTTTACCTCTAAGGATTTTGTCAAGTATTAGCATTGACTTCGCCAATCTCCAAAAGCTTAGCTGAACAAAAACTGCCTGCTCGAGAGCTATACTGTATATGCTGTGATTTATGTAATTTTGAGAAATTTATGAAACAATCGCTCTCAGTAAGTTCATGTGCTTGAGCAACTACTAAGGTGCTAAATGGCCACTCGTTGTACAACGAGTAGTGGAGGTCTTTCGCATAGTGCATAGAGACTTCAGTTTCTATGCTTAGATTTTTCTTGATTATGGAAACGCGACAACGATCGCTATTTTCCAATGGCATCATGTTACCGCGAAAACTGCCCGAGTTGAAAAATATGGGGACAGATACACATACATACACATACAAACGATTTCTATTGACTAACTTTTGCAGTGAACTCGACAAAATTTAGAGAGTTTGAAGGGCTTTACTTAGGGACTGAAACACTGCGTTTACAACTGGAAACGTGAAGCGATATGGTGTCTCAAAGGTGAGATGGGGTAGTATGCAGAATTGCCATTATTGAATCCACTTTGCACCACACTATTACTTTAACGCATTGAAACTTGGGACTTATTTCTTGGTGGGCAGGGTCGACGCAATGACGTTCAAAACAATATACAGGCTGGTAACGTACTTAATTTAAGCCTTTCTTGAGTTGTGTTATGGTATTTAAATAGTGCTACACGTACGTTTCAGCTTTCCACCCTCATCAGTAGCACCATGCCTTTCGGTTTTACCATTCCCCTGTAGAATGTGCTCCTTACATAGCTGAGATACAGCGAAGGAAAGCAACATTTGATTCCGTCATTCCATTGTCAGTAGAACAACTGCTATTCTCGCCGGTAACAAAAACTCAACCAGTCAAGTGATTAAAGTGGTGACAGTTTGTGACGATCGCCAAGTAATTTTTGTCCCTTTCTATGTTTACGACAATCAAATAGGTTAAAAATAAAGCTTTACACAGCCTTCATCGAAAAACACGTTGGATTTGAAGCAGACTATTGAAAAACTGCGGAAACTGTGAATTTTTCACCTGAAGTATGTTCAAGTTCATTAACTTCAATGAAACAGTACTTTCATCTTCAATTTTCATTATTTGAGACAAATCGACATCCTTCAATTCGATAAAAATGTGCTAGCATGTCTTGATTCCTCCTATATTAGTGAAAACCATAATTCCGCACATCTTGATACGAATGATCTCAATTTTAAAAATGACAGCAGATCAATATTGAATATTGTGCTGTATATTAGCCTCTTCGCACATAATTTTTTTATTCCAACTCGCATATGTACTTTGTGTTTAGTAGGCCCACTACTATGACCTTGCTAGTGCAATTGCAATCCGTCTTGTTCTTCAACAATTGTTAGTAATTCCTCAGTGATTTTTCTACTTCTCTATTTCTTTCACTTATTCATTGTTTTTTTTGTTTCTCTCTCCTCAAACTGCACTCCGCCTTCTGCTCAATTCCTCCTTTGTGTTGTTTTCCGTCTTTAAGGAACGCTTACAGTATGCGTACGAGGTGGTGCGGTACATGTCAAATGGTTCAGGAAATTCACATGTCGAAAGTAATGCTATTAAGCATCGAGTCCGTGTCGTTTTCTATGCTTATCACGGCAGTCCAAAATATAGAGGGCATAATCCCTCCTGGTTTTCCCCGAACGGTGAGCTTAGAATCAAGTACGATGACTGCTGAAAGCAAATTGTTGTTGTGGCACACTTCCGTTATCATTTTTTAAAATTCAATTTCATTCTGTCATCATTCAATTTTTATGCAGTTCCTTATTTCAGTTTATTTTTTATGTTTGTATTATGTATTTCAAATGTATTATATTTATTAGATTCATATATATTTTTGTGCATATTTTTACATAAATATTTATTTAATTCATTTCTATATATGAATATTAATATATATATATATATTCTATTTATTATATTTATATGAACATTCAAGTATTTATATCTTTTGAATACTTTGTATTTTATACAATATTTATGCTGTATTATTTGTTTTTTATTTTCATTGAACTCAATAACTGTTCAGTTTTCAAAAATTTCTCAGTTTTATTCAGCATTTCATAAACAACTTTCTTCAACACGTTCAGGAAATTTGGTGGTACTGAATATTCATCTTCAAAAATGGAATTTATCTTTGCTTTACATGGATATCTTTCACCTGATCGCGACGCTAGATTTTGCCATTCACACTTCTGGATGCAAATTCAGAAAACATGTTGGTACCCGGAAAGCGACCTAAATCGTGAGTATTCTTCAACGCAGATTAATAGCGGCTTCTCCTTATCGCTCATGTAATCTTCACCACATTTCGTGCAAGAAATCCGGTATATCGTGCCTAAAGTCATGCAGTAGCCATTTTTCATTCATCTTCGTTGAATAAACATAGAGGTGGCTGAATGTATACCTGCATTTACGATGACTTTCGATATCCTACCGATGTGTCGTGTCAGTGCTGCTATTCCACTTGACAAATCTGATGCCAGGCTGTCGACTCTGGAGGATAGAAAGCTTGGTGAGCCTTAGGCACAGAATTGTGCTAGTGATTACCAATTGCTTCAGGGCACCGCTAATCACTGCGTCGTCAGTGCCCTTTACGAAATAAGTACCAGTTTTCAATGTGATGAAGTGATTGTATGGAACGAGTGGATTCAATAATGGCAGTTGCAACGCGCCTATACCGCCCCATCTGACCTTCGAAACTCCATATCGTTTGTGTGTGTGAGTGTGTCTGTGTGTGCTGTTTGTGTATACGGTATGCAATATGCATTCGTTGTCTGAAAATTTATTTTGTGGTCGTTTCTGTATGCAATAGTGTTGCTTCATCCTACTGTCCTCAAACTGTTGGAAATTTCACATGTTAAGTAGGAAAAGTGAAGTAATATGAGATATGGAGCATAATCTCGGTGGTGTGTATGTCAACTGAGATGAGGTCACATTTGTGATCTTCCCAAGTCTCTTGTTGCCTTTCAGTTTTTGCTTTTATGGAAGAAATGTTCATTTCAACTACTCGACCTTGGACTATGAGAATTTAGACTATCAGAAAACGTAATTCAAATGCTGAACAGACCACAGGTTAATGTGGATTCCCTTGCCAGATTCGAGCGCGCCGAATAATATTCATGCCACAGCAGAGGTTCAGCTTTCTTAAAGAAAAGTTGAGAAGAGGTAAACTCATTGAATGCACTGATTTCAGCCCTTATACACTGGTGATCGCATTCGACTTTCAAATATTTGAGGATTTTTTTAGTCTATGGTGAATATCATCGATATATTTGTTGAATAATTGCTTAGCGATGATTGACAATAATTTTCCAATCACAAGATTCTTTAAGAATTTGGAAAGTCTGAGACTCTCTGGAGGATAAATGGCATCGCAACTTTGAAAATGTGATTTACACATTTCGGCTCTTCAGCTCTTAGTAGGCCATGAGAGTCATTTTGATGCTCACCGCGCAACGTCAATTCTCACTCAGCTACTGCAGTCGGCTCCGCGTCTCGTGGGAAAGCAGGCTGACAGCCAGATACGCATGCATAAAGATGCAGAGCGCTTGTGTGGCTCATTCTCTGACTGCCGCGCAAGTAGCGGCACGACGCTGCCTGCTTATCAAAGATGCTTCTCAAAGGTTATTGATGCGTTTTGAGACGAAAACAAAAGAGAACAACAGAAAAACCACTACGAAGCGTTGCGGCAGGTATCAACCCAGCAACTTTATTCTCGATCGACGGGGTGCCGAATGGCAGAGAGGGGTGAGACAGACAGTGAATCCTACGTTTAGGGTGAGAGTCGCAGAAAAGCTAGAGCAGATCTTCCAGCCTTGCCAGTTAGACGCGCAGCGGCTGTGAGTCCTTGGTACCCGAATCGTTATCGTGAACTATTTTACAACCGTTTAAAGGCAAGACTATTTTCGCTCTTTCCTTAGACTATCAGTGGTCATTTGATAACACATATTTAGCCGATTCCAATACTACGTTTATTTTTTTCAAGACCTATTAATGAGCTGTAGCGGAGAAAAAATTGACCCACGCACTAGGGGCGCATTCCTTGTCGGCCAGGATATGTATAGCTGTGTAGATGGCATTTCGCAACATTTGCAACATATGGGCGCCGAGTTTGAGACTCAGTTTTACTCTGAGTGCTCCAGCAGCCTATAAAGGCGTTTTTGATTCTTTCGAGATCGTGGACACACCTGATCTGTGTCTCTAACTTTTGGCATGACAACGCTTAGTGGTTTACTCCACCTCCTATGCATTTCTACAACCCACCGTGATATTTATCGCATGAGTTATTGCATTATTTCAATTGTATCATTGATGTTGCTCTCCCATGTATGTTGTATGTAACTATATCCTTTTGTGATCGGCGCCATTTTTGGCTGGCGGACGACGAAGAGAGGCTCCCGGCGCCCGCTCCAAGGCTAATGTAGTAGCTCCTAATGAAACTTATACTTTTCTCGTCAACAAATGGAATTTTTCTTTGCCAGCAAGTGGTCAGTTACAATAGAACAGATTTTATTAAGCTCATTTTTACTAAAAATGACGTAGTTGTTCCATTCATAATTCACACATCTAAAGGGAAAAACCAGTTTATTCATGAAAAGGCTGTACTTAGAAGTCTGTCAAACATTTCTATGATATTTTATTTGTACTTGTTTACATTTTAGTCAAATTTACTTGTTATTTTCTTTAGGTTTCTTACATTTCATTGCACATAGTGCGTAACATTCATCATGCTGGCCGAAAATCAAAAAAACAATGGATAATTCGTCAAAAATAATGCTGCTTATTACATGTGATCCCACTTCTTCGATAATCCTCAATATTTTTAAATTATTAGTGCAATTTGGATCCCCATTACTCAGACTTAACTCTTTGCGAACGGTGCATTTTCGGTTGGCGGGCGGCTCGGATGGCTGGGAAGATAGCTGCCGGTGCCTGCGTCGTCAACATGTGGGGTATCTGTGTCAATAAATGTTAAGATATGATAGAACAGACGTCAGTGAGGTTTACTCTTATCAAAAATAGTATAATTGCTCCATTTATAATTTACACTTTCAGAGGAAAAAATCAAGTTGTTCATGAAAAGGCTATATATTTTGAAAGCTATATCTTGCATTTCTACGATACGTTATTTATACTTACCTAAAATGCTATCAAATTCTTCTTCTATTTCTATCGTCTTTCCGTACAGTTTATTGCATGAAGTGCATAAAATTAATCATAATGGCTGAAAATTGAAAAACAATGAGCAGTTCGTCAAAAATAGTGCTGCTCGTTGCATGCGATCCCACTTCATCGATAATTCTCAATATTTTGTGATTACCAATGCATTCAGATTCCCATTTATCAGATCACTGCGTAATTTCGTTCGAATTCTTTATCCATAACTGTGGTATGCGAAGAAAGAAGGGTAATATAGCTGTTCTTTCCCGTCATCTCCACTCTGTTTGGTAGAAAACGTATTTCTTACTACTGCAAAACGTTTTGGTAGTCATTCGACAGCTGAAATCAAAGTGAATTAAGCGATTTATTTTATTCCTTAAGTGGCCTGTTTTCCTCGCTGTAACAGCGGAAAAAAAATATTCTGTTTCACATTCAAGTATTTATGGCCGGATGAAGCTTTTTTCATGAGCAATTGAAATTCATTTGAGAAAAACCTTCGCAATTTCAACGGTTCACTTGTTCTTGATGAAGGGCCCTTCAGAGTGTTGTAATGGCCAAAAGAAGACGAGATTTTGTAAATTTGGATAATTTTCAAAGCTTGCATCCTGTTTCGACCTCTTAGGAGAAAACACGTTTCGTGTTTTTTTGTCAGAGTTATATTGACCATTATTCGATAGCCTAAATCTTGGAAAATCTGGTGATATACGTTATTCTTTAAAATGGCTCCTTTAATGCACTCTAACAGTAGAAATCAGAATATCTTTCACACTTAAGCATTTCCCACTGAAGTTAGCTTTTCTGCTAAACTTCTAATGATTCTTCGATAGCTCAAATCTCGACGATTCCACAAGTACTCTGTTTTTCGAAAAGAACTCTTTATTGTAGTGCCGCAATCGAAAGAAGATAGCGTATCGTACTTAGTTAATGTGTTGTTGAAGGCGCGGTGACTAGAGGCCAATTTCGCGAAATCCCTATTTGGAGTGCGAAAACCAAAAACCAATTTGGAGTGCGATTTTAGCTATCAAATAAATATTAGTAATCTAGTGGAAAAGGTCTTTTGCAGAATAAGGCAAAGTCTCATGATCGCAATTGTTAAAATACGATTGCATGTGATAGAAACGTTCTCTATAGAAAGGACTTTCAAGACAGTTGAGAGTTAGTCGTTTTAAAGATACGTAAAAGTTCTCCCAAGATGTTTAAAGTTTACCTGGCAAAAAAGTCTATGAGAATCGAAACATAACTATGTAATCAAAAAAATTCTGCTTTCAATTAGAAAAATTGAAGTGCTATCGCAAAGCGTCATCTTTTGATTTTTCATTGAAACGTACTGAAGGATTATTTTCAAGCAAGAAGCTAAGTATTACAGTCAAATTATCTCAAGCTATCTATTAACTTCAAAAACACCAAGAAGATAGAAAAAAAGCCTAACAACAGCTGGTAATATAATCCTTTTCGCGAGTATATAGTTTTTTCTTTTGAAGAGGAAAGATTTTAAGCAGCGTCAGCGTTAATCTCGCCAAAATCATTCATACAGAATCTAATCAGTGATTTTTTTATCGCTTTTTTGATGACAATGCTGCTCTGAGAGCTCTATTGAACCTCATTTTTATTGGAGCGCGCACCCACTCTCCGTAGCTCGTCCGAGCTGCGCTCCCAGCTGAGGGTCATTTGACCCTCATCGTCCGCAGATGGTTAATGCGTGATTTCGTTCGAATTCTCTATTAATACCTATGGTATGCAAATAAGCGATGGAGGTGTAGCGGTTGCTCCCCGTAATCTCCATTGCGTTTAAGCCCTTCCGGTTAAAAATCGTATTTTTCACTTCTGTAGAATGTATTGGTACTCATTTCATAGCTAAAATCAAGCGGATTTGGAAGACATACTTTGTTCCTTGAATGGCCTGGTTTCTTCGCTGTAACAGCTTTGAAATTTTGTTTCACATTTGAGCACTTCCCCTCGGATAAAGATTTTTTCTTGAACAAATGTTAATCATTAGTTAGAACGAATTATAGCAATTTTAACGATGTACTACGTTTTTGAAATCGACTTCTCGAAGTGCTGTAATACTAAGCAGATGATCAATTTTTTGAAAATTTGAATAATTTTCGATGTCCGGATCCTGCTTTAACATCTTGGGAATAACGAGTTCTCTGGTTTTTTAAAAGTTATAATAGCCATTCGATAGTCGAAATCTCGAAAATTTTGATGGTGTACTGCATTTTCAAAATGACTTTCTCAATGCGCTCTAACGGTAAAAATGAAATCTCCTCACATTAAG
>JAHQIW010003222.1:0-75591 GCA_019055375.1 Parelaphostrongylus tenuis
TTTTGCTCATGGTGGTCGCGTTTTCTACTTTGTTACTATAGCGCAAGCCATTGATTTCAAATCCTCTATAAAATATCAAATCCGTTCTTGAAATCATTCAATCCGTCTGGCTAAGAAAACTACCGTGTCAAAGGGTGGTCGCCGTCCGCGTACTTTCCCGCGCGGCGGTCTCTTGGGTGTTACGAAACAGTGTGTGGTTCATGTGACATTTTTCCTTTCCATTAGTGTACATCTATAGGAATTCATCTGTGGAAGATCCTGATCGTTTTTGAACTCTGTCCACTGCTTCTTATAGGTTTCGCGAATACCTTGATTTAGACATGCAGTTTTGGCATAGAGTGGTCATTCAGATATTTTGTTTTTCTCTTTCATTTTGACATGGCTTCAATGTGAAATAATTTCTCTCATTCTTGCATGAAGTTTGCACTGCAGTGCAATCTTTGCGTCTAAGGGTGATGTTAGTGATGTTTCTCAGCTACGATTGTATTCCACCAATCTACAGTCGCATTGACGCTTCTGAACGAGATATTTGCCGTATCACACCTTGTCGTCAGCATTGAGAGCTGTCAAGCAAACAGTAAGTACCTATTGTTTTTCCTTCCAATTTTCAGGGACAAGCACTTTCTCGGCAGTCACACTCTCGACGCGTTCTTCTTTAGACGTAAGTTCTTCTATTATCTTCTTCTTCTTCAATTTTGTCTTATACTAATTTACTTTATGAGCATGAGGCGAACTTTGTACTGGACGTGAGCGATCACGGGTAGGCGAATTCGTCAGCAAAGAATTTTTCCCATTCTTGATTTTCCCTCTTACGATCCTTCTTTTACTGTCTAGTCTATGCCTTCTGCTTCGCCTTGAGACGTTTAGGCAACTTCCTACAGTGGAATTTCGCTACGCCATGGTCGCTTCTTTGCGACTACTATATTTCTCGTGGTGGGCATTTGTGACAGTGTGCGGATGTTTGTCACAGCACTTCTTAATCATGTTGGAGTACGGTCGTTGCGTTGCTTCTTCAACCTCAATTTTAGTTCGATCTGCCAAGTTTTTTCAAACTGCGTAGTGCTCCATCTTTAGATTTTGTCCCAATTTTTTCTTCTCTCAAGCTAAGTTCTCTTTAAAATTTCTTATGCTTATACTGTTTTTTCGCAGTGCTTTGATGTTCCAAATATTCCTAAGAGGATTAAGTGATAAGCATAAATCCAACCTCGGACGGGAGTTGAACATACGTTTCATCCACACTGGGAACGCGTGCTACCACAGCATCATCGAGGCCACCGCTTACTCACCACTCATCCTTCAATATCTTTATATCATAGCTAAGGGCCACTAACCATTAAAGGTTTGATCGGGTAAGCAGTATCGCTCCCATAAACCAAGTTCAGCTGACAGCTAATATACTGTTAATTATTGGTGGTTAGTAGTATGATAGAACTAATAACCCGTATCGGACGATTACAGTTGAAACGATGTGGTTCTATGCCGGCTTTGACCATCTTCGTTGCTTACGCACCAACATCAAGCTATGACGAAGGCGAAGTCGAAGCGTTCTATATGGACCTCAAGAAATTCTTTGGAGAAGATCGTACATTCTTCAAGGTCATTGTCGGAAATTTTAACACAAAAATTGGACTTAGAAGAACGTCTGAAGAACGTCACATAGGAACCTACGGACTAGAATGGAATGAACAAGGTGAGAGGTTATCTGAGTTGATCATGACGACCCAAACCATCCATGGTAACTCGCAATTCCAAAAGCCTCTTTCTCAGCGATGGACGTGGGAGTCTCCCAATGGAGAGTACCATAACGAAATAGATTACATCATAGTAAATCGAAGGTTTTGCCTGACCGATGTCGCTGTTGTTTCTAAGTTCTACACGGAATCAGACCATCGCCTCCTTCGCACAACGTTTCGATTTTCGAGGAGAGGATAGAAAGCCGCTAAATTCAAACAACGAAGTCCCAGAACTACCATAAACTGGGATGTATTCAAATCATTTGTCGGCTCTTGAGAGGATACCGTTGTCGACAACATCGACGAAGAATACGATCGACTCGTTGAATATCTTCACCTTAGCTCTATAAAAGCCGAGAGTCCTATGGTCACGAAGAGAAGCTTGTCTCCGCAGACACTCGAGCTGATACGTCAACGTGGAATCGCACGAGCTGCAGGCAACCGAAACCTTACGTTCGAACTTGCGAAACGATGCAGAGAAGCGATAAAAGAAGATCTCAAAGAGAGAAGAGCAGCAGTTATAGCAGAAGCTGTAGAGGCTGGGAAGAACATTCGCAAATCCCAGCGAGACTTCGCCAACTATAAGACCGAGATGATTGCACTTCGATACCCTGACGGGACACTTAGAGCTTCGAGAAAGGCTGTGAAGAAAATCATACACCAATTCTTCTCGGATCTCTTCGCTAGCCATGTCCTCTTGCCGTCATATAAATTGAAAGAGGACGAATATGTCGTCCCACCGGTCCTCCCTTCCGAAATCCGACATGCTATGTAGTCGGTGAAGAACAGAACAACACCCGGTCGAGACAGGATTAAATCAGAACATCTGAAGAACCTGCCACCAGTTCTCATCAACACCCTGGTTCGGCTCTTCACTCGGTACCTGTCAGAATGCAAGGTCACTATTCAATGGAAAACCAGCAAGACCGTATTGTTGTTCAAAAAGGGAGACCTTCACGACATTGGCAATTATCGCCCAATCTGCTTGCTGTCCGTTGTCTATAAAGTCTTTACTCGAGTCATCTCGAGTCACTCTCTCTACTTAACAGGATTGACAGAACACTGGAAGAAGGACAGCCATGCGAACAAGCAGGGTTCCGAAAAGGATTTAGTACCATGGACCACATTCACACGATCACAAGACTCACTGAAGTTTCACGAGAGTACAAACAACCACTCTGTCTCACTTTCATCGATCTGAAGAAAGCCTTTGATTTAGTGGAAACAGAAGCGCTTATAGAAGCTCTGGATAACCAGGGCGTCCCTACTCGGTACATAATGATCCTTTGTGAGCTTTATAAAGATTTCACGACCAAATTATCTCCATTCTACAACAATATCACCATTGACGTAAGAAGAGGGGTTTGACAAGGCGATACAATTTCGCCAAAACTGTTCACTGCCACCCTACAAAACGTCATGCGAACATTAAAATGGGACGAAATGGGAGTGAAAATCGACGGTTGACAACTAAGCCATCTTCGCTTTGCTGACGATATCGTTCTCATAACACCAAACATCAGCCAAGCGGAACGAATGTTGACCGATTTCGATAACGCCTATGGAAAGACTGGTCTTTAACTGAATCTAACGAAAACAATGTTTATGAGGAACGGATGGGTCACTGACGAGGAGGACGAGACCTCCGAAACGCCGGTGTATGGCCCTGGCGTACCAGTCTCGCTTAAGCTTTGAACATTCTTTTTTTGAAATTATTTAGAATGTTAATTGCGAGGTTTTGAAACAGTCGATGCCATTGATCAATTTTGCTCTACCAGCCGACATCCATCGACTGAAAAGTGGTCATGGACCAGTGTCATTGTCCTCTGTGCCGTCATCACATACGCCTCCCTCCTTGCTACAGTGCAGAGCTTATTGTGGGACTGAGTTCTCTCTTGTAATTTTTTTTCGTAATGTATGCGGCGGAGGGCGCATGTGGCGCAGTGGTTAGAGGTGCTCTGCGTCGCACACGAGGTCTAGTTTTATCTCAAGCTCATGGCACACCAAGTCATCCTTTTTTCCGGGGTCGATAAATTGGTACCAGACTGGTGCTAGACTTCTTTGGGAGGATAAGCAGTACCGACCCGGTTCAGCGGGAGGCCAGCGCGAGTCGTTGTAAAGGCCAGATATGCATTCAATCATCAAACGAAATTGAAAATTGAAGACGAATGCATGACGCATCCCTCACGTATTGCTCAACGCCGAGAGCTTTATCCTTTTTTATCCTTTTAATGTATGCGGCTGTGCAATGTAGCCAGCTGCAGGTTGAAGAATAAATGTCTCGGATGTTAAAATGCATTGAGTTGAATCTGTCGCATCGCTTGCGTCACTCCACACATGAAATAACAATGACTTTCATAACCACGCTGTTATGGTATCATTTGTTTTGATGTTCTGATTGTTATATACTATTTTCAGAATTAAAAGAAAGCACCAGAGAGCAATATGGAGAACATGGCATCCAATAGTGTGGGTTGTAGATTCGAATGTTCAACGTGGAAGTGGTAATTTGTGCTGTAGGTGACATTTTGAATTTTCTTCTCCATTCAAACCTATTATGATTATCTAGCAAGAATTCTACGACATTAACATTAATAAAATTTCGAAAAAATGGTTTACGCTTCATAGATTTTCTTGTGTTTTCCAAAATTTTCCATTTCATGAAAAAATGCCACTTATATAGCCTTTTGAAAAGTACATCAGCGCTATCTGATGATGTCGCTGCGCTTATAGGAGCAACAGGCGTATGACGACTAAATTGTCACTTTTCCTACATTGTTTCCCCATAATTCGGGTATCACACACCAGTGTTTCCACGCAAGTAAGAGTTCAAAATCGCCTTTTCTTGAAAGTGGCTATAAATAGTTTTCGCAACATGGCTTTGCCTTGTCGAACGCTACTTGCGTCGATGACAATTTCTTGTGGAATTATGAAGCTGTAGCGTAACTGGTTTATCACTCAATTAATCATCAAGAATAGTATGATAAGAATGCTCTAGTTTAACAAGGTTTCCGTGAACACTTGTAATTCGAAGATCTGTATCACAACGATAAAAATAGGGTATAACGGCGGTTGTGACCCGAACGACATCTCAATCAAGATTTGTTGCGCTGAAGCCTTCTTGAAGCGTTGTCCACTGACATGGTTGTTTTAAGTCAATGTTTTTCCACAATACTGAAAATCTTGATTTGGTCACAGATTATGTAGTCTGCAACTACTGAAAAATTGACTTGAGAATTCGAGAATCCTATAGACAACCTATTACTCTGAGCAGATTTATATTTATGGAATAGCATTCTAAATATCATTCATTATTATTATCATGATATGACGCATTTATATATTATCATGCCGTCATTAATAAATGTGCGAATTGGCAGCATATGGATATCTTTCTTTATCAAATAATGGCCTTTCTCAACTATAAACTTACTTGTGTCTATCATATCGAGCTTAAGTAAGCAGAATAAGAACGATTAGATTGTTTCGTTTTTGCCTACGAGCTTCTTGCTTTTCGATAACAAACGAGATTTTTCTGATATTTGAAGAACGCGAGAATTTTAAAGCTTTGCAGGGTTACAGAAGAGACTTTGAGTTATCGCTCCAAATCCATAAATGATGAGTATACTAATATCTAAAGCATTTCATCATGGTCCATCATACATACACAAAGCTGTCATTTGAAAATGCTTCGCAGCCCTTGTTGAGCCTGTCTATACATCTTTATACCCACCAACTTCATTCCACGGGACGTGTGTACCCAGTGTTCCAGATGCCCTGCAGAGCTTTAAAATTCTCGCGTTCTTCAAATTTCAGAAAAATCTCGTTTGTTATCGAATACACATGTAGTCTTTGGTTCAAATACACATGTAGTCTTTGGTTCAATAACGGTTTCCGGGTTCACCAAGTCTTCTAATCCTTCGTGAATCACTTTGCTACCAGACTTGTCTGGGAAAACAGCAGCACCGATTTGATAGATGCTTCAATGGACATTGATGTGACTTGGATGTACCCATCATTACAATCGAAATCAGTCCTATATGACTCGTACATGAGTGGAAAAGGAGCTTAGTCGGACACATGGCATATGTACGGACATTACAAAGGCGCGTGTAGCACAGTGTTCAGAGGTGGTCTGCGAGATACACATGGGTGGATGGTTCGATACCGCGCCCATGGCGTACTAAACTTTTCATCTGAATAGCAGACTTGTCTGAAGGATAGCTCCATTGCCTTGATAAATTAGTAGGTCATCGTGAGCTGTTATAAAGCCAGATATGCATACAATCATCTCTAACGATGTACGAATGGAAGCGAATGCATGGCTCATGTATCAGGAGCACAAAGGTTTATTCTTTTTACATACATTCAGTGTCTGTGGTACGGTAATCATAGCATTTTGAAACCATTTCTAAAGTCCAAGAGTCCTTCTCTCATTCTGTGAACTAAACAGTAGGACATCAATTTAAGAAATTACTACATCGAGTCTTCACGGATTACTGGTTATTCAATAAATACTGACGCTGTTATTGCTCAGTATTTTAGGCGTAAATAGAAATGAAAACCACCAGAATCTATGGACATTCGTTGGCTTACGGTACGATGAAGGCCTTCCCTATTAAAAACGACAAATGGTTTTTTCCTCTCTTTTTGTGGCAGCTTAAACAGCGAAAGCTCTGAATAAGGGAGATTTCGTCCAACAGAGTGTGGTGCTGAAGACAAATCAATTCTTGGTGTTTGTCGTGTTTATGTTGAACTCTTTGAACTTTTCGCTGTAGTTGTATTTTCACGGTTTCAACTTACAAAGTAAAAAATTACACCTTGTAGAAATAAATTACCCTCATGTGGCATTAGAATCAAGTTCATTAAGACCTCAAGTCCTTCTGCACGTCAATAATCGAGGTATTATCGTCAGTTTTTCGAAAAAACTAACCTAGTTACTAATTTCTCAAATTTGGTTCCAATCTGTCTATCGAGAGGCGGTGTAATAAGGCTGTAGCGCAAAACGTGAAAAACATCTGCACTTATGCGAAACCCAAACAACAACTGTAATCATTCGAACATAAAAACTGAGAAAGGATAGCTTACGGAACTATTTACGATACTTCCGATAATACACCAGAGATTTCAAGCGTATGGATCTGATAAATTCTACCATTCTATTATGATATTTCTTCAAAAGGAAAATAGTGTTGATACAGTGATATTGGATAAAAGCTCCATTTTGCTTGTCGTGCAGATAAAAAGATTTTCGAGGTTTATTTTTTGTGCTTAAAACCTTTTCACGGGATAAACTTCTTCGCCATAAAGTGATTATATTCCATGATTGTCAGGAATTCTTCTATAGCCAGAGCGCTTCAGAGTCAGAGGATTTAATAGACTGACGGAAGAGATATCGCAGTATTGTTTCAAAATTACATATAAATTTCGTAAAACATCCTCCAAACATTGAATATTTTTGAACTAAGATTCTCAGAAGGTGGAAGTACAATGTAAACTTTCATAGTTCTCATGTTGTTGCCAAATCAAGACACACTGACAAATCCCATCATGTTCTGCTGGAGGAAATCCCTCTTTTGTAGCTGCTTTCGTGTTTTAAATGTACAAGCCTTGACAAAGAAAGCTTGTTGAAACACGTCTTATGTGCTCAGAAAGTCGGAAGCTGAACATAATACAGTAGAAGAACTTGTATTCGATAACGAAGGTATGTGCATCCCATTGGCTTTTGTTACAAAATTGACTCGTTATGAGCCCAGATAAATCGTTGCTAACTTGGCTTTTATTTTCGCATCATGCGCATTCATATCGATGCTTATAGTCGCGAATAGGTGAATAAGCTGCAGGTGAGCGCAAACATTTTAGTTTCTGAAGAAGGCCTACTCCATCGAAATGTTCGCGACGGTCAGATGATTATTGTATAGTAACCTTAACATTTCGTATTTATGGAGAATATGTCCAATCTTCCTCAAACATCTCAAGTAGAGCTTCGCAGCAATTCTTCGGAATAGTAGGTCATTGTCGGCTTTTTTCGGTTGAAGTTTATCACCATGCAAAGAATTCGTCTTTATACATAGTTATACAGTTTTAGTTCCATATACTAATATATAGTGACAGTAAATGCTGTGAACATCCAAAAGCTTTCTTTATATCAACACACCTGACTGAACAAATATGAAATTAGCTGACTCCATGGATAAACGATAAGATTAACAAAGCTCTCGACGTCGATCAATTTTTGAAGAAAGCGCAATGCCTTCAACTTCATCAAGCATCGTTTGGGGTGAATGATTGCATATCTGGCCTTAACAATGACTCAAGATGGCCTACCGATATATCGAAGCAGTGCTACTATCGCCCAGATAAGTCAGTTTCCTACGACATTCATTACTTTTAGTTTTTTTTTTGACGGTGATATGATGTTATGAAGGTCATCTAGAAGTATAGAAAGGTACGCAAAAGCTTTACCCCAGGCGGGAGTTGAATCGGCGTTTTCTACCCACACCAGAAGCGCTAATGCTACCACTACACCACCGAGCCTATCGCTTTGCAACTTTTTATTTGATGTATACTATCGTAGCGGTCACCAACAACCTATAACGAGATTTGGTCGGGTGGGCACACATCGGCATTGAATCCAGTTAAGATGACAGTTATTCGGGATTAATAATCTATAAAAATTCATTATCTTTACTGCCTTTTTAGCAGTAACATGATGTTATAGAGATCATTCGAGAGTATAGAGTGGTATGCAAAAAATATAGGATATAGCGAAGAGTGTAGCAAAGCGGTGACCCTGGTGGTGTGATGGTAGCACGCGCGGAGTACCGGTGACAAGCGGGTTCAACTTCGTCTGGAGTAAGATTTTTGCGAACCGCACTCTATACTCTTGGATGTTCCTGTACCTATTTGCCGACCCCGAAGGAATGGACGCTTTGGTGAGCCCAGTGTCGAAATGAACCCAGGACTACAGATGTGCTGTAGAGCACCTCTATCCACTGCACCACTTGCGTTCTCGTTCCACATATATCAGTTATAAAACAAATGAAGAAAAGAATTCTCAGTGTCAGCTTTCAATGAATCTCGGCAAAATAGCCAGCGTTTTATTTTATTGACAGAAAATTGAGTAGTGAGCAGAAACACGATTTCAGGTGGGAATCGAACCCACGTTTCATCCTATTTGGGGACGCGTGCTCTACCACTACACCACTGAGAACACTTTCCTGACCACTCATTCTTCAACATCTCAATGTTAGCTATCAGCCACCAACCTTTGACAGGTTTGGTCGGGTATGCGATTTCGCTTCATAAACCCACTTGAGCTGACAGCTATTTCAATTGCTAATACTCGAAATTGATAGTATTTTTAGTGCGTTTCGCACTGTTATGATGTTTCCTATATTCCTAAGAGAATTGAGTGATGAGCAAAAACACGACCTCAGGCGGTAATCGAACCCACGTTTCATCCTATCCGGGGACGCGTGCTCTACCATTACACCACTAAGGCACATCTGCCCGACCACTCATTCTCGAATAGGATGAAAAGTGGGTTCAATTCTCGCCTGTTTAGGTCGTGTTTTTGCTCATCACTCAATTCTCTTAGGAATATAGGAAACATCATAACAGTGCGAAACACACTAAAATACTATCAATTTCGAGTGTTTATTGACAGACTCCATGAGCTTATCATCAATCCTCACTGTGGCTAACGTTTCGGCGATCTCGCCTCTTCAGAGGTAAGGGCGATTTGAGTCGTGAGTCCATACGAATTTCTTCTCGCAATATGGGCGGGCCATCGTCGTTGTCGTCATCGCATGGAGTAAAGTGGAAAGCACAGGACAAGTCCGAAAGATTAGAAACGATTTGTAACAGTTTTGTGTAAGTTTATCACCAAACTGAACATTTACAGAGTAAAACAGCTGTAAAACAAGAGTGGACAGCGCAGTGGTGATGATGCCGTTCATCACAATCAACAGTTCTGATTTCACTCCTCCGCTGATTCACCAAGCTCCCCATCCCTTTGTGGTCAAACATTTGAAAACCCCAATGACGCAGAGTGATGTGCAAAACTCCGCGTCAGGCGGGGCTCAAACCCTTATCTTCCTCTATTCAGGGAGCGCGTGCTCTAACCCGTTACAACGCTACTACTAACGCCTGTTTTGCCATCACTTTTTGTAAGCTACAACGCATCTAACTGTCAGCAACCAACCGTTAACAGTTTGGCCCAGGTAATCGGTATCGACACTGAACCCAGTCACGTTGACAGTCATTGGGTATTGGATGATCAAATAGAATTTTTTTCATTTGAGTGATGACAAAACGGTCGTCAGTAGTGCAACGGTTAGAGCACGCGCTCTCGGATAGAGTTAGATGCCGGTTCGAGTCCCGGCTGACGCAGGAGTTTTGCATATCACCCTACATCGCTGGGCATGTCTATGAAATCATTTCACCACTTTAAGCGGTCAAATAAAAAAAATGTGATTGATCATCCAATACCTGACATGTATCAGCGTGAATGGGTTTGTTGTCGATACTGATCACCTGGGCCAAATCGTTGACGGTTGGTTGTTGACAAATAGAAGCGTTGTAGAGTAGAAAGAGTGATGGCAAAACGAGCGACAGTAGTGCAACGGGTTAGAGCACGCGTTCCCAATATAGAGTGAGATGCGGGTTCGAGTCGCGCCTGACGCGGAAGTTTTGAACATCACTCTAAATCACTGGGTATTTCTATGACATCACGCCACCGCCTAAAAAGGTCGAATAATGAAAAGATTCCAATTTGACAATCAACAATCAGCACCTACAGTTAACATCATATCAACAGACAATCATAGACAATTTGACAATCAATAATCAGCAATCAGCACAAAATCGGTACAAGTCAAGGAAAGGATTCGTAGAGAAGACAGCATTCGTCAAGCAGCCAATCAAATCACTTGAACGGTCGAAACAGCAGTCAAGTTCAACACAATGCGACTATACAAAACACACTGGACTTCACAACGGTGGAGTACCCTTGATAAAGCGTAGTTCCTCTAATGGAACACCACAGCTACAAGCATAACGATGGAGATATGCAACCGTTGAAGTGTGCAAAGTGGAGAACATGCGCGGATTGCTGACTGGCCTAGATGATGTTGGCGCATCTCTACTGGGACGCACACTGGTTCAAGTCCCTCGTTCTTCTTCGCTGCCCCTACAGTATAGAACAGTGCGACGGTACAATTCCTATTGGACTTCACAAGAAAGTGCCTCGACAAAGCGTAAGTCCTCTAATCGAACACCACAGCCACAAGCGTTACAATGGAGCGATGCAACCGATGAAGTGTGGAAATTGAGAAACATGCGCGTGCCCGTTAGCTGGCCGAGACGATGTTGACGGATCGTTGCTGGCATGCACACTGGTTCGTGTCCCTCGTTCGTTTTCCCTGTCCCTACCATTTCACCATGTCCCGTTACGACCCCACACTATTGAGCAAGTAACGACTGATAGAACTTGTCTTCTTTCAAGTCTTTCCTCGAATTGTCTATGATTACATAAGCAGTCGAGAGAGCTGTCAAGCACAACACAGTGCGACTATAGAAAACTCACTGCACTTTAGAAGGGCAAGGTAACGTTGACAAAGTGTAGTGCTGCTTATGGAACGCCAAAGCTACGAGCATAACGATGGAGAGATGCAACCGGGTGAAGTGTGAAAATTGGAGAGATATGCGCGTGCCCGTTGAGTGGCTGAGATGATGTTGGCGGATCTCTGCTGAGACGCACACTGGTTCGTGCCCCTTGATCGTCGTACCTGTCGCTGCCTCGTCCCTTCTCATCTCGTCCTCATCCCGTCTGATGTTTTTCAAACATGTATTTTAGAAATACAACAAAGAAAGCGTGGAAATTGGAGAACATGCGCATGGCCATTGGTTGGCTGAGATGATGTTGGCGGATCTCCGCTGAGACGCATCATGGTTCGTGTTCCTGGTTCGTCGCTCCTGTCCCTGTCCCTGCCGCGTCCTGTCCCGTCTCGTCCCCTTTTTTGTGACAGCTCTGTCTCCTCGTCCTCCTCCAAGGTGTTGCTGACGAATCGTTGCAGGACCACTCCCGGGGCGACTCGTGGTCGTTGTCATCGCCGCCGACTGCCCGCATCGCTTCACTCGCCCCCCCCCCCCCCCCCCAACTCGCCACTACGCCATCCACCTTTTCTTATTGTTGTATTTCTTAAATACAAATTTAAAGCTCGTTCTTTTCTCTCTTTTCCGGAGAGGAACGCCTTCGATTCCGGTGTATTGCGAGTTTTTCGGTAACGAGAACGTTTCTTGTCGAAATCAACGATTTGTCGTCTGTGAAGCGCTCGTTGCGTCGAATTTTGCGATTCAAGCGATTTTCGCAAATGTGGCTTTCGTGGATTTCGATATGATTCCGATTTTACCGCCTTATTTAAGAGGTTTTCATAGCGGTTCTTTCAACAATTTCCTCATTTTCCATCCATAATTTCAGAGATAATTCTATTCACACGATTTCCCCTTTGGCACGGCCGATAGTTCGGGGTCGTCGACAAATTTCATTAGATTCCCAGCCATCCTTGAGCCCTATCAGGGCCGATTTCAGGCCTTAGGGATCCCATAGAATGACTCCAGCACCAGTCCGGCTCTATTTTTCTTTTCAGTATGTCCAATGAGCCCGATATTGATCCAGGAGGACAACATGTTGACGGCGACAACGAGGCTCATCCGTACTACAGTGGCGGCGGCGGTGGCTCCGGTGGCACCGATGATGGACACGTTGGTCCTGCCGGCTGTACTAGTAGCAGAGGAGGATTAGAAGGAAGAGGAGGAGGAGGAGGAGAGGTTGTCGGTAGGATTCATCACCATCCGACGACGACGACGGTAACATTTCCGCAGTATATGGTCGCCGACGACAGCGAATGGGTACAACAGCTGTCTGGCGATGTGATCTATCAGGATTCGTATCCATTCCATGACGATCTACAGAACATTGGACAGGTTTGTTCTAGGATTTTCAGGATCTCGCCTCGGATGTGTCATCGCATTGATGCGAATGCGTGCTCGTTTCAGCACTTGGACCATACGGAAGAAGTCTGTCTGCTGACGGAGACCGACAGGGATATGGAAACAATGAGAACATCGGTTGAAAGCCTGCAAGTAGCCGCTAATGAAGTTGTAATCGACGATATGTTAGCGAACACGATAGAACCTCATCATCAGTATGTGACGACTGTCGTACCCGAAGAGGTGATGACAACGTACCCGCAGCATCAGCAGTACGGGCGATCATCGTTGGACCATCACGGTCAGATTGTAGCATCTCGACAGATGGAGACGTCAATACCGGGTACTAATCGAGTCCATTATGTCGTTCAAAACGCCTCATCGACAATGGAAATGAGACAGAATCATTCGGTGGAGTACGAGGTCCGACCGATGGCCATGTTCGAAGGACCATCAAATCAGTTCGTCGGTCCACCACCTCCACCATCACATCCGGTCTCAATCCTACGATCCAGGTCGAAATCACAACCACGTCGTCCACTGTATGAAGACTTGAAGGATGAATCTCTTGCCTACCTTGTACAGGTTCGTTTCTTTATGAATTCATGCTAGTACCTAGCCGACATCTTACCCTAACTTCACAGGGATACGATGAAGGCGAATGGGATGGCGTACAGCTTGAAGACCATGAGTACTTCATTGGAGGTCTGGACGAGAGAGAAGCGATTATCCATTCAGAAGATCGGCCAGATCATTCGAATTTCCGAGCACCGAAAACAATTCAACGACGTGAGTATCTGATAGCTCAAAGCTTTTCATTTGGAAGGCCTTGGTCTCAGCTACTGAGTCATTCAGGAATAAGGTTTCCTTAGGATTTACTATAAAAATTCCAAGTCTCATCTAGTGCATAAATCGGGAGTTAAGGTTACTCTTTAATTTTCTAACGATAACGAACTTATGCTTCTTCGTAGAAGGCAGAGGATCCTAACAGATACCATCTATACCAGCCAAGTATAGATTCACATTTTCCACTCATAGGGCAGCCAGAATGTATTAAGTCTTCGTATAAATTTTGACACTAGAGTAATAAACGCCGAGTTTATTAACGAGAAGTAATTGAAAATGTATGATTTTGGTGCCATCCAATTGCGCATTTTTCTGCGAATTTTTTGGTTTACAACTTGCCTATAATTGCCTTGAGGTGAAGTTGTCTTGGGAACAAACTCGCTTGCTGCATATGCACGAATGGCGCGTAGGGGAAAGTGCTAGTGAAGCGGCGCACATAATTAATTCAGAAAGGACACTAGGAAGTGACTCGCGACGTCTAAAGCTGGGGAGAACGGCCGGGAGAATCGGTCGCTTTTGAGCCGTTCATAGGAAGCTCCATTGATCCTGCGCGCCGCTTCGCTATCATTTTCTCCTAGGCGCCATTCCTACATGAGTAGCTAGCGAATTTGTTCCCAAGACAGCTCCATCTTAAAGCAAGCATAGGCAATTTATATACCAAAATGTTTGCAAGAAAATTCGCGAGTAAAGGATACCAAACTCATGCAATTTCAGTTACTTCTGGTCAATGCATTTGACGTTCACTGCTGTAGTGCTGAAATTTATGGAACGGCTTAATATTTTGAGATTACGTTGTCCCAGGACGGATTGGCTTGGGAATGCCATGTAACGCTTTACGAACATCATTGTATCCTTTTGAAATAAGGAGTAAGAGAGATTCTAGCCAATACTCAAACAATTATCCACTAAGGAAATGAGTGATAAGGCCCTCGGCGTTGACCATTCCCTGAGGAGAGGAATGCATCATGCAATCGTTTTCATCAAGCGTCGTTAGAGGTGAAAAGCATATGTGGCGCCGTAGATGATGGTGCTGTGCGACATGTAGGTGATCGATGGTTTAGTCCCTCACGCTCAGGGCTCACCATATCCCTCATGACTCTTCGGGATCGGCGAGAGGTGTCAGACTTGTTTGGGAAGTTAGCAGCATATCTGCTTGAGAAAGTGGTCCTTGACTTGACTTTAGCTTGGGTTATTGTCTCTTACATGGATGCGTAGCCTTTATACTAATCTTTTTTAGCTGTTACAAGAGTTTGAGTACTACGCGTATCACTTTCCCCTTACAATTCATTTGAGCGCGTATGACGCAGTGTTAGAGATGTTCTGCTATACATACGTCGTGGTCGATGGTCGATGGTTCAATCCCGCACTGAAGGTCACCAAGCCTTTCATCCTTTCTGGGTTGGCGATGTGGTACCCGGCTTGTCTGGGAGGATAGCAGCACTGACATGATACATCGGATGCCCCCACGAATCATTGTAAAGGTTCAATATGCACTAGTCGCCTCAAAAAATAATGCTACGAATGGAGTCGAACGCATGACGCATCCCTCAGGGATTTATCAACTTTAAAGCATTTTTTAGTTTTACAATCTATTTGCACCTAATTTTTCTCTGTTTGTTTCTAGCATATTTTCCGCCGAATCTCTCACCCACGGAGAAGAAAGAATACCTCCTTGTCAACTATAAAAAGGCCTGTGATCGTTACTTCCCGTTTGCAAATGTAGCTGTTCTGGAAGCTGATACTCGATATAAACCGGTGGAGGCATTCGCCAGTGATCTGTATCGATTTCACTCGAGAGGAGCTCACATACACGGGTTCTTCCGTACAGTCATCGATACAAGGGATCGTCCTAGTCATGGTTAGTTTTGTAATCTAATTTTTTGAAATACTTAGACCAAATCCTCTTGCGGACGACTGTTGATTAATTTTCGCAAGCGACGCGCGATTTTCGTTATTTGAAAAGGTTTTTTTCTCTTTAGAAAGAATTGCAGAGTTTTTTCTTTATTTCTCTAGTGCTATGTCGTTTTCTCTACACGCTCTCATACTTTTGTGCATCTGTAACTTTCATTTGCGATATTAGTATGATATGATGAAAGTCTAGCCACAGACCCTACCCCTACCCGGTCGAGAGGGACCGAGTTTGAAACGTAGTTTTATTTCCGCTTTCACAGCGTACTAAGAAAGCCTTTTCAAAAACTGTGCAAAGTGATGAAATGGCTCAGATTTGAACTTTCTAATAACTATGAAAATCCTGATAGATAAGCTCTGGTTTGCGAAGAAGGCCTTTAAAAAGTTAAAGATCGAAAAGGACTCTCCTTATCATCCGTAAAGGGTTAAATATAAGAAGTCATTTGTCTAAGAATGCTTTTGGAAGTAAACTTAGCCGTTTAGGAAGATTTCACACTTCAACGTCCTTTTGTTTTATCCATCTTGTATCATGGAAGAGATCTAAGGTGTATTTGATAAGCAAAAGATTCTTCATACTTGGCCTATTGAGCTTTAGGAGACCTCAATAAGAACAAGAATTGATTCCATTAGGTCTACTTCTACTTTCTCAGTCTCAATCCGATTTTTTACAGACCAGACTCGCTACATCCAGGATATCCAATTCGGGAAGGTATTTCCGTTGTTTCCCGATTACGAAGAGTAAGTGGACTGGACTAGTCTTTGTCTTTGTCTTTGTCTTAGTCTTAGCATCGCCGCAGTTAATTTTAGCAATCGCTGCTGAAATTAAAATCAAGTGAACGTGTCAAATTAGCACTATTTGGCCAATCCACCACTATTTTGGCACTTGGGCTCTTGCCCTACGTAAACGAGTTAAAGATCATTACGTAGCCCCAAGGCGGTTTGAAATGTCCCTAACTAGCCCGGTCCTCGGGTTAAAGCCGGGGAGTTGGCAAAACACATGAAAATCGCCGTTTTTGAGGTGTAGGTACGGCGTTAATAACATCGTGTTCACTATAGTATTCACGTCAGTCGATAACTCTTGGAACTCGACTATATCCCGGTGAGATTGGGGGCCCAGCGCGAGGGTTTTTGTTACGCTAAAAAGTCCTCTAAAATCGACTTTTCACGGCGTTTTCGGCCGTTTTGGTTAATGTAGTCGAATCGCCGAGTCGGCACTGCCGAATGTTAAATTCGCAACTTTTTGTGCACTTGGCCTCTTGTTTTGCAAAATCGACGACTGGATTACCATTCTTGTCGTAGGTGATTTGTATTAATTCGAATAGTTCAGATGGGATGATAGTATGCGTAATGAGTTTCGGCAGCTTTCGAACCGCTTAATGCAGATCTTTGAAAGAAAATGGTTAGTTTGTGTTTGTCAAGTTCTTCGGGAACGTTGGCCGTAGCTAGCCAGAGGTCAAATCCATTTTTACAGCTTCTACGCTAATGCTGCTAGTGGTCATGGTCGAGCACCAGTGATTCGACGTGGACCGAAACCGACTCAAAAACCTCCACCTGACTATGCTGAACAGCAACGAATACTATATAAAGTGGCTTTTTCTCCTTTCTTCCTTTGTGTCATAGTTTACTTCAGACAATAGAGAAGCTTTACAGGGTATCCCACGAGGTTTTCAACCGCTGAGATCTTCCATAGCGACCCAGATGAAGACTTATCCAACGAAACCTAGTACATCTCATTCTTCCTCGTTCGCCACGCTTCCAGGTTCATCTTCAACAATGCTAAAACCAGTTGCTGGTGATGCTTCGACAAGCGAAGTATGTTGCTCGTATTATCTAGACAACTATACGCCATCATTGAAGGCTTTCGTACGCTGTTGTGGTACTTCTCTCGTTTACAGCCAGTAATCGTACCTCATGAACTTGGCACACCACGTCTCGAAGCCTATGAACACAACAAAAGAGCGAACATAAAACGACTGGTAAATGATGCTTTCGCTAATCGCGAACAAGTAACGTTACAGTATGAGGTTAGTTTAGTGGTTAGACGGTTAGAAGTTAAAGTTCGAGGCCAAGAAGTAAACATTTCCATGGTTATTTTAGGAGCCAATGCGGCAGAGGTCATCACTACCTCAGTCCTATGTTTGCCGTGTACCTGCTGGTCCTTCCAAGTACGCTGTTTTTTTATGTTTACATCAAACCTGAGCAGTTTTTTGTTTATTACCTTCTTAAAAGAGCGCGTGTGGCACTGTGGTTAGTGGTAGTCTGCAACATATGGTCGATAATTCGACGGTCAGTGGCTCGATTCCGCGCTCAATGTTCAGCAAGCCTCCATCCTTCTGGAGTCGGTGAACTGATACCAGACTAGTCTGGAAGGATAGCAGCACTGACCTGAAACTTGACAGACTACCGCAGGTCACTGTAAAGGCCAAACTGCGATTGAGTCACTTCATACGATGCTCGGTGATGTCGGATACATGACGCACCCGCGGGATTGAGCAACGACGGGAGCTATATCCTTTTTTTTTGCTTTTCTTAGGTGAAAATGTATGTCTAGATTGAAAGACTGATGGGTGCTTTAGGCAAATAAGTCGATACCTTATAGGACATTGCTTCACCAACGGTCAACTGCATCGAAAGCTATCCGTATGATTACCAACAGAGCTATTGAGGTATGTTCGGCTAGAGTCATTTGTGTCGAATCTCGGCTAATCCGACAAGTTTCAGCCAGCATTAGATCCGGCAACAGGTCGTTATGTTGTTGCCTTGGATGACTTACGCGGTTTAGATCGTGCAGCTACGGAACACCAAAGGTAGGTGTTTTTCTAAGTCCATCGATTACGAATGGTATGTTTTCCTACATAGATATGTTCAACGACCAGTTCATAACCTTCGCGAGATGGCAGATTCAGCAAGGAGAGGAGGAGGAGGTTCGTATAATAGCTGGTCCACAACTGGTGGTCGTCCACAAGGAGCACGAATGTCGAGGATTGATCAAGTACCCCGATCTAATCATTATGCCACACTAGCAGCATCACAGCAAAATCTACCGTCTAGTTCGGGCGCTGTCAGAGCACCGTTCTTGACAAATATGCCTACTACGGAAGCTACACGAAGGCCAGATGTATTGACAGGGAATGCATTGTCTACTACCACTTCGTCCTCAGGTCGTCCTGACCACGTCTACCCTCGCAGCCATTCGTCTGGGCGCCGCGAAACGCCAGCTTTAAATTACCGTCGAAGTGCTTCTAGTGGGAGACCGATAACTCGGCCACTTGATGCAAACTCAGTACTCAGTTTGAGTGACAGAGAAGGCACTTCTGAACAAATTCTAAACGATATTCCAATAAATGGCATAGCTACCTCAGATCCTACAACAGAAATAGCTGACAAGAATCAGGCCACTGACCACCAAGTGGAGAAAACCTTTTCGTCGTTGACTAGTAGGGCTCAATCCCAGTTTTCAGAGCAAAATAACGCTCCAAAAAATGTTCAGGTGCAATTAAGCTCCAGTGCTACAGCCTCTCAAAAACCACAGAAAGGTGTCGTCCTTTTGAGGGATGAGCATGGTCAGTTACGTCGAGCCAGAAGGTTGTCAGATGGAAGTCTTCTCATAAGGGAACGACCTCCCGGTAATCTTATTTCTCAGTTGGGTTGGAATTCCACAGAGAGTAGAGGTGCTGAAGTGCAACGACCTCAACCTCCTAAAGCCGGCACTGTTTGGGATGTCCAGTCGATAGTCGGCAAAATCGAAAAGAAACCAAGAAGACAGGACGATCAGTTGAAGCAATCTCAAGCATTTCTATCATCCTGGAATCATTCTACATCAGCTTCTGACCGCGATGGTTCTCATCAGAGTCAGAATTTAGTGAGTCATCCATACTTATAGGACTCCAAAAGTGCTGTACTTTCTTTTTATCTTGTTTTTTCAGCGAAATTCCGATCCTATGACGCAACCGAAAGCGAAGAACAGTCCGAAAGACGTGCTGTATCCTGATAGTGACAATGAAATTGTTGTGGTATAGTTCTTATTAGTGGCTTAGTATAAGGTTGCTCTATAAGTTTTGGCATTAGAGCAGTTAACACCAGATTTATCAACCAAAGATGATTAGAATTGCATGATTTTGGTGTCGTTCAGTTGAGCATTTTCTTGCGAATATTTTGGTATACAACTTTCCTACACTTGACTTAAGATTCAGCTGTCATGGGAACAAAATTGCTTGCTACTCATGCACGAATGACACGTAGGGGAAAATGCTAGTGAAACGACTCTTAAGATTAGCGAAGCTTGGAGCGATGATACGGTTGCAGGAAAGACGGCTTAGAGTAGTTTGCGATTTCAAAGCTGGAGAGAGTAGTTTGCGATTTCAAAGCTGGAAAGAACAGTCTGGAGGATCTGTCACACTCGTGCCATTCACAGGAAGATCCGTTAATCCTGCGTGCCACTTCATTTACTTTTCCTCTAAGCGCCATTTGTGTTGGAGTAGCAAGCGGATTAGTTCCTTCCCCCGACGGTTTTATTTTAAAGAAAGTATAGGCAAGTTCTATATCAAAATGTTTGCAAGAAAATGCGCAATTGGACTATATAAAATCATGCGATTTTGATTACTTCTGGTTAATAAATTCGGTATTTATTGCTTTAGTGCCAGAATTTGTGAAACGACCTTATTTAGCATAGTCTACTTGTTATATGCATAGTGGTATCATTATCGTTTTTCAGATAACTGGCAAAAAGCGGAAAAAGCATGATAAGGTTCGGTCTCGACCTCTCCGTTTTACTTTTGTGTTATTGCGACTCATTCTTTTGCAGAGGCGTTTTCTGCTGAACAAAGCTCCTCCACTACCTCCACTAGACTTTTAGAAACCAATTGAAAGCTTGAATCTAAGCAGTTTCATTAGTGTACTTGATTTCAACAAGGGCTTTCTTACTGCGATATACTATTAAAGATAGGATTGATCCACAGGCTGGGCGCGTTATCGCCGCTATTTTCGCTATCTGTTTGATTTTTTTTTCTCGGTTTCGTAATTGCACATACCTTGTCCCGCTGTTCATTGGGCTTTGGCTTTCTACCATTTTATATTGTCAAGTAAACGCGCTACCAAGCCTAAGCTTAGGCAGCCTAAACCTGTGCACGAAAAGGATATGAACAGGGAAAAGAAACCATAACATGAGTGAAGGGAAATCACACACCGCCTGTGATTTGTGCCGCGCGATCGATCGAGCCGATCCAAAAATCGGTGATTTTGAGTGCGAAACTAACCTTCCTTTTGTTCTTACATCGCTCTATAGAGCGCATGTGGCGCATTATATAGATTTGCTTTGCATGCCATTCGAGGTCAATGGTTCAGTCTCGCGCTCATGGTCTCCTGAACATCCATACCTCCGGAGTCAGTAACTTGGTACCAGACTGGTCTCAGACTTGTCTGGGAGGATAAGCAGCCCTGACTCGATGCAGCGGGGGCCACCGCGAGTCATTGTAAAGGCCAGATATGCATTGAATCACCTCAAACGAAGCTAAAAATTGAAGACGAATGCATGGCACATTCTTCAGAGACTGATCAACGCCGAGAGCATTATGCTCTTATTGCTCTACAAGGACTTATAGAAGCTAGATAGTCTAAGAATCATTGGGATTTGTACTATCAAATGAGTATCCAACAGTTTCGGAACTGTGAGCCCATCTCCTCTGCGCCTCCAAACCCTGGCATGGCAAGACTAGGCGGGCTGCTACACCTCCTCTGCATCTTTAACCCTCGGCGTTGAAACGCACTGAATGTTTTATTGTATTACTTCAATTGTATTATGGTTACGTTTTTATGTTATGTCATATGTAAATGAATTATATTGTTATAAATAGGAAAATAACAACAATAATACAGTTGAAATGGTACAATAATACATTCAGTGCTTCCCACGCGGGGGTCACAGACGTAGAGGTGGTGGAGCAGGCCGTCCAACGTTGCAATGCTGGATGTTCGAGATGCAGAGGAGTTGCGTCAATGGTCCCATGAGGGTCAAAATCTGGTGAAAAGCCAACTACAAACCTTAGCCTTGCGAACAAAGCGCTCCGAGTGTGGAATTCAATTTCATATTCGCTGCTACAGCTCTCGCAGAAGCTTTTTTTCAAGAAAAAAAAAGAAAGAAAAAAGAGGTGTACTATTGCAATCGCTAAGATTCAAGCAATTGAATGATTATTGGGAGTGTATGGAAAAACGGAATGGTCATTTCATTGAATGGCTGAAAAAATGCGTCGCGATAACAGATAACTACGTTTTTTTCTTGATTTAACACTTTGTCTGGTACATAGTACTATTTCTGTTCTTTAGAATGTGGCCAAGTCCCGGAAACATTCAGCCAAGAGCATTCTGCCCGGTGATGATTCCACTGTTGTAGCTAGTAAACGTAGACAGGTAAGTCTGATTGAAATTTGAGAATTTGTCCTTAACATCTATCTATCATTCTGTTTGACTTCTCAGCGTACTCCGAAGCTAGTTTCGCGTCTGAAAATCGTCAATCGCACTTCAATACCAGCAGAACAGGTTAGGCCAATCCTATGTTTTTAACTTAGCCGAGTTTAGCCTTACCGTTCGAATGGTCGCTTTGGACCACCCATTATGTTCCTCGGAAATTAGCGTGAAACCCTTAATTTTATTCCTTGCCTGTATTTCATCAGTTATCTCCTCTTTTCATTATGGTTTTTGCTAAAGTGCGTGTGTAGCGTAGTGGTTAGAAGTGCTCTACGACAAGCGTGTGGTCTATAAATCGATGGTCAGGTTTCGATCCCGCGCATCTAGGGTTGACCACAGTCCTTCCATCCTTCCGCGGTCGGTGAATTGGTACCAGACTCGTCAAGGAGAATAGCAGTATCGACCTGATACATCGATAGGCCATTGCGAGTCATTGTAAAGGCTAGGGATATATTCCGTCACCTGGAGCGATGCTACGACAGGCAAATGCATGGCTGATCCCTCAAGGATCGACTAACACCGAGAACTTTGTCCTCTAACTGTGTTATCTGGCCTCACTGCGAAGCTCATCTCTTGCGCGGTCGATCCATTTAATCGAAGAAAAAAGTGCTTATGGCAAGTTTTTAAGGTCAGAATCTCAGATCTCAGAGCAGCGTGTTCGACTAATCGACAAAAAACTGTACTCGGTCGTCTTTTATGCAGACGACATTGATTATAAATAAGGTTTGTTCGAAAATTTGGTAACGAATGCGCAGTATAACATGGGTTTGGTGAGTTCTCGTTATGAGGAATTTGAGCTTAAACATGAGGCTGAGGAACCGGGAACTCCACCCAACTGCTGGATTTTCTCATCATTACCTTCGCATTTCAACACTTTTGTTTACTCGATTATTATTTATTTGAAGAAATCAGTTGATCAGCAAATATAATCACCATCGTGATCAATGACAGTCAATTATTTGCTCGGCAAATATTTGATATCTTCCTCCCAGAGAGAACAAGGCTGGCAATTGAAGAACTCGAGGAAGTCGCTTTTGAGCTAGCTATAGTCTTTGGAATTTTTCTTCGCAGATGTTGCTCAAGGGTGCGAAAGAGGTGGCAATTCGATGGACGACTATACGATGAGTGTGGGTAACCTAGTTTAGTCCATTTTTTCCAAAATGTGGCGAGTCGACTTTAGAGTGTGAGATCAAGCGTTTATGTTGGAGAATGACGACACGGAGCCATATCCAACGTTTCTCTCGCGCTGCTGCAGCCAACTACCGGAGTTGTTTCCCCATACACGTCTATACTGATTGTCTGCTTGTTGTCAAGCATTTTCTATAACGCTTACTCTACCACCCAACCATGTACAATCAAGAACATAATTTTCCATCTATGGAACTTGAGCTTCGATTGAGCGGGCGGATCTTTATCACGAGGCAGCCAGTAGGCGTGGCGCGTGCTAATCTCGTAGTAAGCTTAAAACTCATGGTGAAGGTACAGGTTTGAAACTGACGTTAATTTTGGTGGAACCTAATGCTTAGCGTTACAAAGTGTTGTATCAGCTTCAGCTTACATTACTGTAGTAATCCGGGATAGAAGCGCTTTCCTTATGGCTTGTAAATTTATGAGAATAAATTTTCAAAAAAAAATAATTGTGCAGGGATCAACTCTTCGCGGTCGAGTTGAACCACAGGAGCATCAAGACAATGATGCCATCGTGGACGTTCTAACAGTGGATGATGTCTTTGAGGAAGCGATTAGGGAGCTCATCGCTTCTGTACCGCCTCCGGAATCGACAAATACAAAGGAAGAACAAGTGGTACGGGAGCGTAAGGCAAGTTCAGATTTTTATATTAAAAACTCTACGTCATGTGGTTTCAACCGTATGTTCTTTTTCTAGAAACTTGGACGTTCCTCTAAGAAACTTCGTGGAAAATTTTCGAGGGAGAAGCAGGCGATTCCAGACGCCGAGATAGCTGAAAAGGTGGCAATCAAGCAAAGGGAGCTACCAGTCCTTGATCTGACGTTGAAGGTTATCGAGAATTCTACGTCTAAAATTCCTATAGAGGCTCCCATAGTAAGTTTGATTTCCTCTACCTTGGGCAGAAAGGTAATCGCTAGTTGTTAGTAACTCATATTTCTTACAATTTCCAGTTGGATGACTCGCCAATTATCCATGATACAGCATTACTTTATGAAGTAGGCGAAGTGCTCAAAGAGCTAGTGGCACAAGTCTCTCTGGAAGAACTGGAGCCGAAAAGGCAGGAGTATCGGAACCTAAACGTTCTTGTCGCGGAGCGTGTTAGTTGATTGCTTTCAATATTTTTATCTGTTCCAATGTTTTTAGGGCATTTTAGTAATCGTTCAAGCATGGGGCATGTGTGGTGCAATGGTCGGTGGTGCTCTGCGACACACAACGTATTCGATCAATTGGGTTTGATTATTCGATCTGGCTCCCAAGGCTCGTGAAGCCTTCAGTACTGCTGGGATTGGTGAATTGGCACCAAACTTGTCTGGGAAGATAGCACCGTTGACTTCATGTATCGTTAGGCCACCACGAGTCATTGTTAAGGCCAGACATGCATTCAGCCACCGCGAGCAGTGCTACGAATGTAACCGAATGCATGGCGCATCATTAAGGGGTTGGTCATTCTGAGAGCTTTATCTTTCAGATTTCCAAATTGTAAGGCCAACTGCGTTTTTTCTCTGTTGTATTCAAGGGCTGCTCAAAAGGGCTGTCAAGCGGAAAGAGAAACTGAATATGAGCCAAAATTACGTGCAGAACAATGCACAGTGGTGCCACAGCGAGGATAATGCAGAAATATAAGTTGTCATCCTCGCACAAAAACATTGAGTCTTGACGTGTGAAATTTTGGGGCATTCTGGATTTTGATCTAATCAACTCGTTTGTGTAGGTTTAGACGATGATGGTTCTTTCTTCTTCTAGAGTCGACTCAATTTTATCAGTTCAGAGTCCTCCACCTCCACCGCTAAGGAACAAACCAAGGGGTTGGAATTCCAAGGTATTTCCTTCACTCCATTCCTATTACACTTTTGTGGAGTGATGCTGTTGAGTATCAACTTACTGTTCAGAAATATCGACGAGCCGTTCTTGAACGAGATAAGCAGCAAAGTGAACAACGAACTGACCTCAATGTTTTTGATAAGGAAGGATCTTCACCATTAGGGGTTCGTCGTATAACTATAATTGTCATTACACTTGCCTCCACTAATGTTTTGTGTGGTCTCATAGTTACTAGAAACTTTTTATTAAAGGAGTCAAAATCTCTGAATGCAAGCCAAGAGAGCGTGACAGAAAGTCAACATGCTGGAAGTGAAAATGTTAGTGTTCACTCTAAGCACACGTTTGTTATATTGCCACTATTTTCCATGGTTTCATGGAGATGTCTCGTTTCGTTTTAGATGGCCCAGTCTTCGATTTGTGAGCAAAACTCTTCGCTTTGCTCGAAATCTCAGTCGGCAATGCTAAGCACATTGGAAGAAGATGTAAGTTTGTTCTGCCTGATTCTGTCTGATTTGTCGTTTACATATCTTTAGTGTCTTGTATCGTACATCGACCATACCAAAAGCGGAGTCTCTTTCAGTTCGCGTTCTCTGGTCTTGAGGACTTTGATGTGAATGAGGATGATCTGGTGGATATCAATGTCGATACATTCTTCACTTTGGCAGAAAACATGGATACGTTGTCAGGTGACGAGGGCGGAGTATTTTCTTGAACAGACCGCACCAGATATCCGTAGAGTAGATATGTGATACAAAAAGCTCAAGGAACGAACAACAAAAATGATTGACGTATTCCATAGAGACAGGTCATTCTTAATTCAAACCATTTTAGCTTGCCGACCGGTCCTAGCGACGAACTTCAGTGGAGCCTTCAGACGAGATGTTAGTTGAATTCCTAACTTTTCAAAAATGATTAATTGTCATTTGCGGAGAACAAATGTCAAGAATTTTTACACGATTGCGCTTGCACAAAGTTCGTAATGATTTCTCTCTCAGAATAACGTTTTTACATCTTCTACCATGAGAGAAAATAATTCTTGTTCATTAATTACAATTATTCGTATTCGTCTTGTAAGTCATCACTGTCAAAATCTTCTCTCACGCATAAAGCACTTCTCATGCTAGTTACATTTTTATAATGATATGCTGCTCTAGGCGATCTATCCTACGATGTCGATATCGTAGTTAGCTGGGAGAGAACACAGTGATATATCAGAAACCGGCTTTCTTTATCGCGTCGCCATTCGGTGCAAAACTTAAAATTCGGCTGTGAGTCAGCAAAGGACTGAACTCATCGGCTTCGAAGGAGCCAAAAACGTCAAGCGTGAGCCGAATAAACGTATCAGCACGAGTTTTATGCACGTTTGATTACACTGAAACTTATTGCTTTTTCTCAAAAAGATCTAATGAAAGTCGGCTTGTTAGCCAGTCGTCTATCTCGCCCGAAATAGACAATAACAGATGGGTGACTCGTTTGCTGTCACGCAGAAATCTTGGTATAACGTCGCCTCAGTGCAATATTCGTGCTGCAAAATGTCTTCTTAAACTTGTATATTCAACCAAAAGTCTTTGATATGGCCTTAGTTGTTCTCCATTTTCGTGCGGCCCTTCGAGGGTTTTCCGAAATTTCACTTTTTTCTCACTACTACTTTTATATGAAAGCCTTCAACATGAAGCGATAATGTGCTATAGTTTGCACGCTTACAATTCTACTCTGTATACCTATCAATCCTGCATATATATCACAATTCACATAGTCCATTATCAACATCACCTTACCTCCGACATCACAGCTCCGACGCCCTTGACATTTTTGGAGCTTAATTATGGCATCGTCTCTTCTTCTAAGATCACTTTATTATGACAGAGACTCTTTTTCTCTACCGATCAGCAGAGAACGAAGTATGAATTAGAGAAGGCACTAATATCGACTTTTCTACTACAGCAGAGTCGCTTACGATTAACGTCGCCTTCTCCTCATCGTGGAGGAAGTTCTAGACGCTTGAGTGCAATGTTTATCAGGGTTTTATTCCGACAAGATTTGGACAGTTGAAATAAATTAGGGCACATTTGCGAACAATGTTGCTGAGAGCAAGACTCTACCACCATTAATTTTTCTTCCAGAGCGACAGCCATTAAGCATTTTTTAACCATGCGGAACGGCTTCTAACCGCCATAACGGATGCGCGCGAAGTAAGCAGCCATTTTTCACTGAATCAATCGCGTCATCTTATCGGTCCTATAATGAAACAATTAAGGTTCGCGGAACACTTTCGGACTCCATGGAAGAACTTCATGATCAGCAGCATCAGAAGAAGATGTTGGAAAATGAACGAAACATTCTGAAAGAGCAATAAGTAGATTTTGAACCTGAACCTCGTTTTTGGTGAGGAAAAAAAGCGACCAAAGAACATGTTTATCGTCGTGTTTTTTTTTTGAGTTAAAATAAGTGCACCATGGTGTATACAGGTAATATAACCATGGCCAATCAAAACTAGTTCTTGAATTCTCTTATTCCATTCTGATTCTGTGCGTTTTTTTACTTTGTTAATAAGTGTGTGGAAGGATGCTCTCAATAATGATGTTTATCAAGCTTAACTGACTTGTGACGACTCAATAAACATTGTGAAATGAGCAAGAACTTGGCAATGATCATTGCATAGAATGTTTAATGTGTTCTCATTTCCATAAAGTGTCTTTTTCTTCGAACAAAGTTTGTGTGAGGTTGGTTATTTCTCTTCAAACTCGATAACTGACGCTCCGCCATTTCGCTTGTTCAGAATAAAGATCTACCATATTGTATCATAATAGTTATTTGGCAACGTGATATTGTGGTTGTGATGCTCATGGCGGAGTGTGCAAACCAAACCTTGTCCCCAGCGGTCTTTGAAAATCACTAACGAGCGCCCTATGGAACGCCACAGACAAGGTATCCTCAAGATTGCAAGAAGATCTGCTCAACCAGTATTCTTCGGCGTTCAAGAAGAAGACGAAAAAAATGAATTGAATGCTAGGTGTACTAAGATCCGCACTGAATAAGAAACGGATCAATAAACTTGAAAAAAACTTTTATGGTTTACTGGTTTACTTTGTAAACATAACAAAAACCTGATTCTAAATCAATTCAGGAGTTATATCTTTCGTTTTGAGTGTTTCTTAAGACCATTCTCAATAAACAAAATGCTTGATAGTCATTTTTAACAACTCCCAAGACCGACTGTCTATTAACCTCGGCATGCTTCAGTATGATTCTTGATTTTCTTCTTAGAGCAGAACACGAGGTGTTACATTAAACTTTATTCGATGGCTGACGTTTCGGCAGTTCGCCTTCTTCAGAGCCTGGAAAGGTCAAAATGTTTGCAATACAATCAGTCAAACACCTCCATTACTTCTTTAGAGAAAATCACCAGACCTAGATTTCAATCTCATCAAGCAAAAATCAACACTCAACATACTCACCACTTTTTATATGTGTTCCACTGGATGATCCAAGTGGAGATCACCGGCAAGAGAGACACATAGGCTCGTAATGCACCCTACCCATCAAAACAACAGTCTTATATACTGGCTCATATCACGAGTGTTTACAAGGCATTCCTCCCTGCGGTTTATGGTTGGATTGGTCGTATTAATCCAAAATGCTTCCAAGATCTTTCGCGCTGATGTTTTCTGCTCCTGCGCAAGGATGGTGACTTCGATTTCAAAATCAACTCCGTCGTGCTTCTGTGCTCTATGCGTCCCTAGGTTAATAAGGTTAATAGACAGTCGGTCTTGGGAGTTGTTAGAAGAAGTACCAGCAAGATTCTTCCGACTGACAAAAGAAGCATTATCACTAAGGCAGAAAATTGTCTTAGCTCGACAATGTTTGAAGTTTCTCCGACGCTGCATACAACATCGAATCGTTCCGAACTTCATAAAACGAAAACGACTTCACTCGATATGTGGTGTACCAGAGGACAGCCATCGAATACTGGATATCGAAATGAAAGTGCTCCGCGCCTGTCTACGAAGCAAGCAAGACAATCTGTACGCTATGCTGAAGAAGTGTGCGGCGAAGGAATATTATTGTGATCAGTATTTGGAAGGCAACCTTTGGAGGAGAATTATTGGTGGGTCAAAATTGATTTGCGATTCCATTAGGTCAAATACTAAAGTTACTTTGCGGAGAAAATTCGATGATCTTTTGAGTAGATCGCATAACATGACTTTGAGAAGGCATACGGATACCGCTAATGAAGATCAAGCGAGTCACATTAGGGCAAGTAATGCATCAAGAAATTCAAGGGTCACAGTGCTAGGAGGCATAACTCTCCCTGACGGTGCGCGCTCGCTATTAGAACTGGGTCCAAGCTTTTCACCATCTCAACCCATTTCTAAGGTGTCCTTGCGCAAGGTTGCATGTGGTTTACATGATTTGCAAGATCAACTCCGTAAAAAGGCCAGAGTTGAAGAGACTAATAGGAATGAACAGCAAGTAGAGGCACTAATACCACCATTTCCTCAGCCGTTCTATAGACAACAAGACCCCAACGAGGAGGTAGATAGAAAATTCCGGAAATTTGCGGACGAAACTTTTAGAACCCTCACTCACTATAGCAGGAGAAGATATCAATCGAACCTCACCGAACTACAAAAACGTGGCATGAAAGAGGTTCGAGAGTTGATAAGCGAAGGTAGGATAAGGCTATCAGTTAGTGATAAGGGTGGAGAATTTGTTGTGATTCCGCGACAGTTAGATATCGCAATAACGAGCAAGCATCTCGAAGATGCCTCGCTTTACCGATCATCTTCTGTTAAGGAATTCAAAAGGCAAAACCGCAAATTAAACAGTGAGTGGGTCCGTACGGCAAAAGCGGCAGGCTTAAGACCATCTATCATTTCTCAATTAAAAATCCAGTCACCAACATGTCCTGTCTTATACTTGCTTATAAAAACACATAAGTTAGTATCCACTGATGATCTGATGTCTAACGATCCATCTATATTCAAAGTTAGACCTATCATCAGTTGTGTAGGCGGACCGACGGATAGGATAGCATGGTTCTTGACTTTAATAACATCCCAGTTGCTAGGACACATTCCAGCCCATCTGACAAACACTCAGATGTTCCTGGATCGTCTACGTAACGCGAACCCGAACAACGCGTACGTAATGGAGTCATTCGACGTCACTGCTTTATATACCAACGTGTCGAATGACTCCGCATTGCAAGCCACACATGAGCTTCTTATACAACACCAGGGAGCTGTAAACATGTATGGCTTGACGATTGAGCAGTTCATGATCCTACTAAAAGAGTGCTTGAACTGCTCAATCTTCAGATGGTCCGGGAATTATTATGCTCAAACCAGAGGGCTGGCAATGGGACAGCGACTGGCACCTAGCCTGGCCATTGCCTTTATGTCTAAAGTGGAAGCACCAGTGATGGATCTCCGGCCATTACTCTACTGTAGGTATATAGATGATTGTTTGATTATCTGTTCCACTCAAGAGGAGCTGGATGATTGTTTTAGATTGCTGAATGAACAGTCAGAGTATATAAGATTCACCCGTGAGATACCAAAAGACGATTGGCTTCCATTCTTGAACGTGCAAATAAGCTTAACTGAGAGCGGCTACATAACGAAGTGGTACCGAAAGCCAAGTAGTAAGAATATCTTGGTTCACTATCTCTCTTCTCATCCCTCACATACGAAGAAGGCGCTAGTAAAAAACATGTTTCGAACAGCAGCCAATGTATGTACTGGGGAGGAGCAGAGAGTAGAATCCGTGAAACTGGCGCGGGAAATAGCCACTTCTAATGGATACGAATTCGTAGCCCCTCGGCTTAGGTTTAGAGGAAATAATGCGCCTCCGAACGAAAACTTAGTTGAAAGGAAAGTCCCGTTTATCATCCCGTTCTATTCAAATGAGATTAGTACAGCTATAAAACGATGTTTGAAAAGAGCGGGTTTAGAGCAATCGGTGGCCATTATTGAAATACCACCGAATACTCTAAAACGCCAGCTAGTTCGCAACCGCTTATATGACCGTCTCTGTATGATGAAAGATTGTAAAATATGTCCTAACGGCAGAGACGGTGATTGCATGAGCGTAGGTACAGTCTACCTAATCTCTTGCAAGGCGTGTAGTGATAAATATGTTGGCGAAACGGGTAGGCCGCTCTATGCACGCATAGAAGAACACCTAGCTGACAAGCGTCTTAATAGACAAAACACCCCGCTAGGGACGCATAGAGCACAGAAGCACGACGGAGTTGATTTTGAAATCGAAGTCACCATCCTTGCGCAGGAGCAGAAAACATCAGCGCGAAAGATCTTGGAAGCATTTTGGATTAATACGACCAATCCAACCATAAACCGCAGGGAGGAATGCCTTGTAAACACTCGTGATATGAGCCAGTATATAAGACTGTTGTTTTGATGGGTAGGGTGCATTACGAGCCTATGTGTCTCTCTTGCCGGTGATCTCCACTTGGATCATCCAGTGGAACACATATAAAAAGCGGTGAGTATGTTGAGTGTTGATTTTTGCTTGATGCGATTGAAATCTAGGTCTGGTGATTTTCTCTAAAGAAGTAATGGAGGTGTTTGACTGATTGTATTGCAAACATTTTGACCTTTCCAGGCTCTGAAGAAGGCGAACTGCCGAAACGTCAGCCATCGAATAAAGTTTAATGTAACACCTCGTGTTCTGCTCTAAGAAGAAAATCAAGAAGTCATTTTTAAGCTATAGATATTGTCTGTTATGGGCACTTTACACTGCAATACACCTGTTTCGGGCTTCCAGTCTCGTCAGTTGCACTGTGCCTTTCGTTCAGTCAGTTCCTCGAGGACCTTTCCCTAACATAACTATCAGACACATTGTAATTTGAGCGCTGTCTCAAGAAACACTTGAAGCAAAAATTATGATATTCTACAATTACCATTCAAAACAATCGAGTGTACAACACTGCCCATTAGGTGATATTATTACCTATCGGCACGTGTAAAACGTTCTTTGACGATATGCTTATGTAAAGGGTTGGGGGAGGGGGAATGTGCTCAATATGTATGTTATGTAATTTCTAAATTAATCTTTCTTGTTCTCTTCTGTAGCAACACATAATTTTGGAAATTTAATCTGTTTCTAAGAGTCAATTTCCTAGTGTCTTTACAATGCATCACTTGAAAAGGAAACTTACAGTGTTTTCATAATATGATGTACGCTTGTGTGATAATAAGCATAGCATCTATTAATCTCTTTGCCGAAAATTTTACAAATGGAAGAGACCAATGGGCACGATAGCTTTAATCTTAGGTACACGACAATGAAGAACAAGCGATATTTTATTATCCCCTCTTAGACTTTTGGAACAGTGAGAAATTTAGCTAATATGTTGAAACTTTCTGCCTCAACGGCTGCTGTTTTGAAATTGTTATCACCGGCTCCTTCTGCTTGCTTTGATTCTTCAGACTTTGCATGCTGTTCGCACTCTATAAACATGTAGTCTCTGATACACATCAACAATTAGAGTCGAACGAAAAACTCATATGCTTATCCTGATGAGATTTTGTGAAGACTCGCTACATTAGGGATTAAGTTCCCAACTATTTCTAAGAAGAGTTCCGGTTTATTTGGTATAGTTTTCAGAAGGATTTCGGTAATAGAATGATGGAGAAATGGACGCATTAAGTATGCCTCACCAATGATCGTTTGTTTGAAAAACGAAAACATCCTCTCACTTTGGTCCATCAAATTTCTTAGTGATTCAGTCACCTGCAATGCAATAAATTATCATAGGAATTCGGACCTTTTTTTATACATTTCAAAGTACAATATGATGTATAAGGTTTTGAACGTAGATATAATTATTCCACATTTATAAATCACTAATCGCTCATTGCATTTCTACTTGATACATGCTTCGACATCCCATGTACTTATCCACATCCATATCCATATGTGTAGGTCACTGGATAATATTGCCCAAATTCGAGGTAGTTCTGATCTCTTTGCTAGAGCTGCCTTCAAACCATGTAAGTTATCTTCGTGTTTAGAGAGGTTGACATTACTAGGGCTGGTTACTAAACAAACAAGTCGATGCTGTAAATCTGCTGTTCTGCTCAGATGCAGTTATTCCGTATGTCATCGGCCGAACATCGGGGAATCTACAAGCTAATTTTGAGGGTCCATCTCTTGAAAAGCTTACAACGATTTTAGGCTGGTTAAAGTGACGCTCTTCAGAAAAATTGAAATCGCATCACACTGTTTTACGAGTTCAAACATGTAAATAAGACGGAAGGAGTCTAAGCTGTTACCGTCAAGACATGAACCCTTGGACGCACTTCAGAAGACAACGTTATACGTCATTCAACAAATATCTTTTCAAACAAAGTATATGCGGTTGGAGCAAACGAAATCAGGTGCAATGTGTATGTGAAGGCAAATAAAAAGGATAAAAGGATAAAGCTTTCGGCGTTGATCAATCCCTGAGGGATGCGCCATGCATTCGACTTCAATTTTTAAATTCGTTTGAGGTGATTGAATGCATATCTGGAATTTTACAACGACTCGCGGTGGCCTCCCGCTGAACCGAGTCAGTGCTGATTATCCTCCCAGACAAGTTTGAGACCTGCCTGGTACCAATTTACCGACCCCGGAGGGATGGATTGCTTGGTGAGCCATGAGCGCGAGATCGAACCATTGACCTCGTGTGCGACGCAGAGCACCTCTAACCACTGCGCCACATGCGCTGCATTGGTGGTTCAGAAGGCAAATAAGCCTACTCTAAATTGAATACTCTTATAAAGGTTAAGATGCAAGTAAACCTTTCGTACAAAGTTTCAAGTTTAGCATATTTTTCAACATTTTTTGGGTTTATAGTTATAACATCATACCACAGATAAAAAAGCGGTTAAATAGCAAATCTCTGGTGAATTAAGTGCAACATTGATAAAGTAAGTAACTTCAAAGAACAACGACTTGATGGCGGTGTTCGACTTCTCATGCTCATCGTCATCATGAGGTTCATTTTTTACAAAAAAATCCATATAATATAAAGTCATCTTTCAGCATAACTGAAACTCAAGTAGAAGAGAATGTGGACAGGTTCAAGGATCTAACCTTATGCCTTATGCCTGCTGAGCATGAAACTTTGTTCAGTATCCAATGGATATTAACCCCACGTTGGCAGAACATTACTTATTTGATTGTAAATTCATGCCTTACGAATAAGCTGAAGATAAGCATCCTTGCAGGATGTTCGCAAGGATTGTCTACTCGGTAGCCCTCTTTTCCTTGTTTTTGATACATCGTGGAATCGTCAACTGTTAGCAGCACTTGCAATTGGGAATTGCTATGCTTTCATTCAAGTTGATTACGGCATAGCGTACACATATGCTTTGCCGTTTACGTGATTTCATCTTTGTAATCTGGATGATTTTACATAGATAGCGGAACAAGATAGGCCAGTTCACATAGTAAGAATATCGGATGACAGATGAGCGAAACGAACTGTAGAATGGATCCTACGAGAGTACTGCCATTCTCGAGGACATTTACCAACACGTTCAGAGCACATGTTCGCTCAAAAGGGTCCGTTTTATTGATCATCCTCAATCGTACCTATCGATATTCTACAGATCACGATATGAAATTGTTGTTCAACAACCGTGCACAAACCGAAACACTACGATTGATGACGATCGCGAAAAGAAGAAACTAATGAAAATGTGTTAGGGTCGGCATAACTCGTGAAGAGAGACCGTCAAAGTATTCAAGTATTTAAGAAAATATGACGCAATATACGGTATTTTGGTAATGCTGAGCAACCTTTGATCGAGGCGCAAAGTAGACAAGTTTCACAGGCCGACAGTAAAGTAGCAATAATCTGAGATCGAAAAGTGGACACGGAGCACAATGTTTGGTTGTTCATTGCTCTTCGATGCTTTCATGGACTCCTCACCGAAGCATTTATCCTCAGACCGTTTTCAAAACTAAGTCGCTGTACTTCTTATTCTACGGAACAAAATTTACATAACCAGTGCAATGGGACGATCGCCCCGTTGCGGACGAGTGTGATATTACAAATGATATGTTAATTTTAGTACTCTTCCATTAGACGGCAGGGAAGAGGGACCGACCTCTTTCACTGGACAACAAATTTTTATAAAAGTGTCGCTAACCATTCGAAGCTTAGATCTCTGGCTATTGTGCGGCGTGCTCCTTTATTGAGAAGAAAACCTTTCTATCACAGTGAATCATTTAAAATAATGTTAAACCGCACGCGCGCTTTTACTGTTACTTCTCGGGAGGCATGAAAAGCATATAAATGTGTAGAGGAAATATCATGGTACCAGAGTCATACGTTTTATAGAAAGTTTCCTTTAAGGCAGAAAAAAATGCCAAATTAGAGAACAAAAATTTCACTCCACATGTGTGCCGCGCCAACGCGGCCCATTGATCGATTGCTGAGCGCCGTATAAAATCTACCACTACTACAGACATCCAGTCCACATACTGAAATGTGGCGCTTATGTATGTGTATATAAATATATAAAAAAATATAATTATATAAAAATAAACGCAGGCATAATCAAACGAAGCGTATGTAAATGTATATGTGAAACGCGATCTTATTTTCCCTGCCACACAACAGTGAATCAGTTTTTCCTGTAAATAAGCAGAGGACTGGAATCGCCGAAACTTGCACTATTGAATTGTGTAATAAATCTGAGTACAGAGTTCTGTCTTGTAAGCAATATGCCTGTGTGTGTAACATAAGTGTCTTTTCTTTCTGTTACATCATTATAGAGAAAACATTTACAAGAAACGGTCTTGAAGCACATTAGCCTGTGAGATGAGCTTTTCAATGATGATTAACACTTTTATGAAAAAGTCTTATCCAGCGAACGTGCACTTTTCTTCATTTTGTGCTATGTAACGATAAAGAACCTTTATTTCTCATGAAATCTGACTTTTTGATGGTCAACAGATGCTAACAATGGAATGAAATGGAAAATATGCAAAATCACTGCTTGGATATTCTCCGCAAGTAAGTCGTGTAGCTCTAGCCATTCTTCTTTCACTTTATCGAATTTCAACAACGCGAGTGTTTCAACACGGTAGTCGTAAAAATTACTGTGAAATCGCAGCACATCGCCAGACGTTCTTTTGATTATGTTAATGATAATATTGTAAAAGGCATGACATTCTGATCACAAAGTCAAATCCAGGGTGACTTTGGCAGCTGGGAACGTTCATGATCTTTTTTCCTTGATTGAAGTGAAAGCCAATTTACATATTAATGAATACAGTGGTCCTTTACAACACTTTGATGAATAATGTAACTATATGGATGTGATCCGTCAAAATAAACCTTTTATGAAAACTTCTGTTGGCATGATTGCCTATAGTACAGCAGTCGTTGATCTGACTAAGAAGGCCCTCTCGAAAGCCGCTTTGACACGTCAGCACACCAATTGCTTAAAGTTATATCAAAGTTATACATATCACGCAAGTTTTTGTTGATGTGCAAAAGAATTGTTCTTCTGAGTTCACAATGACTGTAAACCTCGCAATGCCAAACATATCGCCTCTGAAGCCATGTCGACGAAGATTAGCGAAATATTGTTCAAAAACTTCACGTAAACTCGTTGAAACATTGTGCTGCAAGACTCTTCACAATAGAATAATATGCCGTAATTTGAAGGGAAAAATAATGAAAAATGTTGGCTCAAATAATAAAAAATGTTGGCTCAAATAATAATGAAAGGATCTATTGAAATTTGAGCGTGGTCTTAATAAAGCACTCGAAGGAAAGCTATAATATGATAAAAATACCAGCCAGCTAGCAATCGAGTGCGAAAACACTCTGTATTAGGTAAATGTTTCACCTGACATAGAGTGTAAAGCGTAGGTCGTCGATAACTATATATAAGGAGTGTGACGTTTCCGAGAGAACTGACTATGAAAAGATCGACAGACGACGGGTTCTGCCCGGCTGATTAGTCTGTAAGGACGAAACACGTGTCTCGGGCTGTACAAGAGCCCTTACCAGACCACATGACATGTTGGCTCAAATAATAATGAAAGGATCTATTGAAATTTAATAGTGGTCTTAATAAAGCACTTGAAGGAAAGAAAAAAAGACTTTTTAACATTATACCCATCTTCAGCGACCTATTACGTCTTGGGAGGTCTACATGACTGCCGAAGAGCTTCGACTATCAGGAGCAGACGATTTCACTCATTGCTCAGTTAGCGAGCAAGCCACGGTCGATATGGGTGTTTTTCGCAGCCACAGCACTTACAACTTTAAAGTTGCATACCATTGTGTATTCACGTACATTTTGATGCTTATTATTGCAGGAACAATGAATAACAGTGGAGCAAGATCTGCGATAGTGCAGTTGTAGCACACATCCCCGGTATGGATGAAAGGCAGACTTAACTCTCAAATGTGGTCTCAGATCTTGCATATTACCTGACTTTAGGTTAACAATTGTAGCGAGATAAAATTGCTAAAAAAGGTGTAAACTACTTGGCATACTTTCTCGAGCTCCCCTTCATCATCAGAAAGATGTTCAGATTCATGAACTTTGCCGTGATGTTGACCTTTTTCGACAACATCCGTCGGCTTCGTCGTCGTTACTTACTTCATAAGAAGCTGGTCAAAAATGTTTGGAATAAAACGTCACAAAAAACAATAATAGTTAGATAAATCACGATCAGTGTCAGATTCATCGATCTTATTATGAGCTAGTATTTTTTGAGAGCTCGCAGAAGATTTTTGAAAATTGATAGCGACATTTCAAGAACAGGTAGGCAATAAATAAATATTAAACAATAAATGAAAACTTAATAACTGGGGACATTTTTACCTTGAGATTCCTATTTTTCTAATAACTCTCCACTTTTGTGTTATTCGCAGTTTCAACTATGATGAAGAATAAGACTCATTCTACATCAATTGTTGGCGGCAATTCGAATAATAACATAATTATATGTCTTGATATTTTTTTAATTATCTAAACCTGCTCACTCCTTACAATAATACTATAACGAGAATTTAATTTGATCTGAATCATATTCTGAAAGAAGAATTATCGAATCCTGAAGGAAGGCGAACAGAGCTATAGTGAGAACACTGGGAGAGAAAAGAATCCAAGGTGTTATTGATATTGTTCATTGAATACCAACGAAACATACAACAATACAGTTAGCAATGCAGCATGAATATACGATATTCGAGATGGCTAACGTTTCGGCGGGTCACCTTCTTCAGAGCCTGGAACTATCATTGATCCACAATGCAGTAAGCCAAAACCTCCCTAACCGTAGTAGAACACGTTAAAAACGAATTTTGGATCGCATAGTCTTCATTTGAATCATTCACCGTTTTGATGTTTCCGGTCTATCAATTATTTATGGAAGACCAGCTGCTTAGGGTCAGTGCATCAGTGGGTTGTGCCTAACTCAGGCCGGAAAGACGAGCCCGAGGTATGAGTCCAGGTCACGCGTGATTACGAGGCACTCCTCTTTTTCGGTTTTTGATTACTGAGCTAGGACCGTGAATTTGACTCCGAACATTAATCCTTCATGTTTTTGGTCAATAATGGTCATAACATCAATAACATCTCCAAACGCTTGAACACAAGAAAATACTCATTTATTCAAACTAAGCTGAGGTTAGTAGATAGTCGGTTTAGAGATTAGAAAGCCTTAAGTGCCTCTAACGAAAAGTAGAAAGTGGATCAGACAGTGGTAAAGTTGTTGATAAGGAGGCTAACCTCTAGTAGATAAGTGTGGCTTTTCGTAATCCATTGGACTCGCGTGATTATGATACGCGACCCTTCCAGGGCGGCGTGTACTCATCTGGATACACATTTTTCTGGAGGCCTTTCTCGCTGGCAGAATTTTCCTTGAACATATAATGATTGTCCAAAAGATGAAATCTCGGAAATTTTAATACTGTTTGGTTTCTGAGCTTACTACTTTGCAGCAGCGGAAACAACATCATATGCTATATATTTCAGACTCAGCATGCTTTGTATACTTGACCAAGATTTGTGGATGGCTATTCGTCCGACTACTGATAATCACGCGGTAGAAAAAAAATACATAAAGCGTTCTAAGAGCAAATAGAATATCACGATTCACGCACGAAGTAGCGCACGAAATGGAGTTTCGCTGCTGTTTGCCCATCAAGTCGTAGCGGCAATATGAGACGTAAAAGGTCATACCTGCAAAATGATAGAATAAGGTCTCTCCTACTGTCATAATATCAGCGTCCCAGAAATTTTTGGGGAACAGAAAAAATTAGTTGACAGAATCGCAAACTTTTGAGACGGTTTTGAAATTGCTAGGCGTAGCGCGGTTCAGGAAATGGGAGATTTTCGTTACCTACTTAGAGTATTTATCTCGTTTCAAAAAGACTTCTAGTAGCTTTTTTATCTTTTCATTCTGTGATGACGATTTTCCACACATGTTCATATGCTTCTGATTCTTTGTCGCTTTGTGCAAAGCGTAATATTTTTTCCTCTTTCTCAAAGCTAAACTAAGTTTTAGGATTACCGTTTTTTGAACTATCTATTAAGTCTACATTCTTTCTATTTTGACTGCCACTTGCAGTGATGTGATGTTATAGTATATCCAATATGTGGAGTGATGTGCAAAAACGTTTGCGTCAGCCGGGATTCGAACCCAGATCTCACTCTTTTCGGGAGCGCATGCGTATGAAAGCGTCTTTCCGGTATGTAACGCAAACGTTTTTGCAAGCTAGAAGTCTTTTTGAAACGAGAAAATACTCTAAGTAGATAACGAAAATCACCCATTTCTCGAATAGCGCTACGAATAGCGATTTCAAAATCGCTTCAAAAGTTTGCGATTCTGTCAGTTAATTTCTTCTGCTCCGCAAAAATTTTTGGGACGCCGATATTAGGATAGTAAAAGAGACTTTGTTCCTTCATTTACCAGGTATGACCTACTACGTGTCATATTGCCGCTACGACTTTATGGGCATACCGCGTGAAACTTCACTTCGTGCGTGAAACGTGATTCAGCGCTTTATGTAGTTTTTCCTACCGCATGGTTACCAGTAGTCGGACAAATAGCCATCTACAAATCTCAGTCAAGTAAACAAAGCATGCTAAGTCTAAAACGTATAACATACCATATTGTTATCGCTGCTGCAACATCGTAAGCTCAATATTGAAATTTCCAAGATTTGATCTTTCGGACAATTACTATGTGTTCAAGAAGAATATTCTTTCAGCGAGAAAGGCCTTCAGAAAATTGTGTATCCAGGTAAGTACACGCCGCCCTGGAAGGGTCGCGTATCATAATCACACGAGTCCAAAGGATTATGAAAAGCCACACTTCATCCACTAGCGATTAACCTCATTATCAAAAACTTCACCATCGTCTGATCCAGTTTCTATTCTTCGTTAGAGACAACTAGTGCTTTCTTATCCCGAGGCCGACTATCTATTAACCTCGGCATAGTTTGAATAAATGAGTGTTCTCTTCTATTTAATCGCTCCGAGGTGTTGATTGATATTATGACCATTATTGACCAAAAACATGAAGGAGTAACGTTCGGAGTCAAATTCACGATCCTAGCTCGGGAACCGAAAACATCTGCGCTTGAAACACTGGAAGCTTTTGGTTACATAGCAAATTCCCAAAAATGAACGGAAAGAGGGGTGCCGCGTCTTCAGGCGTGACCTGGACTCATACCCCGGGCTCGTCTTTCCGGCCTGAGTTAGGCACAACCCACTGATGCACTGACCCTAAGCAGCTGGTCTTCCATAAATAATTGATAGACCGGAAACATCAAAACGGTGAATGATTCAAATGAAGACTATGCGATCCAAAATTCGTTTTTAACGTGTTCTACTACGGTTAGGGAGGTTTTGGCTTACTGCATTGTGGATCAATGATAGTTCCAGGCTCTGAAGAAGGTGACCCGCCGAAACGTTAGCCATCTCGAATATCGTATATTCATGCTGCATTGCTAACTGTATTGTTGTATGTTTCGTTGGTATTCAATGAACAATATCAATAACACCTTGGATTCTTTTCTCTCCCAGTGTTCTCACTATAGCTCTGTTCGCCTTCCTTCAGGATTCGATAATTCTTCTTTCAGAATATGATTCAGATCAAATTAAATTCTCGTTATAGTATTATTGTAAGGAGTGAGCAGGTTTAGATAATTAAAAAAATATCAAGACATATAATTATGTTATTATTCGAATTGCCGCCAACAATTGATGTAGAATGAGTCTTATTCTTCATCATAGTTGAAACTGCGAATAACACAAAAGTGGAGAGTTATTAGAAAAATAGGAATCTCAAGGTAAAAATGTCCCCAGTTATTAAGTTTTCATTTATTGTTTAATATTTATTTATTGCCTACCTGTTCTTGAAATGTCGCTATCAATTTTCAAAAATCTTCTGCGAGCTCTCAAAAAATACTAGCTCATAATAAGATCGATGAATCTGACACTGATCGTGATTTATCTAACTATTATTGTTTTTTGTGACGTTTTATTCCAAACATTTTTGACCAGCTTCTTATGAAGTAAGTAACGACGACGAAGCCGACGGATGTTGTCGAAAAAGGTCAACATCACGGCAAAGTTCATGAATCTGAACATCTTTCTGATGATGAAGGGGAGCTCGAGAAAGTATGCCAAGTAGTTTACACCTTTTTTAGCAATTTTATCTCGCTACAATTGTTAACCTAAAGTCAGGTAATATGCAAGATCTGAGACCACATTTGAGAGTTAAGTCTGCCTTTCATCCATACCGGGGATGTGTGCTACAACTGCACTATCGCAGATCTTGCTCCACTGTTATTCATTGTTCCTGCAATAATAAGCATCAAAATGTACGTGAATACACAATGGTATGCAACTTTAAAGTTGTAAGTGCTGTGGCTGCGAAAAACACCCATATCGACCGTGGCTTGCTCGCTAACTGAGCAATGAGTGAAATCGTCTGCTCCTGATAGTCGAAGCTCTTCGGCAGTCATGTAGACCTCCCAAGACGTAATAGGTCGCTGAAGATGGGTATAATGTTAAAAAGTCTTTTTTTCTTTCCTTCAAGTGCTTTATTAAGACCACTATTAAATTTCAATAGATCCTTTCATTATTATTTGAGCCAACATGTCATGTGGTCTGGTAAGGGCTCTTGTACAGCCCGAGACACGTGTTTCGTCCTTACAGACTAATCAGCCGGGCAGAACCCGTCGTCTGTCGATCTTTTCATAGTCAGTTCTCTCGGAAACGTCACACTCCTTATATATAGTTATCGACGACCTACGCTTTACACTCTATGTCAGGTGAAACATTTACCTAATACAGAGTGTTTTCGCACTCGATTGCTAGCTGGCTGGTATTTTTATCATATTATAGCTTTCCTTCGAGTGCTTTATTAAGACCACGCTCAAATTTCAATAGATCCTTTCATTATTATTTGAGCCAACATTTTTTATTATTTGAGCCAACATTTTTCATTATTTTTCCCTTCAAATTACGGCATATTATTCTATTGTGAAGAGTCTTGCAGCACAATGTTTCAACGAGTTTACGTGAAGTTTTTGAACAATATTTCGCTAATCTTCGTCGACATGGCTTCAGAGGCGATATGTTTGGCATTGCGAGGTTTACAGTCATTGTGAACTCAGAAGAACAATTCTTTTGCACATCAACAAAAACTTGCGTGATATGTATAACTTTGATATAACTTTAAGCAATTGGTGTGCTGACGTGTCAAAGCGGCTTTCGAGAGGGCCTTCTTAGTCAGATCAACGACTGCTGTACTATAGGCAATCATGCCAACAGAAGTTTTCATAAAAGGTTTATTTTGACGGATCACATCCATATAGTTACATTATTCATCAAAGTGTTGTAAAGGACCACTGTATTCATTAATATGTAAATTGGCTTTCACTTCAATCAAGGAAAAAAGATCATGAACGTTCCCAGCTGCCAAAGTCACCCTGGATTTGACTTTGTGATCAGAATGTCATGCCTTTTACAATATTATCATTAACATAATCAAAAGAACGTCTGGCGATGTGCTGCGATTTCACAGTAATTTTTACGACTACCGTGTTGAACACTCGCGTTGTTGAAATTCGATAAAGTGAAAGAAGAATGGCTAGAGCTACACGACTTACTTGCGGAGAATATCCAAGCAGTGATTTTGCATATTTTCCATTTCATTCCATTGTTAGCATCTGTTGACCATCAAAAAGTCAGATTTCATGAGAAATAAAGGTTCTTTATCGTTACATAGCACAAAATGAAGAAAAGTGCACGTTCGCTGGATAAGACTTTTTCATAAAAGTGTTAATCATCATTGAAAAGCTCATCTCACAGGCTAATGTGCTTCAAGACCGTTTCTTGTAAATGTTTTCTCTATAATGATGTAACAGAAAGAAAAGACACTTATGTTACACACACAGGCATATTGCTTACAAGACAGAACTCTGTACTCAGATTTATTACACAATTCAATAGTGCAAGTTTCGGCGATTCCAGTCCTCTGCTTATTTACAGGAAAAACTGATTCACTGTTGTGTGGCAGGGAAAATAAGATCGCGTTTCACATATACATTTACATACGCTTCGTTTGATTATGCCTGCGTTTATTTTTATATAATTATATTTTTTTATATATTTATATACACATACATAAGCGCCACATTTCAGTATGTGGACTGGATGTCTGTAGTAGTGGTAGATTTTATACGGCGCTCAGCAATCGATCAATGGGCCGCGTTGGCGCGGCACACATGTGGAGTGAAATTTTTGTTCTCTAATTTGGCATTTTTTTCTGCCTTAAAGGAAACTTTCTATAAAACGTATGACTCTGGTACCATGATATTTCCTCTACACATTTATATGCTTTTCATGCCTCCCGAGAAGTAACAGTAAAAGCGCGCGTGCGGTTTAACATTATTTTAAATGATTCACTGTGATAGAAAGGTTTTCTTCTCAATAAAGGAGCACGCCGCACAATAGCCAGAGATCTAAGCTTCGAATGGTTAGCGACACTTTTATAAAAATTTGTTGTCCAGTGAAAGAGGTCGGTCCCTCTTCCCTGCCGTCTAATGGAAGAGTACTAAAATTAACATATCATTTGTAATATCACACTCGTCCGCAACGGGGCGATCGTCCCATTGCACTGGTTATGTAAATTTTGTTCCGTAGAATAAGAAGTACAGCGACTTAGTTTTGAAAACGGTCTGAGGATAAATGCTTCGGTGAGGAGTCCATGAAAGCATCGAAGAACAATGAACAACCAAACATTGTGCTCCGTGTCCACTTTTCGATCTCAGATTATTGCTACTTTACTGTCGGCCTGTGAAACTTGTCTACTTTGCGCCTCGATCAAAGGTTGCTCAGCATTACCAAAATACCGTATATTGCGTCATATTTTCTTAAATACTTGAATACTTTGACGGTCTCTCTTCACGAGTTATGCCGACCCTAACACATTTTCATTAGTTTCTTCTTTTCGCGATCGTCATCAATCGTAGTGTTTCGGTTTGTGCACGGTTGTTGAACAACAATTTCATATCGTGATCTGTAGAATATCGATAGGTACGATTGAGGATGATCAATAAAACGGACCCTTTTGAGCGAACATGTGCTCTGAACGTGTTGGTAAATGTCCTCGAGAATGGCAGTACTCTCGTAGGATCCATTCTACAGTTCGTTTCGCTCATCTGTCATCCGATATTCTTACTATGTGAACTGGCCTATCTTGTTCCGCTATCTATGTAAAATCATCCAGATTACAAAGATGAAATCACGTAAACGGCAAAGCATATGTGTACGCTATGCCGTAATCAACTTGAATGAAAGCATAGCAATTCCCAATTGCAAGTGCTGCTAACAGTTGACGATTCCACGATGTATCAAAAACAAGGAAAAGAGGGCTACCGAGTAGACAATCCTTGCGAACATCCTGCAAGGATGCTTATCTTCAGCTTATTCGTAAGGCATGAATTTACAATCAAATAAGTAATGTTCTGCCAACGTGGGGTTAATATCCATTGGATACTGAACAAAGTTTCATGCTCAGCAGGCATAAGGCATAAGGTTAGATCCTTGAACCTGTCCACATTCTCTTCTACTTGAGTTTCAGTTATGCTGAAAGATGACTTTATATTATATGGATTTTTTTGTAAAAAATGAACCTCATGATGACGATGAGCATGAGAAGTCGAACACCGCCATCAAGTCGTTGTTCTTTGAAGTTACTTACTTTATCAATGTTGCACTTAATTCACCAGAGATTTGCTATTTAACCGCTTTTTTATCTGTGGTATGATGTTATAACTATAAACCCAAAAAATGTTGAAAAATATGCTAAACTTGAAACTTTGTACGAAAGGTTTACTTGCATCTTAACCTTTATAAGAGTATTCAATTTAGAGTAGGCTTATTTGCCTTCTGAACCACCAATGCAGCGCATGTGGCGCAGTGGTTAGAGGTGCTCTGCGTCGCACACGAGGTCAATGGTTCGATCTCGCGCTCATGGCTCACCAAGCAATCCATCCCTCCGGGGTCGGTAAATTGGTACCAGGCAGGTCTCAAACTTGTCTGGGAGGATAATCAGCACTGACTCGGTTCAGCGGGAGGCCACCGCGAGTCGTTGTAAAATTCCAGATATGCATTCAATCACCTCAAACGAATTTAAAAATTGAAGTCGAATGCATGGCGCATCCCTCAGGGATTGATCAACGCCGAAAGCTTTATCCTTTTATCCTTTTTATTTGCCTTCACATACACATTGCACCTGATTTCGTTTGCTCCAACCGCATATACTTTGTTTGAAAAGATATTTGTTGAATGACGTATAACGTTGTCTTCTGAAGTGCGTCCAAGGGTTCATGTCTTGACGGTAACAGCTTAGACTCCTTCCGTCTTATTTACATGTTTGAACTCGTAAAACAGTGTGATGCGATTTCAATTTTTCTGAAGAGCGTCACTTTAACCAGCCTAAAATCGTTGTAAGCTTTTCAAGAGATGGACCCTCAAAATTAGCTTGTAGATTCCCCGATGTTCGGCCGATGACATACGGAATAACTGCATCTGAGCAGAACAGCAGATTTACAGCATCGACTTGTTTGTTTAGTAACCAGCCCTAGTAATGTCAACCTCTCTAAACACGAAGATAACTTACATGGTTTGAAGGCAGCTCTAGCAAAGAGATCAGAACTACCTCGAATTTGGGCAATATTATCCAGTGACCTACACATATGGATATGGATGTGGATAAGTACATGGGATGTCGAAGCATGTATCAAGTAGAAATGCAATGAGCGATTAGTGATTTATAAATGTGGAATAATTATATCTACGTTCAAAACCTTATACATCATATTGTACTTTGAAATGTATAAAAAAAAGGTCCGAATTCCTATGATAATTTATTGCATTGCAGGTGACTGAATCACTAAGAAATTTGATGGACCAAAGTGAGAGGATGTTTTCGTTTTTCAAACAAACGATCATTGGTGAGGCATACTTAATGCGTCCATTTCTCCATCATTCTATTACCGAAATCCTTCTGAAAACTATACCAAATAAACCGGAACTCTTCTTAGAAATAGTTGGGAACTTAATCCCTAATGTAGCGAGTCTTCACAAAATCTCATCAGGATAAGCATATGAGTTTTTCGTTCGACTCTAATTGTTGATGTGTATCAGAGACTACATGTTTATAGAGTGCGAACAGCATGCAAAGTCTGAAGAATCAAAGCAAGCAGAAGGAGCCGGTGATAACAATTTCAAAACAGCAGCCGTTGAGGCAGAAAGTTTCAACATATTAGCTAAATTTCTCACTGTTCCAAAAGTCTAAGAGGGGATAATAAAATATCGCTTGTTCTTCATTGTCGTGTACCTAAGATTAAAGCTATCGTGCCCATTGGTCTCTTCCATTTGTAAAATTTTCGGCAAAGAGATTAATAGATGCTATGCTTATTATCACACAAGCGTACATCATATTATGAAAACACTGTAAGTTTCCTTTTCAAGTGATGCATTGTAAAGACACTAGGAAATTGACTCTTAGAAACAGATTAAATTTCCAAAATTATGTGTTGCTACAGAAGAGAACAAGAAAGATTAATTTAGAAATTACATAACATACATATTGAGCACATTCCCCCTCCCCCAACCCTTTACATAAGCATATCGTCAAAGAACGTTTTACACGTGCCGATAGGTAATAATATCACCTAATGGGCAGTGTTGTACACTCGATTGTTTTGAATGGTAATTGTAGAATATCATAATTTTTGCTTCAAGTGTTTCTTGAGACAGCGCTCAAATTACAATGTGTCTGATAGTTATGTTAGGGAAAGGTCCTCGAGGAACTGACTGAACGAAAGGCACAGTGCAACTGACGAGACTGGAAGCCCGAAACAGGTGTATTGCAGTGTAAAGTGCCCATAACAGACAATATCTATAGCTTAAAAATGACTATTAAGCATTTTATTTATTGAGAATGGTCTTAAGAAACACTCAAAACGAAAGATATAACTCCTGAATTGATTTAGAATCAGGTTTTTGTTATGTTTACAAAGTAAACCAGTAAACCAAAAAGTTTTTTTCAAGTTTATTGATCCGTTTCTTATCCAGTGCGGATCTTAGTACACCTAGCATTCAATTTATGTTTTCGTCTTCTTCTTGAACGCCGAAGAATACTGGTTGAGCAGATCTTCTTGCAATCTTGAGGATACCTTGTCTGTGGCGTTCCATAGGGCGCTCGTTAGTGATTTTCAAAGACCGCTGGGGACAAGGTTTGGTTCGCACACTCCGCCATGAGCATCACAACCACAATATCACGTTGCCAAATAACTATTATGATACAATATGGTAGATCTTTATTCTGAACAAGCGAAATAGCGCAGCGTCAGTTCATCGAGTTTGAAGAGAAATAACCAACCTCACATAAACTTTGTTCGAAGAAAAAGACACTTTATGGAAATGAGAACACATTAAACATTCTATGCAATGATCATTGCCAAGTTCTTGCTCATTTCACAATGTTTATTGAGTCGTCACAAGTCAGTTAAGCTTGATAAACATCATTATTGAGAGCATCCTTCCACACACTTATTAACAAAGTAAAAAAACGCACAGAATCAGAATGGAATAAGAGAATTCAAGAACTAGTTTTGATTGGCCATGGTTATATTACCTATATACACCATGGTGCACTTATTTTAACTCAAAAAAAAAACACGACGATAAACATGTTCTTTGGTCGCTTTTTTTCCTCACCAAAAACGAGGTTCAGGTTCAAAATCTACTTATTGCTCTTTCAGAATGTTTCGTTCATTTTCCAACATCTTCTTCTGATGCTGCTGATCATGAAGTTCTTCCATGGAGTCCGAAAGTGTTCCGCGAACCTTAATTGTTTCATTATAGGACCGATAAGATGACGCGATTGATTCAGTGAAAAATGGCTGCTTACTTCCCGCGCATCCGTTATGGCGGTTAGAAGCCGTTCCGCATGGTTAAAAAATGCTTAATGGCTGTCGCTCTGGAAGAAAAATTAATGGTGGTAGAGTCTTGCTCTCAGCAACATTGTTCGTAAATGTGCCCTAATTTATTTCAACTGTCCAAATCTTGTCGGAATAAAACCCTGATAAACATTGCACTCAAGCGTCTAGAACTTCCTTCACGATGAGGAGAAGGCGACATTAATCGAAAGCGACTCTGCTGTAGTAGAAAAGTCGATATTAGTGCCTTCTCTAATTCATACTTCGTTCTCTGCTGATCGGTAGAGAAAAAGAGTCTCTGTCATAATAAGGTGATCTTAGAAGAAGAGACGATGCTATAATTAAGCTCCAAAAATGTCAAGGGCGTCGGAGCTGTGATGTCGGAGGTAAGGTGATGTTGATAATGGACTATGTGAATTGTGATATATATGCAGGATTGATAGGTATACAGAGTAGAATTGTAAGCGTGCAAACTATAGCACATTATCGCTTCATGTTGAAGGCTTTCATATAAAAGTAGTAGTGAGAAAAAAGTGAAATTTCGGAAAACCCTCGAAGGGCCGCACGAAAATGGAGAACAACTAAGGCCATATCAAAGACTTTTGGTTGAATATACAAGTTTAAGAAGACATTTTGCAGCATGAAAATTGCACTGAGGCGACGTTATACCAAGATTTCTGCGTGACAGCAAACGAGTCACCCATCTGTTATTGTCTATTTCGGGCGAGATAGACGACTGGCTAACAAGCCGACTTTCATTATATCTTTTTGAGAAAAAGCAATAAGTTTCAGTGTAATCAAACGTGCATAAAACTCGTGCTGATACGTTTATTCGGCTCACGCTTGACGTTTTTGGCTCCTTCGAAGCCGATGAGTTCAGTCCTTTGCTGACTCACAGCCGAATTTTAAGTTTTGCACCGAATGGCGACGCGATAAAGAAAGTCGGTTTCTGAGATATCACTGTGTTCTCTCCCAGCTAACTACGATATCGACATCGTAGGATAGATCGCCTAGAGCAGCATATCATTATAAAAATGTAACTAGCATGAGAAGTGCTTTATGCGTGAGAGAAGATTTTGACAGTGATGACTTACAAGACGAATACGAATAATTGTAATTAATGAACAAGAATTATTTTCTCTCATGGTAGAAGATGTAAAAACGTTATTCTGAGAGAGAAATCATTACGAACTTTGTGCAAGCGCAATCGTGTAAAAATTCTTGACATTTGTTCTCCGCAAATGACAATTAATCATTTTTGAAAAGTTAGGAATTCAACTAACATCTCGTCTGAAGGCTCCACTGAAGTTCGTCGCTAGGACCGGTCGGCAAGCTAAAATGGTTTGAATTAAGAATGACCTGTCTCTATGGAATATGTCAATCATTTTTGTTGTTCGTTCCTTGAGCTTTTTGTATCACATATCTACTCTACGGATATCTGGTGCGGTCTGTTCAAGAAAATACTCCGCCCTCGTCACCTGACAACGTATCCATGTTTTCTGCCAAAGTGAAGTATGTATCGACATTGATATCCACCAGATCATCCTCATTCACATCAAAGTCCTCAAGACCAGAGAACGCGAACTGAAAGAGACTCCGCTTTTGGTATGGTCGATGTACGATACAAGACACTAAAGATATGTAAACGACAAATCAGACAGAATCAGGCAGAACAAACTTACATCTTCTTCCAATGTGCTTAGCATTGCCGACTGAGATTTCGAGCAAAGCGAAGAGTTTTGCTCACAAATCGAAGACTGGGCCATCTAAAACGAAACGAGACATCTCCATGAAACCATGGAAAATAGTGGCAATATAACAAACGTGTGCTTAGCGTGAACACTAACATTTTCACTTCCAGCATGTTGACTTTCTGTCACGCTCTCTTGGCTTGCATTCAGAGATTTTGACTCCTTTAATAAAAAGTTTCTAGTAACTATGAGACCACACAAAACATTAGTGGAGGCAAGTGTAATGACAATTATAGTTATACGACGAACCCCTAATGGCGAAGATCCTTCCTTATCAAAAACATTGAGGTCAGTTCGTTGTTCACTTTGCTGCTTATCTCGTTCAAGAGCGGCTCGTCGATATTTCTGAACAGTAAGTTGATACTCAACAGCATCACTCCACAAAAGTGTAATAGGAATGGAGTGGAGGAAATACCTTGGAATTCCAACCCCTTAGTTTGTTCCTTAGCGGTGGAGGTGGAGGACTCTGAACTGATAAAATTGAGTCGACTCTAGAAGAAGAAAGAACCATCATCGTCTAAACCTACACAAACGAGTTGATTAGATCAAAATCCAGAATGCCCCAAAATTTCACACGTCAAGACTCAATGTTTTTGTGCGAGGATGACAACTTATATTTCTGCATTATCCTCGCTGTGGCACCACTGTGCATTGTTCTGCACGTAATTTTGGCTCATATTCAGTTTCTCTTTCCGCTTGACAGCCCTTTTGAGCAGCTCTTGAATACAACAGAGAAAAAACGCAGTTGGCCTTACAATTTGGAAATCTGAAAGATAAAGCTCTCAGAATGACCAACCCCTTAATGATGCGCCATGCATTCGGTTACATTCGTAGCACTGCTCGCGGTGGCTGAATGCATGTCTGGCCTTAACAATGACTCGTGGTGGCCTAACGATACATGAAGTCAACGATGCTATCTTCCCAGACAAGTTTGGTGCCAATTCACCGATCCCAGCAGTACTGAAGGCTTGACTAGCCTTGGGGGCCAGATCGAATAATCAAACTCAATTGATCGAATACGTTGTGTGTCGCAGAGCACCACCGACCATTGCACCACACATGCCCCATCGCTTGAACGATTACTAAAATGCCCTAAAAACATTGGAACAGATAAAAATATTGAAAGCAATCAACTAACACGCTCCGCGACAAGAACGTTTAGGTTCCGATACTCCTGCCTTTTCGGAGTTTTTCGGCTCCAGTTCTCCCAGAGAGACTTGTGCCACTAGCTCTTTGAGCACTTCGCCTACTTCATAAAGTAATGCTGTATCATGGATAATTGACGAGTCATCCAACTGGAAATTGTAAGAAATATGAGTTACTAACAACTAGCGATTACCTTTCTGCCCAAGGTACAGGAAATCAAACTTACTATAGGAGCCTCTATAGGAATTTTAGACGTAGAATTCTCGATAACCTTCAACGTCAGATCAAGGACTGGTAGCTCCCTTTGCTTGATTGCCACCTTTTCAGCTATCTCGGCGTCTGGAATCGCCTGCTTCTCCCTCGAAAATTTTCCACGGAGTTTCTTAGAGGAACGTCCAAGTTTCTAGAAAAAGAACATACGGTTGAAACCACATGACGTAGAGTTTTTAATATAAAAATCTGAACTTGCCTTACGCTCCCGTACCACTTGTTCTTCCTTTGTATTTGTCGATTCCGGAGGCGGTACAGAAGCGATGAGCTCCCTAATCGCTTCCTCAAAGACATCATCCACTGTTAGAACGTCCACGATGGCATCATTGTCTTGATGCTCCTGTGGTTCAACTCGACCGCGAAGAGTTGATCCCTGCACAATTTTTTTTTTTGAAAATTTATTCTCATAAATTTACAAGCCATAAGGAAAGCGCTCCTATCCCGGATTACTACAGTAATGTAAGCTGAAGCTGATACAACACTTTGTAACGCTAAGCATTAGGTTCCACCAAAATTAACGTCAGTTTCAAACCTGTACCTTCACCATGAGTTTTAAGCTTACTACGAGATTAGCACGCGCCACGCCTACTGGCTGCCTTGTGATAAAGATCCGCCCGCTCAATCGAAGCTCAAGTTCCATAGATGGAAAATTATGTTCTTGATTGTACATGGTTGGGTGGTAGAGTAAGCGTTATAGAAAATGCTTGACAACAAGCAGACAATCAGTATAGACGTGTATGGGGAAACAACTCCGGTAGTTGGCTGCAGCAGCGCGAGAGAAACGTTGGATATGGCTCCGTGTCGTCATTCTCCAACATAAACGCTTGATCTCACACTCTAAAGTCGACTCGCCACATTTTGGAAAAAATGGACTAAACTAGGTTACCCACACTCATCGTATAGTCGTCCATCGGATTGCCACTTCTTTCGCACCCTTGAGCAACATCTGCGAAGAAAAATTCCAAAGACTATAGCTAGCTCAAAAGCGACTTCCTCGAGTTCTTCAATTGCCAGCCTTGTTCTCTCTGGGAGGAAGATATCAAATCTTTGCCGAGCAAATAATTGACTGTCATTGATCACGATGGTGATTATATTTGCTGATCAACTGATTTCTTCAAATAAATAATAATCGAGTAAACAAAAGTGTTGAAATGCGAAGGTAATGATGAGAAAATCCAGCAGTTGGGTGGAGTTCCCGGTTCCTCAGCCTCATGTTCAAGCTCAAATTCCTCATAACGAGAACTCACCAAACCCATGTTATACTGCGCATTCGTTACCAAATTTTCGAACAAACCTTATTTATAATCAATGTCGTCTGCATAAAAGACGACCGAGTACAGTTTTTTGTCGATTAGTCGAACACGCTGCTCTGAGATCTGAGATTCTGACCTTAAAAACTTGCCATAAGCACTTTTTTCTTCGATTAAATGGATCGACCGCGCAAGAGATGAGCTTCGCAGTGAGGCCAGATAACACAGTTAGAGGACAAAGTTCTCGGTGTTAGTCGATCCTTGAGGGATCAGCCATGCATTTGCCTGTCGTAGCATCGCTCCAGGTGACGGAATATATCCATAGCCTTTACAATGACTCGCAATGGCCTATCGATGTATCAGGTCGATACTGCTATTCTCCTTGACGAGTCTGGTACCAATTCACCGACCGCGGAAGGATGGAAGGACTGTGGTCAACCCTAGATGCGCGGGATCGAAACCTGACCATCGATTTATAGACCACACGCTTGTCGTAGAGCACTTCTAACCACTACGCTACACACGCACTTTAGCAAAAACCATAATGAAAAGAGGAGATAACTGATGAAATACAGGCAAGGAATAAAATTAAGGGTTTCACGCTAATTTCCGAGGAACATAATGGGTGGTCCAAAGCGACCATTCGAACGGTAAGGCTAAACTCGGCTAAGTTAAAAACATAGGATTGGCCTAACCTGTTCTGCTGGTATTGAAGTGCGATTGACGATTTTCAGACGCGAAACTAGCTTCGGAGTACGCTGAGAAGTCAAACAGAATGATAGATAGATGTTAAGGACAAATTCTCAAATTTCAATCAGACTTACCTGTCTACGTTTACTAGCTACAACAGTGGAATCATCACCGGGCAGAATGCTCTTGGCTGAATGTTTCCGGGACTTGGCCACATTCTAAAGAACAGAAATAGTACTATGTACCAGACAAAGTGTTAAATCAAGAAAAAAACGTAGTTATCTGTTATCGCGACGCATTTTTTCAGCCATTCAATGAAATGACCATTCCGTTTTTCCATACACTCCCAATAATCATTCAATTGCTTGAATCTTAGCGATTGCAATAGTACACCTCTTTTTTCTTTCTTTTTTTTTCTTGAAAAAAAGCTTCTGCGAGAGCTGTAGCAGCGAATATGAAATTGAATTCCACACTCGGAGCGCTTTGTTCGCAAGGCTAAGGTTTGTAGTTGGCTTTTCACCAGATTTTGACCCTCATGGGACCATTGACGCAACTCCTCTGCATCTCGAACATCCAGCATTGCAACGTTGGACGGCCTGCTCCACCACCTCTACGTCTGTGACCCCCGCGTGGGAAGCACTGAATGTATTATTGTACCATTTCAACTGTATTATTGTTGTTATTTTCCTATTTATAACAATATAATTCATTTACATATGACATAACATAAAAACGTAACCATAATACAATTGAAGTAATACAATAAAACATTCAGTGCGTTTCAACGCCGAGGGTTAAAGATGCAGAGGAGGTGTAGCAGCCCGCCTAGTCTTGCCATGCCAGGGTTTGGAGGCGCAGAGGAGATGGGCTCACAGTTCCGAAACTGTTGGATACTCATTTGATAGTACAAATCCCAATGATTCTTAGACTATCTAGCTTCTATAAGTCCTTGTAGAGCAATAAGAGCATAATGCTCTCGGCGTTGATCAGTCTCTGAAGAATGTGCCATGCATTCGTCTTCAATTTTTAGCTTCGTTTGAGGTGATTCAATGCATATCTGGCCTTTACAATGACTCGCGGTGGCCCCCGCTGCATCGAGTCAGGGCTGCTTATCCTCCCAGACAAGTCTGAGACCAGTCTGGTACCAAGTTACTGACTCCGGAGGTATGGATGTTCAGGAGACCATGAGCGCGAGACTGAACCATTGACCTCGAATGGCATGCAAAGCAAATCTATATAATGCGCCACATGCGCTCTATAGAGCGATGTAAGAACAAAAGGAAGGTTAGTTTCGCACTCAAAATCACCGATTTTTGGATCGGCTCGATCGATCGCGCGGCACAAATCACAGGCGGTGTGTGATTTCCCTTCACTCATGTTATGGTTTCTTTTCCCTGTTCATATCCTTTTCGTGCACAGGTTTAGGCTGCCTAAGCTTAGGCTTGGTAGCGCGTTTACTTGACAATATAAAATGGTAGAAAGCCAAAGCCCAATGAACAGCGGGACAAGGTATGTGCAATTACGAAACCGAGAAAAAAAAATCAAACAGATAGCGAAAATAGCGGCGATAACGCGCCCAGCCTGTGGATCAATCCTATCTTTAATAGTATATCGCAGTAAGAAAGCCCTTGTTGAAATCAAGTACACTAATGAAACTGCTTAGATTCAAGCTTTCAATTGGTTTCTAAAAGTCTAGTGGAGGTAGTGGAGGAGCTTTGTTCAGCAGAAAACGCCTCTGCAAAAGAATGAGTCGCAATAACACAAAAGTAAAACGGAGAGGTCGAGACCGAACCTTATCATGCTTTTTCCGCTTTTTGCCAGTTATCTGAAAAACGATAATGATACCACTATGCATATAACAAGTAGACTATGCTAAATAAGGTCGTTTCACAAATTCTGGCACTAAAGCAATAAATACCGAATTTATTAACCAGAAGTAATCAAAATCGCATGATTTTATATAGTCCAATTGCGCATTTTCTTGCAAACATTTTGATATAGAACTTGCCTATACTTTCTTTAAAATAAAACCGTCGGGGGAAGGAACTAATCCGCTTGCTACTCCAACACAAATGGCGCTTAGAGGAAAAGTAAATGAAGTGGCACGCAGGATTAACGGATCTTCCTGTGAATGGCACGAGTGTGACAGATCCTCCAGACTGTTCTTTCCAGCTTTGAAATCGCAAACTACTCTCTCCAGCTTTGAAATCGCAAACTACTCTAAGCCGTCTTTCCTGCAACCGTATCATCGCTCCAAGCTTCGCTAATCTTAAGAGTCGTTTCACTACCATTTTCCCCTACGTGTCATTCGTGCATGAGTAGCAAGCAATTTTGTTCCCATGACAGCTGAATCTTAAGTCAAGTGTAGGAAAGTTGTATACCAAAATATTCGCAAGAAAATGCTCAACTGAACGACACCAAAATCATGCAATTCTAATCATCTTTGGTTGATAAATCTGGTGTTAACTGCTCTAATGCCAAAACTTATAGAGCAACCTTATACTAAGCCACTAATAAGAACTATACCACAACAATTTCATTGTCACTATCAGGATACAGCACGTCTTTCGGACTGTTCTTCGCTTTCGGTTGCGTCATAGGATCGGAATTTCGCTGAAAAAACAAGATAAAAAGAAAGTACAGCACTTTTGGAGTCCTATAAGTATGGATGACTCACTAAATTCTGACTCTGATGAGAACCATCGCGGTCAGAAGCTGATGTAGAATGATTCCAGGATGATAGAAATGCTTGAGATTGCTTCAACTGATCGTCCTGTCTTCTTGGTTTCTTTTCGATTTTGCCGACTATCGACTGGACATCCCAAACAGTGCCGGCTTTAGGAGGTTGAGGTCGTTGCACTTCAGCACCTCTACTCTCTGTGGAATTCCAACCCAACTGAGAAATAAGATTACCGGGAGGTCGTTCCCTTATGAGAAGACTTCCATCTGACAACCTTCTGGCTCGACGTAACTGACCATGCTCATCCCTCAAAAGGACGACACCTTTCTGTGGTTTTTGAGAGGCTGTAGCACTGGAGCTTAATTGCACCTGAACATTTTTTGGAGCGTTATTTTGCTCTGAAAACTGGGATTGAGCCCTACTAGTCAACGACGAAAAGGTTTTCTCCACTTGGTGGTCAGTGGCCTGATTCTTGTCAGCTATTTCTGTTGTAGGATCTGAGGTAGCTATGCCATTTATTGGAATATCGTTTAGAATTTGTTCAGAAGTGCCTTCTCTGTCACTCAAACTGAGTACTGAGTTTGCATCAAGTGGCCGAGTTATCGGTCTCCCACTAGAAGCACTTCGACGGTAATTTAAAGCTGGCGTTTCGCGGCGCCCAGACGAATGGCTGCGAGGGTAGACGTGGTCAGGACGACCTGAGGACGAAGTGGTAGTAGACAATGCATTCCCTGTCAATACATCTGGCCTTCGTGTAGCTTCCGTAGTAGGCATATTTGTCAAGAACGGTGCTCTGACAGCGCCCGAACTAGACGGTAGATTTTGCTGTGATGCTGCTAGTGTGGCATAATGATTAGATCGGGGTACTTGATCAATCCTCGACATTCGTGCTCCTTGTGGACGACCACCAGTTGTGGACCAGCTATTATACGAACCTCCTCCTCCTCTCCTTGCTGAATCTGCCATCTCGCGAAGGTTATGAACTGGTCGTTGAACATATCTATGTAGGAAAACATACCATTCGTAATCGATGGACTTAGAAAAACACCTACCTTTGGTGTTCCGTAGCTGCACGATCTAAACCGCGTAAGTCATCCAAGGCAACAACATAACGACCTGTTGCCGGATCTAATGCTGGCTGAAACTTGTCGGATTAGCCGAGATTCGACACAAATGACTCTAGCCGAACATACCTCAATAGCTCTGTTGGTAATCATACGGATAGCTTTCGATGCAGTTGACCGTTGGTGAAGCAATGTCCTATAAGGTATCGACTTATTTGCCTAAAGCACCCATCAGTCTTTCAATCTAGACATACATTTTCACCTAAGAAAAGCAAAAAAAAAGGATATAGCTCCCGTCGTTGCTCAATCTCCGCGGGTGCGTCATGTATCCGACATCACCGAGCATCGTATGAAGTGACTCAATCGCAGTTTGGCCTTTACAGTGACCTGCGGTAGTCTGTCAAGTTTCAGGTCAGTGCTGCTATCCTTCCAGACTAGTCTGGTATCAGTTCACCGACTCCAGAAGGATGGAGGCTTGCTGAACATTGAGCGCGGAATCGAGCCACTGACCGTCGAATTATCGACCATATGTTGCAGACTACCACTAACCACAGTGCCACACGCGCTCTTTTAAGAAGGTAATAAACAAAAAACTGCTCAGGTTTGATGTAAACATAAAAAAACAGCGTACTTGGAAGGACCAGCAGGTACACGGCAAACATAGGACTGAGGTAGTGATGACCTCTGCCGCATTGGCTCCTAAAATAACCATGGAAATGTTTACTTCTTGGCCTCGAACTTTAACTTCTAACCGTCTAACCACTAAACTAACCTCATACTGTAACGTTACTTGTTCGCGATTAGCGAAAGCATCATTTACCAGTCGTTTTATGTTCGCTCTTTTGTTGTGTTCATAGGCTTCGAGACGTGGTGTGCCAAGTTCATGAGGTACGATTACTGGCTGTAAACGAGAGAAGTACCACAACAGCGTACGAAAGCCTTCAATGATGGCGTATAGTTGTCTAGATAATACGAGCAACATACTTCGCTTGTCGAAGCATCACCAGCAACTGGTTTTAGCATTGTTGAAGATGAACCTGGAAGCGTGGCGAACGAGGAAGAATGAGATGTACTAGGTTTCGTTGGATAAGTCTTCATCTGGGTCGCTATGGAAGATCTCAGCGGTTGAAAACCTCGTGGGATACCCTGTAAAGCTTCTCTATTGTCTGAAGTAAACTATGACACAAAGGAAGAAAGGAGAAAAAGCCACTTTATATAGTATTCGTTGCTGTTCAGCATAGTCAGGTGGAGGTTTTTGAGTCGGTTTCGGTCCACGTCGAATCACTGGTGCTCGACCATGACCACTAGCAGCATTAGCGTAGAAGCTGTAAAAATGGATTTGACCTCTGGCTAGCTACGGCCAACGTTCCCGAAGAACTTGACAAACACAAACTAACCATTTTCTTTCAAAGATCTGCATTAAGCGGTTCGAAAGCTGCCGAAACTCATTACGCATACTATCATCCCATCTGAACTATTCGAATTAATACAAATCACCTACGACAAGAATGGTAATCCAGTCGTCGATTTTGCAAAACAAGAGGCCAAGTGCACAAAAAGTTGCGAATTTAACATTCGGCAGTGCCGACTCGGCGATTCGACTACATTAACCAAAACGGCCGAAAACGCCGTGAAAAGTCGATTTTAGAGGACTTTTTAGCGTAACAAAAACCCTCGCGCTGGGCCCCCAATCTCACCGGGATATAGTCGAGTTCCAAGAGTTATCGACTGACGTGAATACTATAGTGAACACGATGTTATTAACGCCGTACCTACACCTCAAAAACGGCTATTTTCATGTGTTTTGCCAACTCCCCGGCTTTAACCCGAGGACCGGGCTAGTTAGGGACATTTCAAACCGCCTTGGGGCTACGTAATGATCTTTAACTCGTTTACGTAGGGCAAGAGCCCAAGTGCCAAAATAGTGGTGGATTGGCCAAATAGTGCTAATTTGACACGTTCACTTGATTTTAATTTCAGCAGCCATTGTAAAATTAACTGCGGCGATGCTAAGACTAAGACTAAGACTAAGACAAAGACTAGTCCAGTCCACTTACTCTTCGTAATCGGGAAACAACGGAAATACCTTCCCGAATTGGATATCCTGGATGTAGCGAGTCTGGTCTGTAAAAAATCGGATTGAGACTGAGAAAGTAGAAGTAGACCTAATGGAATCAATTCTTGTTCTTATTGAGGTCTCCTAAAGCTCAATAGGCCAAGTATGAAGAATCTTTTGCTTATCAAATACACCTTAGATCTCTTCCATGATACAAGATGGATAAAACAAAAGGACGTTGAAGTGTGAAATCTTCCTAAACGGCTAAGTTTACTTCCAAAAGCATTCTTAGACAAATGACTTCTTATATTTAACCCTTTACGGATGATAAGGAGAGTCCTTTTCGATCTTTAACTTTTTAAAGGCCTTCTTCGCAAACCAGAGCTTATCTATCAGGATTTTCATAGTTATTAGAAAGTTCAAATCTGAGCCATTTCATCACTTTGCACAGTTTTTGAAAAGGCTTTCTTAGTACGCTGTGAAAGCGGAAATAAAACTATGTTTCAAACTCGGTCCCTCTCGACCGGGTAGGGGTAGGGTCTGTGGCTAGACTTTCATCATATCATACTAATATCGCAAATGAAAGTTACAGATGCACAAAAGTATGAGAGCGTGTAGAGAAAACGACATAGCACTAGAGAAATAAAGAAAAAACTCTGCAATTCTTTCTAAAGAGAAAAAAACCTTTTCAAATAACGAAAATCGCGCGTCGCTTGCGAAAATTAATCAACAGTCGTCCGCAAGAGGATTTGGTCTAAGTATTTCAAAAAATTAGATTACAAAACTAACCATGACTAGGACGATCCCTTGTATCGATGACTGTACGGAAGAACCCGTGTATGTGAGCTCCTCTCGAGTGAAATCGATACAGATCACTGGCGAATGCCTCCACCGGTTTATATCGAGTATCAGCTTCCAGAACAGCTACATTTGCAAACGGGAAGTAACGATCACAGGCCTTTTTATAGTTGACAAGGAGGTATTCTTTCTTCTCCGTGGGTGAGAGATTCGGCGGAAAATATGCTAGAAACAAACAGAGAAAAATTAGGTGCAAATAGATTGTAAAACTAAAAAATGCTTTAAAGTTGATAAATCCCTGAGGGATGCGTCATGCGTTCGACTCCATTCGTAGCATTATTTTTTGAGGCGACTAGTGCATATTGAACCTTTACAATGATTCGTGGGGGCATCCGATGTATCATGTCAGTGCTGCTATCCTCCCAGACAAGCCGGGTACCACATCGCCAACCCAGAAAGGATGAAAGGCTTGGTGACCTTCAGTGCGGGATTGAACCATCGACCATCGACCACGACGTATGTATAGCAGAACATCTCTAACACTGCGTCATACGCGCTCAAATGAATTGTAAGGGGAAAGTGATACGCGTAGTACTCAAACTCTTGTAACAGCTAAAAAAGATTAGTATAAAGGCTACGCATCCATGTAAGAGACAATAACCCAAGCTAAAGTCAAGTCAAGGACCACTTTCTCAAGCAGATATGCTGCTAACTTCCCAAACAAGTCTGACACCTCTCGCCGATCCCGAAGAGTCATGAGGGATTTGGTGAGCCCTGAGCGTGAGGGACTAAACCATCGATCACCTACATGTCGCACAGCACCATCATCTACGGCGCCACATATGCTTTTCACCTCTAACGACGCTTGATGAAAACGATTGCATGATGCATTCCTCTCCTCAGGGAATGGTCAACGCCGAGGGCCTTATCACTCATTTCCTTAGTGGATAATTGTTTGAGTATTGGCTAGAATCTCTCTTACTCCTTATTTCAAAAGGATACAATGATGTTCGTAAAGCGTTACATGGCATTCCCAAGCCAATCCGTCCTGGGACAACGTAATCTCAAAATATTAAGCCGTTCCATAAATTTCAGCACTACAGCAGTGAACGTCAAATGCATTGACCAGAAGTAACTGAAATTGCATGAGTTTGGTATCCTTTACTCGCGAATTTTCTTGCAAACATTTTGGTGTATAAATTGCCTATGCTTGCTTTAAGATGGAGCTGTCTTGGGAACAAATTCGCTAGCTACTCATGTAGGAATGGCGCCTAGGAGAAAATGATAGCGAAGCGGCGCGCAGGATCAATGGAGCTTCCTATGAACGGCTCAAAAGCGACCGATTCTCCCGGCCGTTCTCCCCAGCTTTAGACGTCGCGAGTCACTTCCTAGTGTTCTTTCTGAATTAATTATGTGCGCCGCTTCACTAGCACTTTCCCCTACGCGCCATTCGTGCATATGCAGCAAGCGAGTTTGTTCCCAAGACAACTTCACCTCAAGGCAATTATAGGCAAGTTGTAAACCAAAAAATTCGCAGAAAAATGCGCAATTGGATGGCACCAAAATCATACATTTTCAATTACTTCTCGTTAATAAACTCGGCGTTTATTACTCTAGTGTCAAAATTTATACGAAGACTTAATACATTCTGGCTGCCCTATGAGTGGAAAATGTGAATCTATACTTGGCTGGTATAGATGGTATCTGTTAGGATCCTCTGCCTTCTACGAAGAAGCATAAGTTCGTTATCGTTAGAAAATTAAAGAGTAACCTTAACTCCCGATTTATGCACTAGATGAGACTTGGAATTTTTATAGTAAATCCTAAGGAAACCTTATTCCTGAATGACTCAGTAGCTGAGACCAAGGCCTTCCAAATGAAAAGCTTTGAGCTATCAGATACTCACGTCGTTGAATTGTTTTCGGTGCTCGGAAATTCGAATGATCTGGCCGATCTTCTGAATGGATAATCGCTTCTCTCTCGTCCAGACCTCCAATGAAGTACTCATGGTCTTCAAGCTGTACGCCATCCCATTCGCCTTCATCGTATCCCTGTGAAGTTAGGGTAAGATGTCGGCTAGGTACTAGCATGAATTCATAAAGAAACGAACCTGTACAAGGTAGGCAAGAGATTCATCCTTCAAGTCTTCATACAGTGGACGACGTGGTTGTGATTTCGACCTGGATCGTAGGATTGAGACCGGATGTGATGGTGGAGGTGGTGGACCGACGAACTGATTTGATGGTCCTTCGAACATGGCCATCGGTCGGACCTCGTACTCCACCGAATGATTCTGTCTCATTTCCATTGTCGATGAGGCGTTTTGAACGACATAATGGACTCGATTAGTACCCGGTATTGACGTCTCCATCTGTCGAGATGCTACAATCTGACCGTGATGGTCCAACGATGATCGCCCGTACTGCTGATGCTGCGGGTACGTTGTCATCACCTCTTCGGGTACGACAGTCGTCACATACTGATGATGAGGTTCTATCGTGTTCGCTAACATATCGTCGATTACAACTTCATTAGCGGCTACTTGCAGGCTTTCAACCGATGTTCTCATTGTTTCCATATCCCTGTCGGTCTCCGTCAGCAGACAGACTTCTTCCGTATGGTCCAAGTGCTGAAACGAGCACGCATTCGCATCAATGCGATGACACATCCGAGGCGAGATCCTGAAAATCCTAGAACAAACCTGTCCAATGTTCTGTAGATCGTCATGGAATGGATACGAATCCTGATAGATCACATCGCCAGACAGCTGTTGTACCCATTCGCTGTCGTCGGCGACCATATACTGCGGAAATGTTACCGTCGTCGTCGTCGGATGGTGATGAATCCTACCGACAACCTCTCCTCCTCCTCCTCCTCTTCCTTCTAATCCTCCTCTGCTACTAGTACAGCCGGCAGGACCAACGTGTCCATCATCGGTGCCACCGGAGCCACCGCCGCCGCCACTGTAGTACGGATGAGCCTCGTTGTCGCCGTCAACATGTTGTCCTCCTGGATCAATATCGGGCTCATTGGACATACTGAAAAGAAAAATAGAGCCGGACTGGTGCTGGAGTCATTCTATGGGATCCCTAAGGCCTGAAATCGGCCCTGATAGGGCTCAAGGATGGCTGGGAATCTAATGAAATTTGTCGACGACCCCGAACTATCGGCCGTGCCAAAGGGGAAATCGTGTGAATAGAATTATCTCTGAAATTATGGATGGAAAATGAGGAAATTGTTGAAAGAACCGCTATGAAAACCTCTTAAATAAGGCGGTAAAATCGGAATCATATCGAAATCCACGAAAGCCACATTTGCGAAAATCGCTTGAATCGCAAAATTCGACGCAACGAGCGCTTCACAGACGACAAATCGTTGATTTCGACAAGAAACGTTCTCGTTACCGAAAAACTCGCAATACACCGGAATCGAAGGCGTTCCTCTCCGGAAAAGAGAGAAAAGAACGAGCTTTAAATTTGTATTTAAGAAATACAACAATAAGAAAAGGTGGATGGCGTAGTGGCGAGTTGGGGGGGGGGGGGGGGGGCGAGTGAAGCGATGCGGGCAGTCGGCGGCGATGACAACGACCACGAGTCGCCCCGGGAGTGGTCCTGCAACGATTCGTCAGCAACACCTTGGAGGAGGACGAGGAGACAGAGCTGTCACAAAAAATGGGGACGAGACGGGACAGGACGCGGCAGGGACAGGGACAGGAGCGACGAACCAGGAACACGAACCATGATGCGTCTCAGCGGAGATCCGCCAACATCATCTCAGCCAACCAATGGCCATGCGCATGTTCTCCAATTTCCACGCTTTCTTTGTTGTATTTCTAAAATACATGTTTGAAAAACATCAGACGGGATGAGGACGAGATGAGAAGGGACGAGGCAGCGACAGGTACGACGATCAAGGGGCACGAACCAGTGTGCGTCTCAGCAGAGATCCGCCAACATCATCTCGCCACTCAACGGGCACGCGCATGCTTCTCCAATTTTCACACTTCACCCGGTTGCATCTCTCCATCGTTATGCTCGTAGCTTTGGCGTTCCATAAGCAGCACTACACTTTGTCAACGTTACCTTGCCCTTCTAAAGTGCAGTGAGTTTTCTATAGTCGCACTGTGTTGTGCTTGACAGCTCTCTCGACTGCTTATGTAATCATAGACAATTCGAGGAAAGACTTGAAAGAAGACAAGTTCTATCAGTCGTTACTTGCTCAATAGTGTGGGGTCGTAACGGGACATGGTGAAATGGTAGGGACAGGGAAAACGAACGAGGGACACGAACCAGTGTGCATGCCAGCAACGATCCGTCAACATCGTCTCGGCCAGCTAACGGGCACGCGCATGTTTCTCAATTTCCACACTTCATCGGTTGCATCGCTCCATTGTAACGCTTGTGGCTGTGGTGTTCGATTAGAGGACTTACGCTTTGTCGAGGCACTTTCTTGTGAAGTCCAATAGGAATTGTACCGTCGCACTGTTCTATACTGTAGGGGCAGCGAAGAAGAACGAGGGACTTGAACCAGTGTGCGTCCCAGTAGAGATGCGCCAACATCATCTAGGCCAGTCAGCAATCCGCGCATGTTCTCCACTTTGCACACTTCAACGGTTGCATATCTCCATCGTTATGCTTGTAGCTGTGGTGTTCCATTAGAGGAACTACGCTTTATCAAGGGTACTCCACCGTTGTGAAGTCCAGTGTGTTTTGTATAGTCGCATTGTGTTGAACTTGACTGCTGTTTCGACCGTTCAAGTGATTTGATTGGCTGCTTGACGAATGCTGTCTTCTCTACGAATCCTTTCCTTGACTTGTACCGATTTTGTGCTGATTGCTGATTATTGATTGTCAAATTGTCTATGATTGTCTGTTGATATGATGTTAACTGTAGGTGCTGATTGTTGATTGTCAAATTGGAATCTTTTCATTATTCGACCTTTTTAGGCGGTGGCGTGATGTCATAGAAATACCCAGTGATTTAGAGTGATGTTCAAAACTTCCGCGTCAGGCGCGACTCGAACCCGCATCTCACTCTATATTGGGAACGCGTGCTCTAACCCGTTGCACTACTGTCGCTCGTTTTGCCATCACTCTTTCTACTCTACAACGCTTCTATTTGTCAACAACCAACCGTCAACGATTTGGCCCAGGTGATCAGTATCGACAACAAACCCATTCACGCTGATACATGTCAGGTATTGGATGATCAATCACATTTTTTTTATTTGACCGCTTAAAGTGGTGAAATGATTTCATAGACATGCCCAGCGATGTAGGGTGATATGCAAAACTCCTGCGTCAGCCGGGACTCGAACCGGCATCTAACTCTATCCGAGAGCGCGTGCTCTAACCGTTGCACTACTGACGACCGTTTTGTCATCACTCAAATGAAAAAAATTCTATTTGATCATCCAATACCCAATGACTGTCAACGTGACTGGGTTCAGTGTCGATACCGATTACCTGGGCCAAACTGTTAACGGTTGGTTGCTGACAGTTAGATGCGTTGTAGCTTACAAAAAGTGATGGCAAAACAGGCGTTAGTAGTAGCGTTGTAACGGGTTAGAGCACGCGCTCCCTGAATAGAGGAAGATAAGGGTTTGAGCCCCGCCTGACGCGGAGTTTTGCACATCACTCTGCGTCATTGGGGTTTTCAAATGTTTGACCACAAAGGGATGGGGAGCTTGGTGAATCAGCGGAGGAGTGAAATCAGAACTGTTGATTGTGATGAACGGCATCATCACCACTGCGCTGTCCACTCTTGTTTTACAGCTGTTTTACTCTGTAAATGTTCAGTTTGGTGATAAACTTACACAAAACTGTTACAAATCGTTTCTAATCTTTCGGACTTGTCCTGTGCTTTCCACTTTACTCCATGCGATGACGACAACGACGATGGCCCGCCCATATTGCGAGAAGAAATTCGTATGGACTCACGACTCAAATCGCCCTTACCTCTGAAGAGGCGAGATCGCCGAAACGTTAGCCACAGTGAGGATTGATGATAAGCTCATGGAGTCTGTCAATAAACACTCGAAATTGATAGTATTTTAGTGTGTTTCGCACTGTTATGATGTTTCCTATATTCCTAAGAGAATTGAGTGATGAGCAAAAACACGACCTAAACAGGCGAGAATTGAACCCACTTTTCATCCTATTCGAGAATGAGTGGTCGGGCAGATGTGCCTTAGTGGTGTAATGGTAGAGCACGCGTCCCCGGATAGGATGAAACGTGGGTTCGATTACCGCCTGAGGTCGTGTTTTTGCTCATCACTCAATTCTCTTAGGAATATAGGAAACATCATAACAGTGCGAAACGCACTAAAAATACTATCAATTTCGAGTATTAGCAATTGAAATAGCTGTCAGCTCAACTGGGTTTATGAAGCGAAATCGCATACCCGACCAAACCTGTCAAAGGTTGGTGGCTGATAGCTAACATTGAGATGTTGAAGAATGAGTGGTCAGGAAAGTGTTCTCAGTGGTGTAGTGGTAGAGCACGCGTCCCCAAATAGGATGAAACGTGGGTTCGATTCCCACCTGAAATCGTGTTTCTGCTCACTACTCAATTTTCTGTCAATAAAATAAAACGCTGGCTATTTTGCCGAGATTCATTGAAAGCTGACACTGAGAATTCTTTTCTTCATTTGTTTTATAACTGATATATGTGGAACGAGAACGCAAGTGGTGCAGTGGATAGAGGTGCTCTACAGCACATCTGTAGTCCTGGGTTCATTTCGACACTGGGCTCACCAAAGCGTCCATTCCTTCGGGGTCGGCAAATAGGTACAGGAACATCCAAGAGTATAGAGTGCGGTTCGCAAAAATCTTACTCCAGACGAAGTTGAACCCGCTTGTCACCGGTACTCCGCGCGTGCTACCATCACACCACCAGGGTCACCGCTTTGCTACACTCTTCGCTATATCCTATATTTTTTGCATACCACTCTATACTCTCGAATGATCTCTATAACATCATGTTACTGCTAAAAAGGCAGTAAAGATAATGAATTTTTATAGATTATTAATCCCGAATAACTGTCATCTTAACTGGATTCAATGCCGATGTGTGCCCACCCGACCAAATCTCGTTATAGGTTGTTGGTGACCGCTACGATAGTATACATCAAATAAAAAGTTGCAAAGCGATAGGCTCGGTGGTGTAGTGGTAGCATTAGCGCTTCTGGTGTGGGTAGAAAACGCCGATTCAACTCCCGCCTGGGGTAAAGCTTTTGCGTACCTTTCTATACTTCTAGATGACCTTCATAACATCATATCACCGTCAAAAAAAAAACTAAAAGTAATGAATGTCGTAGGAAACTGACTTATCTGGGCGATAGTAGCACTGCTTCGATATATCGGTAGGCCATCTTGAGTCATTGTTAAGGCCAGATATGCAATCATTCACCCCAAACGATGCTTGATGAAGTTGAAGGCATTGCGCTTTCTTCAAAAATTGATCGACGTCGAGAGCTTTGTTAATCTTATCGTTTATCCATGGAGTCAGCTAATTTCATATTTGTTCAGTCAGGTGTGTTGATATAAAGAAAGCTTTTGGATGTTCACAGCATTTACTGTCACTATATATTAGTATATGGAACTAAAACTGTATAACTATGTATAAAGACGAATTCTTTGCATGGTGATAAACTTCAACCGAAAAAAGCCGACAATGACCTACTATTCCGAAGAATTGCTGCGAAGCTCTACTTGAGATGTTTGAGGAAGATTGGACATATTCTCCATAAATACGAAATGTTAAGGTTACTATACAATAATCATCTGACCGTCGCGAACATTTCGATGGAGTAGGCCTTCTTCAGAAACTAAAATGTTTGCGCTCACCTGCAGCTTATTCACCTATTCGCGACTATAAGCATCGATATGAATGCGCATGATGCGAAAATAAAAGCCAAGTTAGCAACGATTTATCTGGGCTCATAACGAGTCAATTTTGTAACAAAAGCCAATGGGATGCACATACCTTCGTTATCGAATACAAGTTCTTCTACTGTATTATGTTCAGCTTCCGACTTTCTGAGCACATAAGACGTGTTTCAACAAGCTTTCTTTGTCAAGGCTTGTACATTTAAAACACGAAAGCAGCTACAAAAGAGGGATTTCCTCCAGCAGAACATGATGGGATTTGTCAGTGTGTCTTGATTTGGCAACAACATGAGAACTATGAAAGTTTACATTGTACTTCCACCTTCTGAGAATCTTAGTTCAAAAATATTCAATGTTTGGAGGATGTTTTACGAAATTTATATGTAATTTTGAAACAATACTGCGATATCTCTTCCGTCAGTCTATTAAATCCTCTGACTCTGAAGCGCTCTGGCTATAGAAGAATTCCTGACAATCATGGAATATAATCACTTTATGGCGAAGAAGTTTATCCCGTGAAAAGGTTTTAAGCACAAAAAATAAACCTCGAAAATCTTTTTATCTGCACGACAAGCAAAATGGAGCTTTTATCCAATATCACTGTATCAACACTATTTTCCTTTTGAAGAAATATCATAATAGAATGGTAGAATTTATCAGATCCATACGCTTGAAATCTCTGGTGTATTATCGGAAGTATCGTAAATAGTTCCGTAAGCTATCCTTTCTCAGTTTTTATGTTCGAATGATTACAGTTGTTGTTTGGGTTTCGCATAAGTGCAGATGTTTTTCACGTTTTGCGCTACAGCCTTATTACACCGCCTCTCGATAGACAGATTGGAACCAAATTTGAGAAATTAGTAACTAGGTTAGTTTTTTCGAAAAACTGACGATAATACCTCGATTATTGACGTGCAGAAGGACTTGAGGTCTTAATGAACTTGATTCTAATGCCACATGAGGGTAATTTATTTCTACAAGGTGTAATTTTTTACTTTGTAAGTTGAAACCGTGAAAATACAACTACAGCGAAAAGTTCAAAGAGTTCAACATAAACACGACAAACACCAAGAATTGATTTGTCTTCAGCACCACACTCTGTTGGACGAAATCTCCCTTATTCAGAGCTTTCGCTGTTTAAGCTGCCACAAAAAGAGAGGAAAAAACCATTTGTCGTTTTTAATAGGGAAGGCCTTCATCGTACCGTAAGCCAACGAATGTCCATAGATTCTGGTGGTTTTCATTTCTATTTACGCCTAAAATACTGAGCAATAACAGCGTCAGTATTTATTGAATAACCAGTAATCCGTGAAGACTCGATGTAGTAATTTCTTAAATTGATGTCCTACTGTTTAGTTCACAGAATGAGAGAAGGACTCTTGGACTTTAGAAATGGTTTCAAAATGCTATGATTACCGTACCACAGACACTGAATGTATGTAAAAAGAATAAACCTTTGTGCTCCTGATACATGAGCCATGCATTCGCTTCCATTCGTACATCGTTAGAGATGATTGTATGCATATCTGGCTTTATAACAGCTCACGATGACCTACTAATTTATCAAGGCAATGGAGCTATCCTTCAGACAAGTCTGCTATTCAGATGAAAAGTTTAGTACGCCATGGGCGCGGTATCGAACCATCCACCCATGTGTATCTCGCAGACCACCTCTGAACACTGTGCTACACGCGCCTTTGTAATGTCCGTACATATGCCATGTGTCCGACTAAGCTCCTTTTCCACTCATGTACGAGTCATATAGGACTGATTTCGATTGTAATGATGGGTACATCCAAGTCACATCAATGTCCATTGAAGCATCTATCAAATCGGTGCTGCTGTTTTCCCAGACAAGTCTGGTAGCAAAGTGATTCACGAAGGATTAGAAGACTTGGTGAACCCGGAAACCGTTATTGAACCAAAGACTACATGTGTATTTGAACCAAAGACTACATGTGTATTCGATAACAAACGAGATTTTTCTGAAATTTGAAGAACGCGAGAATTTTAAAGCTCTGCAGGGCATCTGGAACACTGGGTACACACGTCCCGTGGAATGAAGTTGGTGGGTATAAAGATGTATAGACAGGCTCAACAAGGGCTGCGAAGCATTTTCAAATGACAGCTTTGTGTATGTATGATGGACCATGATGAAATGCTTTAGATATTAGTATACTCATCATTTATGGATTTGGAGCGATAACTCAAAGTCTCTTCTGTAACCCTGCAAAGCTTTAAAATTCTCGCGTTCTTCAAATATCAGAAAAATCTCGTTTGTTATCGAAAAGCAAGAAGCTCGTAGGCAAAAACGAAACAATCTAATCGTTCTTATTCTGCTTACTTAAGCTCGATATGATAGACACAAGTAAGTTTATAGTTGAGAAAGGCCATTATTTGATAAAGAAAGATATCCATATGCTGCCAATTCGCACATTTATTAATGACGGCATGATAATATATAAATGCGTCATATCATGATAATAATAATGAATGATATTTAGAATGCTATTCCATAAATATAAATCTGCTCAGAGTAATAGGTTGTCTATAGGATTCTCGAATTCTCAAGTCAATTTTTCAGTAGTTGCAGACTACATAATCTGTGACCAAATCAAGATTTTCAGTATTGTGGAAAAACATTGACTTAAAACAACCATGTCAGTGGACAACGCTTCAAGAAGGCTTCAGCGCAACAAATCTTGATTGAGATGTCGTTCGGGTCACAACCGCCGTTATACCCTATTTTTATCGTTGTGATACAGATCTTCGAATTACAAGTGTTCACGGAAACCTTGTTAAACTAGAGCATTCTTATCATACTATTCTTGATGATTAATTGAGTGATAAACCAGTTACGCTACAGCTTCATAATTCCACAAGAAATTGTCATCGACGCAAGTAGCGTTCGACAAGGCAAAGCCATGTTGCGAAAACTATTTATAGCCACTTTCAAGAAAAGGCGATTTTGAACTCTTACTTGCGTGGAAACACTGGTGTGTGATACCCGAATTATGGGGAAACAATGTAGGAAAAGTGACAATTTAGTCGTCATACGCCTGTTGCTCCTATAAGCGCAGCGACATCATCAGATAGCGCTGATGTACTTTTCAAAAGGCTATATAAGTGGCATTTTTTCATGAAATGGAAAATTTTGGAAAACACAAGAAAATCTATGAAGCGTAAACCATTTTTTCGAAATTTTATTAATGTTAATGTCGTAGAATTCTTGCTAGATAATCATAATAGGTTTGAATGGAGAAGAAAATTCAAAATGTCACCTACAGCACAAATTACCACTTCCACGTTGAACATTCGAATCTACAACCCACACTATTGGATGCCATGTTCTCCATATTGCTCTCTGGTGCTTTCTTTTAATTCTGAAAATAGTATATAACAATCAGAACATCAAAACAAATGATACCATAACAGCGTGGTTATGAAAGTCATTGTTATTTCATGTGTGGAGTGACGCAAGCGATGCGACAGATTCAACTCAATGCATTTTAACATCCGAGACATTTATTCTTCAACCTGCAGCTGGCTACATTGCACAGCCGCATACATTAAAAGGATAAAAAAGGATAAAGCTCTCGGCGTTGAGCAATACGTGAGGGATGCGTCATGCATTCGTCTTCAATTTTCAATTTCGTTTGATGATTGAATGCATATCTGGCCTTTACAACGACTCGCGCTGGCCTCCCGCTGAACCGGGTCGGTACTGCTTATCCTCCCAAAGAAGTCTAGCACCAGTCTGGTACCAATTTATCGACCCCGGAAAAAAGGATGACTTGGTGTGCCATGAGCTTGAGATAAAACTAGACCTCGTGTGCGACGCAGAGCACCTCTAACCACTGCGCCACATGCGCCCTCCGCCGCATACATTACGAAAAAAAATTACAAGAGAGAACTCAGTCCCACAATAAGCTCTGCACTGTAGCAAGGAGGGAGGCGTATGTGATGACGGCACAGAGGACAATGACACTGGTCCATGACCACTTTTCAGTCGATGGATGTCGGCTGGTAGAGCAAAATTGATCAATGGCATCGACTGTTTCAAAACCTCGCAATTAACATTCTAAATAATTTCAAAAAAAGAATGTTCAAAGCTTAAGCGAGACTGGTACGCCAGGGCCATACACCGGCGTTTCGGAGGTCTCGTCCTCCTCGTCAGTGACCCATCCGTTCCTCATAAACATTGTTTTCGTTAGATTCAGTTAAAGACCAGTCTTTCCATAGGCGTTATCGAAATCGGTCAACATTCGTTCCGCTTGGCTGATGTTTGGTGTTATGAGAACGATATCGTCAGCAAAGCGAAGATGGCTTAGTTGTCAACCGTCGATTTTCACTCCCATTTCGTCCCATTTTAATGTTCGCATGACGTTTTGTAGGGTGGCAGTGAACAGTTTTGGCGAAATTGTATCGCCTTGTCAAACCCCTCTTCTTACGTCAATGGTGATATTGTTGTAGAATGGAGATAATTTGGTCGTGAAATCTTTATAAAGCTCACAAAGGATCATTATGTACCGAGTAGGGACGCCCTGGTTATCCAGAGCTTCTATAAGCGCTTCTGTTTCCACTAAATCAAAGGCTTTCTTCAGATCGATGAAAGTGAGACAGAGTGGTTGTTTGTACTCTCGTGAAACTTCAGTGAGTCTTGTGATCGTGTGAATGTGGTCCATGGTACTAAATCCTTTTCGGAACCCTGCTTGTTCGCATGGCTGTCCTTCTTCCAGTGTTCTGTCAATCCTGTTAAGTAGAGAGAGTGACTCGAGATGACTCGAGTAAAGACTTTATAGACAACGGACAGCAAGCAGATTGGGCGATAATTGCCAATGTCGTGAAGGTCTCCCTTTTTGAACAACAATACGGTCTTGCTGGTTTTCCATTGAATAGTGACCTTGCATTCTGACAGGTACCGAGTGAAGAGCCGAACCAGGGTGTTGATGAGAACTGGTGGCAGGTTCTTCAGATGTTCTGATTTAATCCTGTCTCGACCGGGTGTTGTTCTGTTCTTCACCGACTACATAGCATGTCGGATTTCGGAAGGGAGGACCGGTGGGACGACATATTCGTCCTCTTTCAATTTATATGACGGCAAGAGGACATGGCTAGCGAAGAGATCCGAGAAGAATTGGTGTATGATTTTCTTCACAGCCTTTCTCGAAGCTCTAAGTGTCCCGTCAGGGTATCGAAGTGCAATCATCTCGGTCTTATAGTTGGCGAAGTCTCGCTGGGATTTGCGAATGTTCTTCCCAGCCTCTACAGCTTCTGCTATAACTGCTGCTCTTCTCTCTTTGAGATCTTCTTTTATCGCTTCTCTGCATCGTTTCGCAAGTTCGAACGTAAGGTTTCGGTTGCCTGCAGCTCGTGCGATTCCACGTTGACGTATCAGCTCGAGTGTCTGCGGAGACAAGCTTCTCTTCGTGACCATAGGACTCTCGGCTTTTATAGAGCTAAGGTGAAGATATTCAACGAGTCGATCGTATTCTTCGTCGATGTTGTCGACAACGGTATCCTCTCAAGAGCCGACAAATGATTTGAATACATCCCAGTTTATGGTAGTTCTGGGACTTCGTTGTTTGAATTTAGCGGCTTTCTATCCTCTCCTCGAAAATCGAAACGTTGTGCGAAGGAGGCGATGGTCTGATTCCGTGTAGAACTTAGAAACAACAGCGACATCGGTCAGGCAAAACCTTCGATTTACTATGATGTAATCTATTTCGTTATGGTACTCTCCATTGGGAGACTCCCACGTCCATCGCTGAGAAAGAGGCTTTTGGAATTGCGAGTTACCATGGATGGTTTGGGTCGTCATGATCAACTCAGATAACCTCTCACCTTGTTCATTCCATTCTAGTCCGTAGGTTCCTATGTGACGTTCTTCAGACGTTCTTCTAAGTCCAATTTTTGTGTTAAAATTTCCGACAATGACCTTGAAGAATGTACGATCTTCTCCAAAGAATTTCTTGAGGTCCATATAGAACGCTTCGACTTCGCCTTCGTCATAGCTTGATGTTGGTGCGTAAGCAACGAAGATGGTCAAAGCCGGCATAGAACCACATCGTTTCAACTGTAATCGTCCGATACGGGTTATTAGTTCTATCATACTACTAACCACCAATAATTAACAGTATATTAGCTGTCAGCTGAACTTGGTTTATGGGAGCGATACTGCTTACCCGATCAAACCTTTAATGGTTAGTGGCCCTTAGCTATGATATAAAGATATTGAAGGATGAGTGGTGAGTAAGCGGTGGCCTCGATGATGCTGTGGTAGCACGCGTTCCCAGTGTGGATGAAACGTATGTTCAACTCCCGTCCGAGGTTGGATTTATGCTTATCACTTAATCCTCTTAGGAATATTTGGAACATCAAAGCACTGCGAAAAAACAGTATAAGCATAAGAAATTTTAAAGAGAACTTAGCTTGAGAGAAGAAAAAATTGGGACAAAATCTAAAGATGGAGCACTACGCAGTTTGAAAAAACTTGGCAGATCGAACTAAAATTGAGGTTGAAGAAGCAACGCAACGACCGTACTCCAACATGATTAAGAAGTGCTGTGACAAACATCCGCACACTGTCACAAATGCCCACCACGAGAAATATAGTAGTCGCAAAGAAGCGACCATGGCGTAGCGAAATTCCACTGTAGGAAGTTGCCTAAACGTCTCAAGGCGAAGCAGAAGGCATAGACTAGACAGTAAAAGAAGGATCGTAAGAGGGAAAATCAAGAATGGGAAAAATTCTTTGCTGACGAATTCGCCTACCCGTGATCGCTCACGTCCAGTACAAAGTTCGCCTCATGCTCATAAAGTAAATTAGTATAAGACAAAATTGAAGAAGAAGAAGATAATAGAAGAACTTACGTCTAAAGAAGAACGCGTCGAGAGTGTGACTGCCGAGAAAGTGCTTGTCCCTGAAAATTGGAAGGAAAAACAATAGGTACTTACTGTTTGCTTGACAGCTCTCAATGCTGACGACAAGGTGTGATACGGCAAATATCTCGTTCAGAAGCGTCAATGCGACTGTAGATTGGTGGAATACAATCGTAGCTGAGAAACATCACTAACATCACCCTTAGACGCAAAGATTGCACTGCAGTGCAAACTTCATGCAAGAATGAGAGAAATTATTTCACATTGAAGCCATGTCAAAATGAAAGAGAAAAACAAAATATCTGAATGACCACTCTATGCCAAAACTGCATGTCTAAATCAAGGTATTCGCGAAACCTATAAGAAGCAGTGGACAGAGTTCAAAAACGATCAGGATCTTCCACAGATGAATTCCTATAGATGTACACTAATGGAAAGGAAAAATGTCACATGAACCACACACTGTTTCGTAACACCCAAGAGACCGCCGCGCGGGAAAGTACGCGGACGGCGACCACCCTTTGACACGGTAGTTTTCTTAGCCAGACGGATTGAATGATTTCAAGAACGGATTTGATATTTTATAGAGGATTTGAAATCAATGGCTTGCGCTATAGTAACAAAGTAGAAAACGCGACCACCATGAGCAAAA